>CM053561.1:77780680-78074144 GCA_028646485.1 Cryptoprocta ferox | reverse complement strand
AGCACAAGGCAGTGTTCCGGGAGCAGCCCCGGCAGCAGGAGAAGCACAGCAAGGGTGATCCACCTGTGGGCAGCCAGGGCCTGAGTGCTGCAGGACGGATGAGACGTCAGCAGGGTCTCCAGGCCTCCTGGGGCGGGCAGGGGGCTTCTTCCTGGAGCAGATGCCCACTCCCGGCCTGGATTTGCTGCTCTGTGAATGAAAGTGCCGGAAGCTGACAGCCTGGGACCTTGCCTTCCTGGCCCTGGTCCTCCAGCGGGTCACTTAGCCCCCTGGTGGGACAGGCCCCGGGAGCAGAACGGCTGCTCCTTCTGCCGGGCGCTGGGGGCCAGCTTCTTCCAGCCGGGCGTGGCCAGCAGCCATCTGAACACGGCCCACGTGTGGGGGCAGGTGCAGAGCCGAGCACACGGTGCACCCTGCTCCCCCAATCTTCCCTGGGAATGTGGGTCACAGTGACCTTCAGGGGCAGCCTGAGAAAGAAGACAGCAGAGCACGCGGAGCCCGGGCAGGCCGTGCTCACACCCCAAGCACGGCTGCATGTGCGCCTTCCAGAACAAAGGCCACCTGGTGTCACAGGGCCGGGAGGCAGGCACTGCACGGCGGCGAGATCCCTTACTGACCTGCAGGTGGGGGCGGCCCCTGACGCCTCTGCTGAGCCTGCGAAAGTGGGTAAGAATGTCTGCTGTTCCTTTCTAGAAGGTTCTGAGGATAATGTATGTGACAGGCTGGTGAAGCTCAGCGTTCCCCAGGAATCCAAGCGTTCACATCGTCACTGCCCCTGACCTCCAGGGCCAGAGGGAAGTTCCCAAGCTCCTGGCCAAGGTCGGAGCCACTCCAAGGCCGCCGACAGCCCTGCCGTGTTCCTATGTGCCGTGGCTCTCGGCCTCGTCATTTTTGCCGAAAAGTACAGCCCCTCAGCGGCCAGGTCTGCCTCACCGGCAGGGGCGGTATCTCTGAGCCGGGCAGGGGTCTCTCTGTGCCAGGTTTTCCAGGTCTTTTCAGTGGAGGGCAAGCAGAAAGAGAAAGAGCAACCGTAGACCCCTTTCGGGTGATCTCCAGCCGCTGTGTGGACCCTTCAAGGTCTACCTGTGCACCAGGAAGTAACGTGGGTGCAGGAAGGCAAACGGGCTACCCCTCCCCAGCGCCCCCACTGCCCGCTTTCTGAGGCTGCTACAATGAGGCACAGACGCTACCCCCACTTTCTGGGTTAGGAAGCAAAGTGAAGGCCAGGGGACCCAGCCAAGTCCCTTTGTTTCCTGACAAACGTCAAGAGCAGGAAGTCAGTCAGCGTCAACCAGAATGATGACAAATGGGGACCCTTAATGTTCCCAGAAAACGGACAAGCCCTTCTTTTCACCTACAGGTCAGGGTTTCTCCTTGACACCTGCGGGGTTCAGGTCTGCGAGGGGTGAATCCTGGGGGCACCAGGGGTCCCTCCACCCAGGAGGCAGCCGAGAACAGACGGTGCTGGGAAGACAGTCAGGTGGGCGAGCCTCGTCAGCCTCCTCACTCTGGAAACAGACTGGGAAGGACCGTGCCAATCTGCTGACATCATGGCTAAAACACAAGTCAAGAAGGTTCTGCCACCGGGCAGCAAGCTAAGTCCCCCCCACGCCCCTTCTATCCTGTCAGCCCCTGGCGAGTCCTCGAGGGCCCTGGGACCACCGTGAGCCTCGGGGGCCTTGCCTGTCCACGTGGCTGGTACCTACTAGACTGTGCCTGTTTTCCATAAAATCAGGGCAACATTCCTCACCGGGCACGACTGTCATTTTGTTACGCACGGGGGAAGAATAAAACCTCGAAGAACAAAGATGTGTTTTGACAGTAAAGGAGAAACAAATCTAGACCTTGCCTGCCTCTTCTGAGCTTCAGGTGTGAGTACATTTACACGCTTGGAAGGCTTAAGTAATAATAATAAAAGCCCGGTAAGCAGGCAAACGTGCAGCCTCAGCACATTCCAGAATCACCCATGGCGATCCTGCCTTTTTGGAGGTGTTGCTTGTTAAGAAGAGAAAAAAAAAAAAAGACGCAAAGGGCATGCTTTTTATCTGAGTTGGGGAAGGCTGGGACTTAATTGCTTTTGAACAAAGGTAACTGCAAACGACTAAATGTGAAACTATTGAAACATCACGAAAAAGAGAAGAGCAAAGACGTCTACTTGTTAGGAGAGAAAAAGGGAGAACAATCCAGAAAGAAATGACAAGGAGGTGCCAGCAGGGGCCGGTGTCACCCGTGATGCCCTCCGGGATCCTCTTATCTGTCTGACCCTCCTCTGACAGCCGCCCGGAGAGGCAGGGGCCACCTCTGCCCTGACAGGTGAGGACAGGGAGGTCGGAGACAGCGGGGTGCCTGCCCGCCACCCTCAGGCTGTCAGGGCAGAGAGCACTGGCTCCTTTTGTAAACTGAGGCACACCCCAGGCTCTGCAGGGTCGGGGCGGGGGGGTTGAGACCGCACGGCTGCCCACTGGGCACACTCAGAGTCTGGTTGGGGTTCCCTGAGATACACAGAACCCTTGGGGGTCACGGGATGAATTCTGAGCACATAGAATTGTGCGGTTGGACCCACAGAGGTTTGGGGTGTGGGGTGACCCGTGGAAAGAAGCCAGGGACACAAGGTTTTGCCTCCCTCCATACACCGTTGTCTCCCGTACCCCCATACACACAGGCCAGGTGTGTCCAGAGATGGCTGAGGTCTCTGGGGAATACACAGCATGCCCTGGAGAAGGGGCCTACCCGGGAGGCTGGCGGAGCTGGGGAGCCCCCAGAGTCCCTGCAGCACGTCCTGGGGGAAGCCTGGCTGGACGTCCCGGGCCCTGCAGACAGAACGGCTCGTGGCCCACGGGGGCAGAGGAGGCCTGGGGAGACAGGGCTTCAGAGAAGAAGGGACTGTGACCCGCAGGTCAGTGTGGGGTCCCTCAGGCAGCTGGCAGCCCATCCCGGGGAAACTGTCTCTGCCAGAGACTGTGTGTCCCCCATTGAGCCTCAGCTAGGTCAGCCCTGGGCCTCAGGGCCCCCGGGTACCAACCACACCGAGTCTGGGGCAGGCACACCAGGGCAGCGACAATTTAGAGGGACATTCAGATCAAGTTCCCTCCTCAGTTAGGAAGCTAGGCACAGGCAGTCCAAGAACTTTCCAGAGACCTGCATTTTTATTTTTTGTTTTGCACTTTCTCACCAGGCAAGTACCAAGTGACAGTTTTTCTTCCACGAGGGACGAGGAGATGGAAATTATTTTCACAAGTTGGAGCTGATCACGTTATACTTAAATCACTGGGCACGACGCAGCAGTGAGATAAACTAAGAACAAACGGTATGTCTTCAAAAGTCTCAGCGGGCCTTCAAAGCAGAGTGCGGGAATCAAAGTTGTTTCCAAACAGGCGGCCCTCCCTGGCTGCGAGCGCCTGCCCCAGCGAGCTGCTCCCCAGGTGGGTGGGAGGTCCTCGCCCAAGGAAGCTGCTGGCCGAGTAGTCAAAGAAGAGGTTAAGGGGGGGCTCTTTGGGTTCTTGATGTTGCTTTTCCTCAACGTGGGGGTATGAAAGGGCAATTCTGGAAGTGGAACGACGGCTTTCCTCTCTGAGTTCATCAGGACCTCCTGGGCCCTTGCCTGCTTCTCGGCACAGCCCTGAGACAAAGTGCACCCCAAGACAGGGTGTATCCCAAGACAGGGCACATCCTGAGACAGGGCGCATCCCTGACACAGGGCGCATCCCGAGACAGGGCGCATCCCCGACACAGGGCGTATCCCCCAGACAGGGCGCATCCTAGGACAGGGCGCATCCTAAGACAGGGCGCATCCCCCGGACAGGGCACATCTCCGGGACAAGCTGCAGGTAACTAAAGCTCCCAGAGGGGCCACACGAGGTTCCGAGTGAGTAGGCCAGTTGGGGAGGTGGGACTGCCCCCGTGGGGTGAGGCAGGGGACCTCACGACTGACCCTAGAAGACATTAGATCGCCCCAGAACAATAGATAGGCCCGAATTTTTAGGCCATTAGTTCTCAAATCTTTAGGGGGGAAAAAGGCTCTTCAGCGAGGCTCATTACTCTTCCTTTTAATTGGGGGAAATAAAATACAATCAGCTCATGAAATAGCATCTGAAAATGTCTTTTGCCAGGTAAATGACAAAAGGATATTTCTAGAAGACAAAAGGGCTGCCCGTTTTTAGGTGCAAAAGGACTTTTATGTGCCCCCTAGGACTGGAAATTTGTTTTGAGGTTACCAAGGTCAAAAGCTTCACAAAGAGAAGTGGCTCCTGGGGAATCTGGAAGTTTCCACGGCAGAATGGGAGATTAGTTTTAAACATCTCAGGCTTGGTTTGAAGATTGCTGGAGGCAAATTAAAGTCTTCAGAGGAATCCTGTTAGTAAGGTCAATAGACTTTGACATTGTGATTGGACATAGATCTTTAACTACTCAATTTTTCTTTCCTAACAAGTAGGTAACTTGTTCTCCATGACGGGGCAGTGGCCACATGATATTCAATTCCATTTTCTCTCTTGTCATGGTCGTTGCTCTTGTGTCCATGCAGTTTTGGGGACCAGAAGGAGGCCAGGTGTTGGGGGCCCATCTGTCGGGGTGCTGAGGTTGCACGGATGTTCCGGGGGGAGTGGCATGGAGAAGCCTGGGGTCTGCAGGGAAGCCCGTGCCTGGGGCAGCGGTGGGGGGGGAGGGTGCAGAGGTCTCTCTTCACTGCCAGGTCTCCCGCTGACTCGTCAGCTTACTCCTGTGATGTAGTCTTTCCATTCAAGAATGAGAATGATTTGTTAAATGAGTGACTAACTTTTATAAGAGAGAGAGAGAGCGCATAAAATGTGGAAGATTCGATTCTGGAAGTTCAACCTCTGCCCAAATTTGACTGGTCTCTTGGAAACTCAAGTTATTAGATTAGAAAGAAAAAAAGAAAGAAAAAAGCAGTGGCTGGCTGGAGGTGTGATGTCTCAGATTACCCTGCCATAAAGTAGGACAGTAAGTTTTTCTTGCTATTCCATCCTCAGCGGGCCAGGGGCAGAACTATCTCCTTTATGGGGTGCTCAGAAGCTGGAGAAGGGGTTTCCCTGAGCAAAGGAGGGGCGTCGTGGCTGGGAGTTCCGCCGACCCTCCTCCCCGATGCTTAGGAACAGAGTGGCAATTGATCTTCAAAGAATTTACAAAATCCTTTGTGTCGAAGAGTAAAAGGCCCTTTATAATTCATCTCAGCGCTTTATTAGAAGCACACTGCCAAAGACCTGGGCACACATTTCTGGATTATATGCTGAAACTGATTTCACGAAAGAATTTTTTTAAACCCCCCCATACAAGCACACGAAAACCGTAAAGGCCCAGTGTATCACAACCTCTGATGTACTGGTCCGCACTGGGCCCCCTGCCAGTCCCTCCCAGGCAGGGCCCTGGATCAGCACAGGCGAGGGACCCTCCTGAGGACAGGGCAGCGCTGGGACCTGTAAGAACACTGGGCCCCCGGCAGGGACCTGTAAGAACACTGGCGTGTCAGTAAGTCTGTTAAGGGATAATTTCAGTTTCAATTTCCCATGGACCATGCACGAATTTGTATAATTCCAATTATGCATCTTGCCCTCTTGAAGATGAATAAAAAGCGGAGAGCTTATTCTGGAAGCATGAAGTCCTCCCTCGCAGTAAAGATACACGGAAGCTTCCCAAAAGAACATTTTCACCCATCCTAATGCCATACTTGACTTCACTTAATCACCACCAAGCCCACTGACCACTCGCCTGTTAGGGCACAGGAAACTTACCAGGTTTCTATGGCTGGGGACAAAGAAGACAGAAAACTGTAGCCAGACGTTATGGATACATTTTCCCCTCTTGAAGAAAACCACCCCTCTTATTTTGAAAGAACAAATGAAGGAATCCCTAAAAGCCTGTAAACAGTAACTCTCCATTCCTGAAAGCATTCACATAAAGCCAGAGAGGACGATGAAGGTTTTGTTGCCAGATCTCGAATATTGTGAGAGCTTCAAAACTCTACCAATAACTGATTTCTCTACCCTTGTAGGAGCTTGCAGATTTCCGTGTCCCATAAGATGCAACTTCACTGAATTCTTTATTCATTAAAAATTAGCCCCTCAGAGGGGTCAAGACAGTTCTGTTTGGGTAGTCTTTGGATTTTCCCAAAACCAAATTATTATCATAGAATGGACTATCATTCAGAAGGAAAAAATGCCCAGAGGATGGCAAGTTAACCTCTGCAGATATAAGTAAGCATCTAGAAACTAACGACCCTGCCCTCAATACGTTATCAGTTCTTGTTACCTTTTCAGGCAGAAATTGCCACGGCCCTGATGGGGGGCACTAGCAATTTATTTGTAGCAAATTTGAATGGTGATCTTTACTCCCTGGGAAAGGCACTCAGATTATTCTCCATTCTCATCATGGCACATTTTAATTTTAATGGAGACGTTCAGATGCTACAGCCTGCAAAAGCAGTGTGACTGAAAGGGGACCCCAGCGTGATGGTGGCTCCTTTTCATCCCAACTGTCATCTCCTGACCCTTGCTCACAGGGCTGCCCCGGGGCACATGCCAGCCTCGCCCATGTTGCTTCAAGGTCACCCACATCCGGGGCCCTGCACCTGCCACTGCCCAGGGAAACCCTTTCTCCACACCAGTCCCCGGGCCTAGAGGTCTGGGCTGGCACCCACAGCTGGTGGTGTCTGCTCCATAATGCTTTCTATCTCCTTCTTCTTCTGAACTTGGATTTGAGCTCCTAGAGACCCAGGATTGGCTCATGGCCTTGTCCTTCCTGGAGGGGCCCTGCAGGCAGAGGGCAGAGTCTGCAATAGCACCCAGGAAGACCATAGGGGTGTCTTCAGGACGTGACTTGGTGGCAGGCTGACTGGGGAGGCAGGACAGCCTGGGGCAGGAAAGGACAGGTCCCATGTATTTCCTCCTAGGGGACCATCCATCCTCAAACTGCTGGACACCTCCTTTTCTGGACCTGCGCTTCACAAAAACCCCAAAGAACGCAGGGTAGGAAGGTGGTCGCGGGCATGGATGCCATTTTCATGAAGGCCGCCCTATTTTCTCACTTGGACCTTGTGCCGGGAGCAGGTGCACTGGATGGCCCCGCTGAGTGAAGGTCCTGCTGATGGAGGGAGCTGTGCGCTAAGTGCAGTGGCTGAAGAATTCTCCAGAATATGGTCAGAACGCCTTCAAGGGCGTAGCCAGGCAAATACCTTGTGACTTCCCTCAGGGCTATGTCAGTAAATCGATTTTTGACATCCTTCAAACAGGATCCATAAATAAACCAACACTTGCATCCCTGCCTCCAGGGGAGGTGCCGAGGAGGGATGATAAACAACGACCTCTGTCTAAATGGTGAATAATCTTGCTGCAACCTTGGGTTAATTTGTCTCGGCAAACATGCCAATCGCCGGGGCACGCAACTCTATCAGAGATCGATACCGAAATGCATATTCTAGAATCATTCCTGAAAACCAAGGCTGATTACACTGGAAATCAAAGCCCTTGGAAAGGAAATGTGGAATCGACATAAAAATCAAATAAAGATGCTCAACCTTCACCTAAAAGCAATCTCAGGGGAAGCAAAGGGTAAAAGATCAGTAAGAAACCTGGAACTCCAACATCTTCCTTTTCCCTTGCTTTTCCTCCCCCAAGAGCATTTTTAAAGGCGCCTTTGGACCCCTCTCCTCTCCTTGGCGATGGGCACCTATAACGGGCTGTGGCAAGACTCTTGGGCACAAGGCAACAACAGGAGGGCTCTGTGTGCCTGTGGGTCCCGACAGTAGCCGGCGATGGCGTGCTGAATGAATGCATGCACTTGGCTTTGGGGGGCATCACTTACTTTGGGTGGCTGACAGCAGTAGCTTTACCTTCTTACCAGTGCTCTGACTGTGCTAATTCTGGAAACAGCCTGCGGGCCTGGGCACCCACTCCCGGGAGAAGGGTGGAGGTGGCCCAAAGACAGGAGGCCGCCCCACGGCCTGCACGTTCCCACAGAACAAGGTGCCAGCCAATCCTGGTGCCTTAGCTTCTATTAACTTCAGCCCAACTCGGTTCAGTGAGCCTCTTCCCAACACGTGGGGCTGAGCTCATACCCAGAGGCTCACAGGATGTTCGAGACCCCATCCATGCCCACCGGGGTCACCGTCTCCTCAGCAGCCAGGATGGGACATGGAGAGTGGATGGACACCCTTGTCACCGGAGATTCGGGGTCTGCCCTGCTGGCGGCCACGACACTCTCTCACCGAGTTGGCTACACTCTCACATGAAGACAGATGCCACACTGGCAGAGCTGAAACACGGCATAGGCACCCCTGTCCCACCACAGGGCTCTGCTAACGTTCATCACTGCCAGTGTAGCCCACGCTAAAACCTTCGGGATGGAACTGCACCTGCTACGTTATCCCACCCGTGTGAAACCGGAACCCGGGGCACCGCTGGGCTTCAGAAGCTACCGGCCTTTGTGTCACCGCGAAACCAAATAGTTTGGTTTGAGGTATTTTATTTGAATTATATATACACACACACATACACACACACGTGTATTTTTTAAATATACATTGAGTGGGCACCTGAGTGGCTTAGCCAGTTAAGCGGCCAACTCTTGATTTCGACTCGGGTCATGATCTCACAGTTTGTGGGATTGGGCCCCGCATGGCGCTCTGTTCTGACAGTGTGGAGCCTGCCTGGGATTCTCAATCTTTCCCTCTCTGCCCCTCCCCCACTGACTCTTGCTCTCTCTCTCTCTCTCTCAAAATAAATAAACTTTAAGTAAATAAAATAAAATAAAGTAAAATGAAATAAAACCAAGAAGAAGATAGACCCAGATTTATCTAGCTATGCAAGCTCTAAAACCTAAATACTGAGCCCTGGTGAGACTAGCCAGTTTTTAACTTTAGTTTATTATTCTTTCTTAATGCTGAAACGTCCCTAAGTAGATTTCTGTTGTGGCCAACCAAACGGCAGAACATTAGTGAAAAAACCACTTATATTTGAGATCTGATTATATACTTGAACTTGGGCTCAATCAGCAAAGACCCACGCAGTTGGAAATGGATTTGCATTAGTGCAGGACGCAGCCCTGGAGTCAAGCACAAGGACAGGATTGCACACTTCATGACACCACTCACATTCTGGCCCTTCAGTACGAACGTCCATGGTCAACCAGCAATTATCCTCGCTTTGAGCACAATTCCCCTGCGTCTCCATCACACGGCTGCCCTTGGCCTCACAGCCGCACAGTCTCCACCTCCCACCAGAGCCTCCGGGAGCCCAGGGAAGGATCTCTGTCCATCCTCACAACATGGATACAGGGGGCAGGGCTCCCCCAGGAGGCACACTGTGTGCCGTGCACCCTGCACCCAGGCCCCCAGCCTGGCGCCCCTGCCCATCCCCACCTCGACTCACCACTCCAGCCCCACTGGCTCCACCAGGCACACCCCTCTCCAGCCTTTGTGCATCTCCAGGAATCCGTGCCCCCAGACGCCACTTCCCCCCACCCTGCAGCCTGGCTGACTGACTTGTCTGTCTCCCCTTGCACCTGAGCCCCCTGACTCTCTAGTCTGATGGGTATGCAGTAGGTGCTCAATCCATGTGCACACACGTGTCTGCCTTCCATTTTTCAGATGTACAGCATCCTCTGCCCGCATTTCCTAAACACTTCCAGAGTAAAGAAGGAAAGGAAGACCTCCCAAGATGCTGGCTGTTGGGTCCATGGCAGAGGTGGGGCATCATGCCCTTTGTCTCTGTCCGCCTGGGACCCCAACTGGCATGGGCACCTTCCAGCAACAGATCTTCCCATCAGGAGGACAGGAAGGCAGATGAGCCTCCCCCATCTTGGTCCAAACAAGGTGAGCACATTGCTCCAACCTTGCATTTGAAAAAAAGACCAAGACGTAGCAATAAATTCAATGTAGCACCATTGCAGGGGCCGCTGGGTGGGCACCAGTTTGGTGGGATCAGAACTTCCTGATGCCCACGTGACCCTGGTCACACCACACGGACACCTGCGACTGAGGGACATGTTTCTCCACCTGCAAAGTGAGGGGCCCGGGGATGCTGACCCGCACAGAAGTTGCAGATCAGAGCCTACGGACCCAACGCGACCCACAGACAGCCTGGGTTCGACCTGGGATGTATTTCAGAAGTTTTGTTTTTTTTTTAAAGGTACAATCACACACAGTCCATGCACACACTTTACGCCTCTGGGTTGATAGTTCTGACAAACTATTGCCCCTGCAATCCATGCTGTGACGTCAGCCTACTCTTCCCGGGGCCCAGGAGGCCGGCGCAGTTCTGATCTCCGTCTCCAGGGCTGATTAGCTGTGCCTGTCCTTGAACTTCCTATAAAGGGAACTGTACAGCACATACTCTTCTGAGTCCGGGTTCTTTGACTCGGTGGGTTCCGGAGACTCATGCACCTTGCTGTGTCCATGTCTTTCCAGTGTGAAGAATTTTCTGGTGTACGGCTGCCATGATTTGCTTACCCAGTCTCCTCTCGGTACACATTTGGGTGGTTTCCCACTTTTTTGCTGCTGTGAGCTTGGTTACAAGCCTTCCTGTGGACACATAGTCTTCATTTATTTGGGGCTTAATGCCTGTAGGCGGAATTGCTGGATTCAACGAGTGGGTGGATGCTTGGGGTTTAAAGGTTTTTAAATTCGTCTGAGATATTTAAAAAGAGGAGAGTCTACATCAAGGCTGGAGACCTGGCTTCTTGCGGGAACACCAGGTCTGGTGTGCACTGTTGGGTGGCCGGAAGGGCCGGCCCTGAACATGAGTTTGGATTTGCAGAGCGCCACGTGGGCCCCACTCTGACCCCACTTCCGCCGTGTCATCCCCACCTCTCTCCTTTGCCACACAGCCTGCGGCTGCCACTCCTCACATGGGCACCTGGCCCCAGTCTCTGGATTTCCAGCGTTCTCCGTCACCGCCACCCCCACTCAGAACCCCCCCGGGGGAGGCTGACATGGGGTGGGGACCGGGGGGAGGGGAGATGGGGGCTGCTGAATGCTCTCCTGTCTCAAAGCAAGAAGTTTGACTAATTCCAAGCGAAACCTCTCTTTTCAGGCCACCGGTCTCCACTTTGTGGGAGGACTTAATTTGGTTCATTTTCCCTTAATATGCTGTAGATACACAGTTTTTAATCTTCTTTTATTAAAAATAAATCCACCCTCACCACTCCGGTCTCTTGTGTAAATATCTAATTAGGCCCGAAGCTCAGTCCAGCCCAACAGGGTGTGTCGCTGTCCCTCAAGGAGGAACTGACTTCAAGAATTGCCCCCAACTTCTGAAGAATCTAATTGGGCCAAACAATGAGCATGAATTATTTATAGCCACGCCTCTGGTTATTTGGAGGAAAATCTGCCAGAAAATTGCAACTACGAAAAGAGCTCTCTACATTTTATAACTCAAAGAAGCTGCTTCAGACCCTCCTTGGACATTGGAACCACGCGGTGGGTACACAGCCCCATTTGGGCCTGCAGGGGACAGACACGGGGGCCAGGTCCCTTCTGAAGGCCTGGCCCACGTTTCCCAGGCAACATGTGAGGTGCATGGGCTCCTGACAACGTCTAGGCTGAATGCTTGGGGGATAACGTTGCAAACGGTATCCCAGGTCCCCCCGGGTGCCACAGACATTATGTGGTGAGCAATTTCACGGCCCCTCATCCTCTGCTCTGCCATTCTGGAAAGGAGAAATTAAGATCCTTCTCCCGGAGCTGAGATGACCACAACCACAGAGGACAAGCAATTTGGTCCAAGTCACACAGCTAGAGAATGGCTGGGGCAGGTTCCCATCTGGGTCTCGTGGAAGTAGTCCCTGGTAGCTTCATTCATTCATTCATTCATTCATCCATCACTATGTACGGGCACCTGCTATACAACAGTAAACAAGAAAAACATAGCCCTGCCCTCGGGGACCTCCCTGCACACATCTCCTCTGTCCACCGTGGGACTCTTTACAAGACTTTTCTCAACAGGTAGCACCCCATAATGTTGAACTCTATCAAAATCCTTTCTTTTTTTTTTTTTTAATGTTTATTTATTTTTGAGAGAAAGAGAGAGACAGAGCACGAACAAGGGAGGGGCAGAGAGAGAGGGAGACAGAGAATCTGAAGCAGGCTCCAGGCTCTGAGCTGTCAGCACAGAACCCGACTCGGGGCTCGAACTCACAAACTGTGAGATTATGACCTGAGTTGAAGTCGGACGTCTAACCGACTGAGCCACCCAGGTGCCCCTATCAAAATCCTTTCTACCACCAGCCCCCGGGGGCACTCAGAGGTAAGACTCCCTTCCATTCCTAAATTACCCCAACACCTTTCCTAATAGAGCCGCTGCCTGCTATGTATTTTGACCGCACAAATCCAGACCTACAGATCACCTCCCCCTCCCTCCAGTTCTGGGGGAGAATATTCTCTTTGCCACCTTCAACTCAGCTAATTGATTAGTTTCCATCTGATAAGGCTAAACACTTTAAGTAACATAGTTCCAGGGTGACATTTTTCTATATTGATGCTCTGTGAGTAAATACAATCAAAACCATATAATTATGGAAAATCATAACAGCAGCACACCAGTACACCAAAAAAAAAAAAAAGAAAGAAAGAAAGAGCTACCCTTTGGGAATATTAATAAATTGATACTCTTCTTTTTAAAAGAAAATTCATGCCTATTTCATAAAATGCTTTGCTCTCACACTGGGAAACATTACGGCACTCATGAATTTTTAAAGAAATGCTGATTTTAGTACGACCAGGAGCCAGTAATAGAGATTTGTTTGTTTATTCATTCAACAAATATTTACGGAGTCTCTTCTGGACGAAGAGCATGGAAGGAGGCCTTGTTTAATCGGTAAGATTAGATACAGATGCTGCCTTCAAGGGATTTCTATTCTGACCGGGGAGACCAGCTGTCCCCTGAAAAGGATTTCCCTGGGGTCGAGGTGGGGGGTGCGCTGTGGCTGGGGCCAAACCACTTGAAAGTTTGCTCCAGTCTTTGCGTCACATAGATACACCCGGTGACTAAAACCCTAATTCCTGCCTCTGGGAAGCTGCCACAGGCAGGAAGTGAGACATCTCCCACACCCAGCGTGGCGTAAGCGTGCGTGACGACCACTGAATCGAGCAGAAACCCAGACGGTCAACGGCCTGCCTGTGGGAGGAAGCTGAGTGCGCAACCGTCTTCTGAGGTCGGGCTCTCTTGCTGTTCCTGCCTGGGTGAAAAGCTTTGGTTGTTTTCAGCAAAGCCGGGAGAAGGTGTCAGTGGATATTTTAAGTGTTTCGGCTCCTGGGGTCGCTGTGTCTGCTCTCAGAGACAGGGGAAGTTGGGCTTGCGGGTCAGGAAACTGCTGAGCTGCTGGGTGACCATGACCTCGGAGTTATCCTCAGGGCATGGTGTTGCCCCACTGTAGCCCTTGAACTCACCGGGTCAAGGCGCTTGCTTCCCAGGGACTCTCTTCCTCTGGGATCTGGGGGCACAGGGCTTGCCCGTCAGGATTCATGGGGACACACGTGGATTCTCAGAGCTGCCGGGAAGGGCAGGGACAGCCACATCCCGGTGCTCAGGGCACCGCTTCTGCACTGAAATGTAGATGCCACGCATAGTTGCTGAACTTCTGCTGCTGGGCACCAACCGATGCCCTCGGGGATGCCGCTGTGACCCCCGGAGCCTCCCAGCCTAACGGGGCAGATAGACCCATAAAAACAAGCGTGCTGTGAGAAAGGGGAAGCCGAGTGACAGGGGTGTCCGAGAAGGGGGTTTCAAATGACCAAAGTATCATAGTTCACATTTTGGTTTATGGGCTCAACTTGCTCCGGAATTTGGAAGCATCAGGGATGCAGGCCGTGGAGGCGAGGCGGAGCGACGCGGGCCCCTGCCTCCACGCATGCGCCGTCGCTGGGCACTTGGGCGCGATGGCAGGGATGACCAGCAGGTGGCGCCGTCGGGGAAACCAGAGAACCTTTCACAGGCACCTGCCTTTCGCTCCAGGACTGGAGACCAAAATGGTCCCGCCTCCCGCCTCCCGCGGGGTCAGGCTCTCACACTCCCAGCATCTTGCCTGCATCACTCCAGAGGTGTGGGTTCTGGTCCCTGCACTGCCCCCAAATAACAGCCCCTCTGAGGCCAGCACAGTCATTGGTTCTCCAGTAATTTCCCTCCCCATTGGTGACGCTGAAGTGATGGACTGGCGCTGGGCATTATAAGATGCACCTGAGTTCTCCCTAACAGGTGCTCTCGCACCCATTTTCCAGCCTGGAACCTTACTTTCTAATCTGTGGCTCCATTATCTCTTCCACAAGCAATGTAACACTTGAACGGCCTTTCCTTGTCTGAAACGAGGGGAAAACTAATACATCAGAAGTCAGGTCACAACCAGGGAACTGACTTGGTTCTCCCAGTAGGGGCCATTCGTACTAAAATTAACTGTACTGGAAACCATAACTCAAAGTATGTACAAAAAAAGCCCAGCACAAGGACAGAGGTGGCAGTTAATTAACACAGAAGACTTTCGGGACACCCTTGTCCTTGGCCTGCCTTCCGCTTAACAGACCGGTTATCAGTTACGTAATAAACCAACTGATGACAGCTGTTAGGTGTGTCCTGTGCATTCAGGGAGCCTGAGGGGGAGAAAGAAGGAGAGAGAGAAAGAGGCAGGGAGGGAGAACACAGGCTGGGTGCACCGCATGGCCTTTCCCTGATGTGCTGTGTCCCAGTGGGGGCATCAGCCCTCTTTTTCCTCAAAGGGAAAATGCCAGTACCCCAGCCAAGCCTCTCTTGCCCCCAGGCCAGGCAGCAAGACCCTGCTTTGGGAGCCCCCTGGTTTTGCCGCCTCCCGGAGCTCAGGCAGGTCGCCTCTCCTATAAAATGGGGACGGATCCCCAGTTCAAGAGTCACACGGGGTCATGAAGGAGCAAGGCTGGGTGTGCAAAGTGCCACAAACACCATGGAGTATGGAGACTGGGACGGGTCGGCCTGGTTCATGACCAGCAGAGGACCCGGCACCGAGGGGCTGCCCGGGCCAGGGGAGGGGGGGGTGGGGACTTGCCAAATGAAGCCTGAGTGAATGAAGTGACCACGTGCCCACTCGCCTGGACAGTCTTGATTTGCGCCTGCTGCCGGCACAGTCCTCTTTCTCTCACGAAGGGACTGAGGTCTGGATGCCGCACTGACTAGGAGAGGAGGTGGACGTGCCCGCGCTCAAACAGAAGAGACATTCTGTGCCTCGGGATGAAACCCCACTGATCAGAAATGTGCTAAAGGAACCCCCCTCAGTACAACCAAACTATTTAAGCAATTAGGAATGGGAGAGCCCCAAGTTTGAACCCCCACGTTTGAACCCCGAAATTATTGAGCTCTCCTCAACATCTCTTTAACTGTCCCAGCTCTCCCGGCAGCACAGGCATCGGAAAGAGCCTCGGCCACCAGTTCAGGGAGACCTGGGCTCCGGTCCATCATCCGTATGGCCTCGGTCAGCTCTTTCCTTCTCTGAGTCTGTAAGGAGCAAAATGGTGACCTCGCTGAGCCCCAGGGGAAAGTCTGTAAGATAAGACGAAAGCCCTTCACAGCCTTTCTGGAATGTGAATAAACACTTTCAAATATGCTCAGCTCAAAGGCAGCCAAGCAAGAAGCAATAGAATCAATTTTATTTCTCTTATAATAGACTCCAGCATTCTCAGTCAGGGAAGGGAATGGAAGGAGACCTCGGGTTTCAGTCCCAGAGACATAAGCCTTCAGAAGGACCAGGCGGTTCTGGGACAGTGAGAAGTCTCAGGTTCGTGCACCCAACAGCGTTTATGGAGCCGTGGCTGGGCCCATGCCCCCTGCTGGGACCCCGAGACCCTGCCCAGAGGCTGTGACTCCTGGACACTAGGAGAGGGCTGCTGTGACGGCCTGGACGGGAGAGCATCACGGAGGAGGGGACAACAGTGACTCCCTCAGCCACCCCAGATGGAGAGGCTTATCCTGGTAAGACCTGCAGAAGACACGTGAAGTGTGGCCGTGCCAGGCAGACCAGAGACCTCCCCTCTCTGTCTCTCTGTCACCTCTAAGCATAGCACTGTGCCTAGAACTCACACAGTGTTTGCTGACCGGGGCTGGCTGGACACATGAGCCACTTAAGGAGCAGAGGAACGTGGCGGACGAGAATGCAGCGTGGCTGCCTTGTGCCTTTGGAAGCCCGTCTGCTTCTGAGAAAGGGCCAGAACCTCCCGGCCTCTGCTCCGGAGTCCTCCTGCTCCATCTCCTTCTTGCACCCCTGGCCATCGGCAGGGGTCAGGACAGAAACTCTGGAGAACATGGGACCTCAGCCTGCATGACCTGAGGAAAACCAGACAGGCAGGCTCCTCCCCATGCCAGGACCACAGGAGGGATCCTCACCGCCCGGTAGCCCAGGTTGGCTACTGCCTCCATTTCAGAGTCCCCCAGCCTCCTGGGACAAAGGACCCTGAAGAACTTGATTCAGAGACAAGACTGGGTTTTGAGGCCTGGACATCTTTAAAATTATCCCTGGCTCCTGAAAGTTGCTAAGAATCTCTAGGATTTCTCCTTCCCGGAATGAGGTTATTTCAGGCACAGAGAGAGCCCTGCCTCATCTCCTGGCAGGTGCACCGGCCAGAGGACTCTGCAGGAGCCCCTGGCCCAGAGGCGGTGCCGCTCCCCCAGGCGGGAAGGATGCCTTCTCCCCGGGGAGGGGGGGGCCTGCTCTCACCCCAGTGCGAGCCTGTCCCTGCAAGCGACAGGGACGTAGGTGAGTCAGAACTGGGATGCAGGAGGTTTACCCACGTAGGAACTGGGTACCTGGGATACAACATGCACCCTTATTTCAGAGACAACCATTTCTGGAAGCAAGGCAGATGCAGGCAAGGAAGGGTACTGGTGCTGATCGTGACAGTGACCTTTCCAGGGTCAGACACTGCTGCACACGCTTTACACCCTTGACCCTCACGGTGGCTCTTGGAGACACACAAGGCTCCCCTTGGGCCTGTCTTACAGTGGGGGATCAGAGAGGTTAAGACACCTGCCCCAAACTTCACAGCTGTAAATCGGTTGACCATGAATTCGAACCCAGGCAGTCTGGGTTTTTTTTAATCTTTTTTATAGTTTATTTATTTTTGAGACAGAGAGAAACAGAGCACAAGTGGGGGAGGGGCAGAGAGAGAGGGAGACACAGAATCTGAAACAGGCTCCTGGCTCTGAGCTGTCAGCACAGAACCTGACACGGGGCTTGAACCCACGAACTGCGAGATCATGACCTGAGCCGAAGTCAGACACTTAACCGACTGAGCCCCCCGGGCACCCCAGACCCAGGCAGTCTGAACTTGACCAGACTTCACAAACCAGGTCTCCGTCGTCACGGGGAGCCCATCAGACCCGGGAATTATTCTGAAACTCTGTAAGATTTTATCAGGACAAGCGTGAGGAGCTTGGGGCTCTGTCTAAACTGAAAAACAGTTCCTTTCAGGACAAACGGAACACATTCTGCAAATTCCAAAAACTCACTGAAAATATTTACTTTCACTCCCGCCCCACCCCCCAAAACCTATGAATTGTTTTTGGCACTAACCAATGTTAGCATTTTGTGGCTTTGCGATTCCAAATATCTTTACTCAGAACTTCATTTTAATTCTGTTCTACCTGGGAAACGCCCTTGCGTCATAAAACGGACATTTAATAAATATTTGTTTAGTGAATGAATGAACTGGCTGAAAGGTTTACCAAAAACAACAACAACAACAATAACACCAAAACTCACAACCAAAGCCTGAGCTAAGCTTTGTTTTCCCCCAACCAATGTCTTTGTAAACATCAGCTGCATCTCCTCAAATATTTATCAATATAGAATCACAGAAGTTTTTGCCCTTTGACAATTCCTTATTCTGTTATCAGGGTGGAGAAAAAGGCAGGGAAAGAGACCTCAAAGGAAATGAATGTCACCATCTGCCAGAAAGTCAGGTAACAGGAAAATAGGAAACAGGCCGTGAGAATTTGAGTTTATTCAATTGTGTTTGGCAATGCTCGGGTCAAATAAAGGTTGACCTCTTGAAGAACAGTCAGACTGGACATCGGCTGTATCAAACCCTTTTGAGTAAAGAGCGCTCCTGTATTTGAAATCTGGTGACGATAGGGAGGAGGGAAGGGGAGAGCCATCGCGGGAATGCTTTTTCTGGTGAAAGATTCTTTCATGGGACTTGCCCCAGTCTCTGGGGCTGAGGAAGGCTCCTTTGATTGGCCTGGGGTGGGCTTTCTTCGTTCTTTCACCCACCCGAAGGCTTACGGACCTCCTGTACCCCTGGCAAAGTCAGGCAGTCAGACAGAAAGTCAGCAGCCCTACATCAAGGGCCCTCCCACTCCACGCAGGGAGATTTTCCACAGAGATGGTTCCCAGGATTAACACGGCTCCATCTCTATTCTGTATCTAGAAACTATGTAAACATACTTTAAGCAACTTGAGAGACTGCAAACCTCCTAGTAATTTCTATTTGGCTCAGAGAGGAGGAGGGAGACCTAAGCAGTGATTCGCATGTCACAGTCGCTGATGTGTCTAAGGGGCGCCTCCACGTTGATTCTCGTGCTCTGATTTAAACTTGCCCATGAAAATCCACTTTCCCCTTGGTCTGGGAAATTGCACCCAGGGACCTTGGCAGTGCAGACCCCAGCTGCGGCCAGAGCTCCGGAGAGAAGGCGGATGCGCTGGGTTTGGTCTGAGGACGCCCAGTGGTATCATTACTACCCCCAAGACCCCCAGCAGGAGAGGAGGGACCACCAACCTCCGTGGGTTGAATTGCGTTCCCCGCAAAATTCAGGTCTACTGGGAACCTCGGAACGTGACCGATCTGGAAACAGAGTCTCTGCGGATGTAATGAGTTAAGTGAAAATGAGGTCATGAGCTCATGGGCCCCAAATCCACTGACTGGTGGCCTTGTAAGGAGAGGAGAGGAGACGGATGCGTGTGCACAGAAGGCCATGTGAAGACTAGGAGGGGACCCGGCAATATGGTCACATGCCAAGGAAGCCAAGGGTTGCTAGGAGACATTCAAGCTGCAAGAGGCAGGAACGACTCCCTCCCAGAGCCTTCAGAGGTGGCGTGGCCTGCTGACACCCGGGTGTCACACTTCTAGCCCCCAGAACTATGACAGAACACACTTCTCTTGTTTTAAGCCACTTAGTTTATGTTGATGTCTCACAATAGCCCCACATGACTCGTACGGGTGCCGAGCTAAGAAAGGCGTCTAAAAATTCATCTCGTGTCCTGTCTGCCCGTGTCTCCCTCTGTTGGCTGCAGGATCCTTCCAGATTCTTCCAGACCCTCCTCCCTCCTCATGTGCCACATTCATCCATCACCACGTCCCACCACATCCTTCTCTCAGGAAAATCTCATAGCCTGTGCTCGGTCTCTTTAGCCTGAAGGTCAAGACCTTCTTCACCTCACCCGACGGCGGTGGGCGGTCAGTGAGGGACAGTGAGGAACAGCGCCTGGTATGAGCCCGGGACACGGCGTGGAGGAGTCCGCGATGCAGGCCTGCCCAGCGCTGTCCATGCGCTCTGCACCCCATCACCGGGCTGGCAGTCCTCGCGCACCCCTCACCCGCCGCCTGGGCAGGGACGCCCAGGGCCTCTCCCACCGCCTTCACAAGCTTCCTCACATCATTCACTCATTTTTCTGAAAAATCAAATATGCGATTTTAAAAAGAAACTTTTTCAAGTTTATTTATTTTGAGAGAGAGAGAGAGAGAGAGAGAGAGAGAGAGTGGGGGAAGGGCAGAGAGGGAGAGAGAGAATCCCAAGCAGGCTCTGCGCTAACAGCCCAGAACCCGACACCGCTTGAAGTCACCAAGAGTGAGATGGTGACCTGAGCCAAAATCAGGATTTGGATGCTCAACCCACTGAGCCACCCAGGTGCCCCCCAAAAGAAACACTTTGTCATTAGTGTAAAAGGAAAATGCAGCCTTGCTAGCCAGCTCTAGAGATGACCTTCACAGTCAACTCAGGGACAGTGGGGAAGGAAACTATGAAATGAAGGCTCTTGGGTCAAAGCCTGCTGTCCTTTTGTTACCAAGGTAGATTAGCAAGTTGCAGAGATGTTAAAGACACACTGGGTCCAAAGTCAGCGTTTCTGGAGTCGGGGGAACACAGGACGAGAATAAAGAAGGGAAGGACTTTGTCCCTTTGTGATTCAAAGTTTTTCACTGCTATGCTCACTTTCTCCCGAAAACCCTCAAGGACCTTTGTGCATCAAAGGATACTATCAAGAGAGGGAAACAGAATGGGAAGAATATTTGCAAACGATATAGTGGGTAAGGATTAATGGCCGGCAACACAGGAAAGGATGCTTGATACCACGGATCGTCAGGGGAACGCACGCCAAGCCCACAATCACACACCACTTCGCACCCACTAGGGTGACTATAATTAAAAAAAAAAAAAAGAAACTAAAGAGGGTCGGGGAGGGTGTGAAAGAGCTGGAAGCCTCGTCCGTGGCTGGAGGGAACGTGAAACAGCGCGGCGGCTGCGGGGAACTCTGTCAACCCCTCAGAAAGGTAAACAGAGTGAGATGGCCCCAGTAATCCCAGCCCTGGGGATGCACCCGCGAGAACTGAGAACGGCGCGTTCAATGTGGACCCGGATATTCAGAGCAGCACTATCCACAATGGGCAGCAGGCAGAAAACTTCAAGATCCATCAAGCCAATGAATGGATAAACCAATGTGGTCCATCGCACAATGGACTATTCTCCAGCCATGAAAAGGAAGGACGTGTGGACACACGCTAGGGCATGGATAAGCCTCAAAAGGTACTGCTAAGGGAGAGACGCCAGACAAAAAGGTCACAGACTGTATGAGTTCATTTATGTGAAATACCCAGAATACTAAACCAGTAGAGACAGAATGCAGAGTGGTGGTTGCCTGGGGTTGGGGGGAGGGGGAAATGCGGAGTGACAGCTACTGGGCACAGGGGTTCCTTTTGGGGTGAGGAAAATGTGTTGGAACTAGGTAGAGACAGTAACTGCACAACATTATGGATGCACTAAGCGCTCCTTAATTGCTCTCTTTAAGATCGCTAGTATTACGTCGTACGAATTTTATCTCAGTAAAGACAGATCATCCGAGGACCACGGCATGCGGGATAAAAGGCACCTTCCCCAGTTCGGCTTCCAAGATCTTCATAGACAATAACATTTGCAGAAAAGAGAGTGAGCAGCATCTACTGAGTACTGTGCACTCAGTGCTAAGTACCAAGTGCTTTCCATCGTTAACCCATTCAATCCCTGCCACCACAGTAAGAGAGTGGGACCCTCAGGACCTTCACTTTGCCAGTAAGGAAACGGCACAGAAACACCGAGTGACGTGCGGCGGTCACACAGCTCAGCATGTGACACAGCTTCCTTAGGCCGATGGGGCAGACAGCCCGGGGTGGGGGCGCATGGAGCTCCGGAGCCGCCGCTGTTGGGGGGAAGTCCCAGTGGGCACACGGGGCCCCGTGCGGGCTCCCAAGCTCCGAACTTCCCCCTTTCTGCATTCATCATTTCTCTTGATGAAATACTAGTCTGACATTCTGCCGGCCCCATTGTGCTAAATTACATGGTGAGCATACTGCAAATTGCACTCGTTATTAGAAGTTACACGGCAACATTTATACTAATTAAGTTGGGTCTTATTTCTTTAGCTCTAATTTTAAAACACTGGCAGAACTCCAGCACCCTAAGTCCGTCCACAAACTGCCACAAACGGATGGAGTAAAATGTACTTTTAATTTTCTTGCTATTCAAGATTATTTTACATTTAAAAACTGCTTACTGACATTATTATGCCACTTTCTTCTTTTTTTTTTTTTTGGCACTTTAATCAGGATGAATGTAACAAGGTATAGTTTTTTTTAATTTTTAAACGTTTATCTATTTTTGAGAGAGAGAAGGAGAGAGGAAGAGAGAGAAAGAGAGAGAGACAGGGAGAGAGAGAGAGAGAGAGAGAGCATGCATGCACGTGTGCCCACAAGCAGGGGAGGGGCAGAGAGTGAGGGGACAGAGGATGACAGCAATGAGCCCGATGTGGGGCTCGAACTTAACGATCTGTGAGATCCTGACCTGGGCTGAAATCAGATGCCCAAAAAACTGAGCCACCCAGGCACTCCCAAGGTATAGTTTTATTTTTATTTTTATTTAAAAATTTTTTAATGTTTATTTATTTTTTAGAAAGATAGAGCCTGAGTGGAGGAGGGGCAGAGAGAGAAGGAGACACAGAATCCAAAGCAGACTCCAGGCTCTGAGCTGTCAGCACAGAGCCTGATGTGGGGCTCGAACCCACAAATGGTGAGATCACGACCTGAGCCAAAGTCGGACACTCAACGGACTGAGCCACCCAGGTGCCCCCAAGGTATAGTTTTAAAATCCATATCTTATAGTCTGCTTGAGAACTGACAGGGCTCATATTCTCTAATTCATTAGAAAATATTTTAGAACTTTTCTCCCCCCAGTGCACAGCTGGTTTTTAAAATTTGTTTCCCAAAGAAATACAAATCACTGCTCTCCGTGTAACCAGGAGAACATGAAGGCAGAAATAACAAGAAGGGTGATAACGGCGATGCTGTCTGGACCCTGCTCCCTGCATCACAAGAGCCGTCTCATCTTGGCCCCCTGGTCACTGGCTCAAATAAGGTCTCACAGTGACGAAGCGACAAGCCAGGATTTGAACCCAGTGTCTGATCCAAGGCCCACGCTGCTTTTCAATACTCCAAGCTATGTAAGTAGCGGTGGGCGTAGAGGGACAGAACATATCGCGTGTAAGACATAGGACCCCCAAATCTTGCAAAAACGAGTTGACATTGCCTGTCATTTCGTTCACTATCATTTAGTCAGAAATGACTTCTTTTTTAAATGTTTGTTTATTTTTGAGGGGGAGGGGCAGAGAGAGAGGGAGTCACAGAATCCGAAGCAGGCTCCAGGCTCTGAGCTGTCAGCACAGAGCCTGATGTGGGCTCGAACCCATGAACTACGAGATCGTGACCTGAGCCAAAGTCTGTGTTTAACCGACTGAGCCCTCCAGGTACCCCAAAAATGACTGTGAACACCTGCTGTGTGCCACGGCGCTGGGAAAACTCAGATGAGCCAAAGCAGGCATCACCCCCTCCCTGCATTCCTAGGATAAAGGACTTTTCCTGCAGGTGGCCCGTGGCTGCCTCCTCCCTCCTCAGACCCGTTTCTGTCGCTGGGGCTCCTGGAGTCAGAGTGATGCCCATTCCCAGCTGGCTCCTGAACCCGGGCTTTTCCTTTGGCGCCCCCTGCAGGTGGCACCTGCACACTAACTCCTGAAACCGCCTTCCCCACCTGGCGCACACCTGGGACAAAACACTCCGCAGGGAAAGCCCAGGCCTCACCCCCGTGCCCCTTTCTCCGGAGCACCAGCAACCAGCCACCCGACGTGGAAGAAAGCAAATGCAACACCCAACGCTCCTTAAGAACGTGCCCCGGGCACACGGCAGTGTCCCTGACATTTTTCTGCGTGCTGTCCCGCGCATGCTCCACAGACACGGGACCAGATTTCTCTTGCGCAAAGAACGGTCGGGATGGTTCGTAGTTGACTTAGAGGCAACGGAAGCCTGTTCCCATCATCCACAAAGCACGAGAAAGTTCCCCTGGACTTTCTAACATGAAATCGTCTAATGTTCTCTCTAATGCAAACAAAACAAAGCAAATGTTATATTTACCGTGAACCGTGGATGCCACTTGTCATGCTTTGGGGGGCCCAAACGCACAGGGACCCCTTCGACCTGGGCTCTGAGCGAAGCCGGCTGAGCAGCCCATCTTCCTGTCACCTCCTGAGGCCTGCTGTGGCTCCACATGCCAAGCACTCTGGGGCAAGGACCCCTGTCAGCGATGGCAGAATTCTTAGGGTGATAGGAGGGTGACCGTGTCCTTTGGGTGGAGAACAGAGCTGGTGGGGGCACCAAGGAAAGACTGATGTTCTGGGATAAACTGGTTGAAATAAAACACCGCACAGAAGGCAACCTGTTGTTTTTTCCCATCAGGAAAGCTGTTCTCGCCGTACGTATCAAAAACAATTCATAGGAGACTTGTGTCTGGGTTTGCCCAAGTGGTAGCATTAGCAATTGAAAAGTAATTTGTGCATTTATCAAATACAGTCTCTATGAGAACATGTTCTATTCAGTATGATAGAGCCTTCGGGGCGCCTGAGTGGCTCAGTCGGTTAAGCGCCGACTTCCGTTCAGTTCATGATTTGGCAGTTTGTGAGTTCGAGCCCCGCATCGGGCTCTGTGCTGCCAGCTCAGAGCTTGGAGCCTGCTTCCAATTCTGTGTCTCCCTCTCTCTGCCCCTTTCCTTCTCATGCTCTGTTTCAGTCTCTCTCTCTCTCTCAAATATAAATAAACGTTTTAAAAAAAATTTTTATGATATAACCTTCAACCACAAGTCGTATGCTAGGAAGGAAGGAAGGAAGGAAGGAAGGAAGAAAGAAAGGCAGCCAGAGAAAATCTCTTCCTCCAATTTTATGGCGTAATGTTTCAAGTAACTGGTTAGTCATCCTTCGTGTCAGATGCTTCCTAAAATGACTTCATATTTTTCACATTAGTTGAAAGATGCATGTCTAAAACTTTAAGTATGTTCTCACTGCTTAAAGTACATTTAGTTATTATATTTCAAGTGAAGGAGAAAGCACTTCTATATTAAATAGCAATTTATACCGAAGTAGGAAGGCATAAGACTGGTGTAAATCACCGAGGGGTGATGGTCGGGAGGGCAGAGGAAAGGGAAAAATGGGTGATGGGCGTTGAGGAGGGCACTTGTTGGGATGAGCACTGGGCATTGCATGTAAGGGAAGACTCACGGGAATCTACCCCCAAAAGCAAGAACACACTTTCCACACTGTATGTTAGCCAACTTAACAATAAATTATATTTTTTAAAAAAGTCCAGGATCTAGCTAGTCATCATTCATGCATTATGAAAATGCTTCTTGAATCTGTTCATATTTTCATTCTAAGCCCTATTTGGGGAAAAGATCTCCAGTATGTACTTCTTTTTACTTTTACGTATGTTTAGAAGAATTCTTTATAATAAAATATAGCAAAAACAAAACAAAACAAAAACAAAACAAAGCTGCAAAACCACCACCTCCATGGATGTTACGGCTGACAAACTGATGCCGTAAACTCACCCACAAACTTGGCAAAGAACAGAGCTGCCACGACATTCCTACGTTACCCGGGAGTGGCAACATTAGATATTACACTTTAACAGCGGGTGGGGAATGCATTTTCCTCACAACCTACATGAGAGACGGGAGGAACCTTCCAGAAATCCCCTTTCATGTCTGTATTCCGCATCCGTGGATACTTACAGAGCATCTGGGTGAGCAGCCCCGAGGTGATCACCTTGCTCAAGCCCACGTCCACGGCGCTGGAGTCTCGCCGGCTGATAACGTGAACATTTCCAAGCTGGCTACAGATGCGAGAGGTTATACATTATTCATGCGGGTATTCCCTTTGCAATTCTCCTTCTGAGGCTGCTGGCACTCAAACGATGTCATCACAAGCCAGAGCCAAAAATCCAGCAGGGAGAAAAGTGACAGGAGAGATCGCTCATCACTCGTTGAAATAAATACTTAAAAATAAATTTATAACCGTTGTGGTGTAGTGACTTTTTTTTAGGCTTAAAATAAATCAGTAGGAAAGGCGGCATACGCGGAGCAGGCTGGTGGCGGCGGCTGCCGTGGCCAGTCCCCGCTGGGTAAGCAGAGTCCCTGGCACGTACACTGCAGTCAGAGGGCAGAGGAAGGGAGAGCACCCGGGGCCCTGCAGGCAGAGGGGAGGAGAAGACAGGGTCAGCCCCGATCACAGTCCCCCACGCCACTGCAGATTCCGTTTTGAAGCAAAAGTTACTGCTCCTGTTATACTTTCAAAAGGGCTCTTTCAAGGCAAAAGGAATTTGAAATGCAAATACAGCGAAAACGTGGAAAGAAAGAGGCTCCCAGGCACATCCATTAGGAATGCCTTTCCTCCAGATAGGGTGTAAAGGTACATTTTTTTCATTCTAGAGTTTTCCACTCAGCTTAAAGAGCAGTTCTATTTCAAGCACAGTGCTGATCTGCAGAGTCAACTTCTCATATCAAAAATATCTCTGTTTTCTTCCACGGCACTTCCTAAAATAAAAAGGGAAATGTGCCCACAAGACTACTCTCTCGTCTGTGATCCAAAAAGCTGAAAATCTCTGCCGCTTGCTTGCCTGTCCTCACCAAGTTCTCCTTCCCTTGTGACAAAGCGGAAGCTTCCGTGTTTCACATGCTATGGGTTGAACCACATCCCTGGGAAAGTGGTGGCTTCATAAAGAAAGTGCCCTTCGCTGTCCCCGAGTACGTGGTGATGAGTGCTGGCGTCACAGGTGCACAGACCGTTCTAACACACACTCAGGTCTTTCAGAAAGACACTCACGAAAACATACCAAAGAGGCACAAGACGTTGGGCGATGGTTCGCTGTAATGTCTTACTTTAAAAAAAAAATACTATTACATTTCCTCTGACCAGCCCCAGGCACTGACTTTCATTGGGTCCTGAGCGTTTGATCTGAAGTACTGTTTACTGAGTACTTGCTATGTGCCAGAGACGGCGATGGTTGTGCTCCGGGTGGCAGCGCCGGGGACCAGGCTTTGAGCAGTCACTGGAACCGTGGTGGGCAAGGAATGCCCGTGGTATTCCATCACCAGCTTCTCAAATCACTGCCTTGCTGTCCTCAGTGACTTAGATGATCCCGTTAGTTGTCTCTAAAATCCATTTATTTTCTGAAAACGCCGCTTCTCCTTCAGGTTCTGTTGAGAAGGAAATTCTGAAACAGCCATCGAAGACCATCTCTCCTGCAGACAGCCAGCGCTACCGGGATTGAGATCTCTTGTATTCCCGAAGGGGGCCATTATTTCCACCGGTTGCCATGGCGACGCTGCGGGCATGGCTGCTGTGAGCTCCTCCGCGTCCCTCTGCAGCCACACCACACACTTAAACCAAGCCGTTTGTTTCCCATGGCACAGGCTTTCTGGAAAGCAAACACCTGGCTACGGAAAACTTAGTTAACAGAAGTCCGAGCTCCATCTCACGGTGGTGATGAGCAGCGACGGCTGAGAGTGCCCTCGACCCAATGCCATAGACAGGTGCCGCGAGATTGAAGACAAGGAGAAGAAACACCATACAAAACCTTCCCGTATCCCCCTTTATTAACGAAAGGAAAAATTTCTCCCTATTTCCAATGACCCGAGGAAAGCTTCTCAGAAAGCAGAAGTGATAAAGCCAGAAATCACCAAAGATACGTTTTTTTTGGCGGCTGGGAGTTCCCATTAATTGAACCTCTGCCCTGTTCATGTTTGAAGCATCGGCCGAGTTCCATGCGTCCATCTCCTATCTTGCTTTTATTTGTAACTGCTGCACACACACACTCACACCCAAATACGTACACACACGCTTGCGCCCGTTCCTTAGGTCTCTAACCTGTGAAGTCTGGCTCAAAACGATGATACCAATAAAACACAGGGAGGTACTACCATTCACATGCTGAACTCCACTTGAACTCGAGGATGCCGGTTCCCTGAGGCCCCAGCCCTGGAGTCCAGGCTGGGAGAGGGTATCTACCCCGTGACGGCCCCGCGGCAGAGCAGGGACGTGAGGGATGGCCTTGAAGATGGCAGGTAGAAACCTCCCTTTGGAGCCCACGGACTTCACTGCGTCACTTTCTGCAGACACTGAGTTTATGTGGACCCTCGGCTGCCCTTAGCTCTTGTGGCAAAATGATCTTAAGGGCTCCTGAAGGGATGCTGTTGATCAAAACGGGAGAAAGAAACCTGGAGTGGACTTCAGAAACTACTATTTGCAAAAGGGTGGCAGTTAACTAAAGCCAAGCTTCAAGGAAAATGTCTATTTGAAATGTGGCCCCAAATCATGAAGTTAACCTGAGTTTGAGCCAGGTTATTTGTGCATGCAGGTCTTTTTTTTTTTTCCCATCACTCCCGCCCCCCCCCCCATCCCCACCAATGCCCTTTATTTGTTTGTTTGGTTTTTGCTTTGCTTTACTTTTTCTTCTTCTTTTTTGTTTTTTGCCACGACTCTATTAAGATTGGCCAGGCTGGAAGCTGAGAAGGTTTGTTGTTTTAGGAACAGAAGGAAAAGTCTCCCCACATAGGAAAGAATGCCATGGGGCGGGGGCTTACACCAAGGCTACAACAATGAATAGACACACTTCTTGCAACACCCACTCCACAAAGAAATGGGGGGAAGGGCGCAGCGTTTACAGTGACTCCCAGGAGCCAGGGCTCCCCCGTCGGGTATCCATGCCTGCAGAGCCTGGGGGCGCCTGGTGTTTCAGCTCCCCTACGCGTCCTCTTCACTGCAAGGAAGAGTCTTCATGAGCTGAGCTGCTGACATTCAAGGAAGCAGACAGCGGAAGTGGGGATGGGGTGAGGGGTGTACTGGACGGATGGCCATCCACAGACATGGGTCCAATCTGAGGGGCCATACTTAGGAAAGCAGGGGTGGCCTTGGCTGTAAACCTTCCGGAAGGAGCTTCTTGGGCTAGAGGTTGTACAGTTAGAAACCTGAGCAATTTGATGTGCCTCATGGCTAAGTTGTTATGACACAGCAGAGTGGGGCACCGCTGCGCTGCCGCCTTCCCAGTGCGCCCACAGGCGTCCGACCCGCCCCGTCCGCTCTTTGCTGCTTATTTTCTATGGCAGAAGCAAGGATTTGAACACAGCAGGTTCTGAGATCTTCCCCTGCATATGCTATCAATATTAAATGGGCTTTGCCCATTTACCTGCCTTTGGTGAAACGCAGGTAAAATTATACGTTGCTGAGCAACAGAAGCTGCCAGCATTGCATGTCCACCTTAGACAGGTTCTCTCCCCTTCCAAATAATTAGACATCATTCACGGCTCCACGTCCACACTGGGAGTAACACATGAGACTTCACGTCATCTTGAAATGAAAAGTGAATTACGCTCCTTCCTGGCAACGAGATGTCCATGAGATGAATTTTCCTAGAGACACTAGCCTCTTTAAATGCCGGGGCTGTCAGCTAAGGCAGGAGCAGGTGGAGTCGATGGCTTGCTGAACTCTCAAAGAAAGCTCCCTACTTCCTACGAACACACATTCTAGAAATAGAGGTCAAATCCATTGACTTCAAGGTGGTCTGGGATTTTTTTTCTTCCCAGTGTGTGTGTATGCGTGTGCAGAATGACTATAAACATGGGCAGAAATGCTAAATGGGGGGGGATGGTGTCTGGGTGGCTCAGTCAGTTGAGCATCTGACTCTTGATCTCGGCTCGGGTCATCTTGAACCCCTGTGCTGTTAGCAAGGAGCCTACTTGGGATTTTCTTTCTCCCTCTCTCTCTGCCCCTCCCTTGCTCGTACTCTCTCTCAAAATAAATAAACTTAAAAAAAAAAAAAAAGAAACGATAGAAGAGGCACGCAAGAATGATTAGGTTCCTGACCTGACAGTTTCCCCCAACGCTCAGCAAACTTTGAACGACCCCAGGCAATGCTTACTTTAGCCATCGGGCTGTGCCACCCACAAGAACCACCAAATATTGCAGTTATCACAGGAAGAGAAAGCTTTCATGTCGGTGTTTATAACAACCTATTGCATGAAGCTCTTCATGAAACCCCAGAAAGCGCTGGGGGCTGTCCAGTTTCAAACGCTGCCGCAGGCTCAGGGCCATCCGCCGAGCACTAGCTGAGTAATTCCGTGATGCGATTCTGTATCCGCTGACCCTGAGAATTTAGGGGCCTCAGGGACCCCTCTGAGGTCCTTCAAATGAAGGCCCGAAAAGGCACGTGACTGTTTTGCTGTCCTCGGTTTTCCTGGCAGGTATGCCCAAGTTCTGGCAAGCCCCCCACTCTGCACTCTACATTTGGGGGTGCTAGTTGGCTTCATTTCATTACTTATATCCACCTTGCTCCAAAAAGGATCGATGTAAAGTAGGGTAAGGAATATTAAGTGCATGTTCCTTCCATGTGCCCTCACTGGTGTCCCTACTGTCCTGCAGGAGACAGAGTGCACACATACCACCCTGGCGCTAGTGCTTGAAGGACAACGTAAAGAAATCGAAACAGGGTTGCAGAACGTGACGTGGGGCTGGGGGCTGGGTCGCGAGGGCTGTTTCCGGGTGGGCAGGGAAGACCTTCCCAGAAACTAATGATGCCATCAGAGAGAAATAAAGCACCCATTGGAATGGACCGAGTTCCTAGGGAACAGAAGTCCCTTATTACGAAATCCATGAGTGAACATTCCAGCGCTCTGACCATCATTTCTTGTGGCTGGGCTGCTGTGGGGGTGAGAGACCAGAGCCGTCGACCAGAGACCCACACTCAGAAGGGCCCGGTGCACCGCCTTTCATGCCCTGTAGCCGCTGTCTTGGTTTGTGATAACTTTACCTCTGAATTTCTGTGTTTTGAAGGCACAGCCTGACGGGATGATGGTGCAGGGCTCCAGGACCCTGCAGCCTTACTCACGCCTGGCCCACCTGCTGCCACCTCCCCAGGGCCGGTTCTTGACTCCCTGCTTCCTATCCCCTGATGTGTGCACACTTCCCTACCAAGTCCCGGGGCACCGTCTTGGGCATCTGTGACGGTCTGCGCTGCCTGGAGTACCCCCGTGTCCCAGGGGCCATGATATTGAATAGAAGGTAAAAAAAAAAAAAAAAAAAAAAAAAAAAAAAACAGCATGACAGGTCCAGGGAGAGACCACAGAAGAAAGGAAAAGGCTTTTTGTCCCACATTTTGAACAAGCAATCCAACATCTTCTGTAGCTGGCCCCAGTCACCTAAGTGCCGCCCCAAGGACTGTGGAGAACGCAAAGGTGGAGTTTTCTTTCTGCTGACCGCCTACTCTCCCCCAGCTCCCTGTGCCCGGCCACTCTTTTATCCCCCGCCTTCCGCAATCATTCCTGGACCTTGGGGATCGGCTGGGTCCCAGTGAGGACATCGGCCACCCCTACAGCTGCCGCGTCCCATAGGTCACAGCCAGGCACAGAGCCAACTCGATTGTTCTGTCCCCTTGTCTCCTATCCAATTAGGCGACAGTTTCAGTGATGTTTTTCATCTTCTACAAATCATGGAAAGTAGAAAACAGGAGTTCAAGACAATACACATATTCTACAGCCAAACCGATAACTCTCTTTCATCAGGCCATTCGCTTAATTTGACTTTTCATTTCCCAAGATGAGGATGTAATTCTCTTTTAACCATATCCTCAAAGAAAGCCCTTTCCTGGGGTTAGAAATTTCCTACCAGGATTGCCGAGACCCCGCCGACACTGGTTCTCGGTCTTTCACGGAATCTGGATTAGAAACGTCAAGAAAAAACTTCCTCAATCATCTGCTGACCCTCGGCCAGTGTGACAAGGGACACTCACAAATTGTTTCATATTTCTCAGGATCACTGTGACCTAGACAACAGACAATGTCTATAAAATGCATAATGGCCCAGCTGAAATAAAAGTTAACTTTTTTAACTTTTAAAATGAATTTCAGAAAGCGGTCAATGCATTCTCGTGAAAAATGAAGGCCCCGACACGCACCATAATGACAAATGCTGAGACGTGGTACTTGGGTTCATAAAGAAGTGTTTGGATTTCTTTCTTTTTTTTTAAATTTAAATTCAAGTCAGTTAACATACAGTGTAGTATTGGTTTCAGGAGTAGAATTTAGTGATTCATCTCTTACATATGACACCCAGTGCTCAACGCAACAAGTGCCCTCCTTAATGCCCATCCCCCATTTAGCCCATCCCCTCACCCACCTCCCTCCATCAGCCCTCAGTTTGTTCTCTGTATTTAAGAGTCTCTTATGGTTTGCCTCCCTCTCTGTTTTTATCTTATTTTTCCTTCCCTTCCCCTGTGTTTACCTGCTGTGTTTCTTAAATTCCACATAGGAGTGAAATCATCAAATACTTTGGCACTGTTGGTGAGAAGGATTTGGATTTATGATACGCTACTTGAATTTTAACCAGGCACTTGAATTTCTAGAGAAGGTACTTGGATAGCCGACTCAATACTTAGATTCTTGATGTTATATTTGTATATCTGATGCAGTATTTAAATTTTTTAAATATTTTTTTGAGAGAGAGAGAGAGAGAACATGAGCGGGGGAAGAGGAGGGGCATAGAGAGAGAGAGGGAGACATAGAATCTGAAGCAGCTCCAGGCTCTGAGCTGTCAGCACAGAGCCTGACATGGGGCTCGAACCCACCAAATGTGAAATCACAACCTGAGCCAAAGTCAGACACTCAGCCAACTGAGCCACCCAGGCGGCCCTGATGCAGTCTTTGGATTTCTGGGGGCACCTGGGTGGCTCAGTCAGTTAAACACCCAACTCTTGATCTCAGCTCAGGTCTTGATCTCAGGGTTGTGAGTTCAAGCCCCGCCTTGGGCTCCATGCCTGGCATGGAGCCTTCTAAAAAAAAAAAAAAAAAAAAGATTTCTGATGTGGTACTTGAATACCTCAGAGGTAGTTGGATTTCTGACTCAGTACACAAGCGCCATGTTGGTGCCGGGCGTGGGGGTGGGGCATGAGCTTGGCCAGCAGGCTCACTGTCTGCGCCCAGGCCAGGCGGGAGCGCCTCACCGTACAGACGACTGCACCCCCCATCCATTGGAAGGAGCAGCACCGATCTGCCAAGGATGGAATCAGGCTGGCAGGAAGTGACCCTGAGACAGGGGCTCAGCAGCTCTGGTCCCCAAGATGCGCACCCCCCCGGTGCTATTTTCCATTAAGGTTATGGACCAGAAGGGGTACATGAGCCCATTTGTGTGGACGGAGGTGACTTGGAGTTAAACAGGCAGAATTGGGGGAGGGGGGTGGGGGGGGAAGCTTGAGTGAGTGGAAACCGATTATGTTACTAGGCTCTCCGGGAGGGAGACTGGCCACGAGGCTTTCCAAGTGGAATGGATTTGTAGCAACATGGAAAAAAAATTTTTTTTGAACAGCTACACAGCATTCAACAACATTTGTAGAAAAAGGAGGGTTTGGGGACGTTCCGTGAGGTCCAACCTCCTCTGCCCTAGAGCACCACAGTCACAGGATGACCTCGTCACTGCTATTTCGTAAGAGCCCCGGGGAGGCTAAATGCCTCCTCTTGGTGATATCACCGTGTCCCCTTGTCCCAAACACGCTGAGAACCACGTTGCCCAGATGATAGCAAAAATAATTTTTTAAAGGAAACATGTCTTATTTCTTGGCAGGAGGAAAAACATACAGCCATGGGTTGTGAATCACTCATTAAAAATTAAATAAATCCACCCACAACAGGAAACAGCACAACAGAATGTCGACGTTGACTTCACGTTGGAAGGAAGCCAGAAATAGGGCTTGGAAACAGTGATGGTTCTGAGTGTGATCTCGCTCACACTGCGTGCATTCAGGACCCTACCTTCATCCCTGCGACATGCACTTTCCAGCCGGTTCTGCTGCTGGGAACTCGCACCAAAGGGAAGCAGAGCGGCACCAGGGGGTTTCCGGGTTTCCACAGTTTCCGACAAGATGAAGTGATCCGCCTTCGTGGTGAATCACTTCTTCAGGCAGAACAAACCTTCCCACAACCCCCAGAACCATTTGCCAGAATGGATCTCAGAACAGTGGGGAAGGTACCTTTGTTTCACTCACTCATGCTTCTGCTGAAGTTTTAAAATCAAAGCCCCAGGATTCGCAGTTTTTACTTTGTGCATGTAAACAACATCATGGAAAGAAGTGCTGATGCACAGGGGCACGTGTACCCCAATGTTCATAGCAGCACTTTCAACAATAGCCAAATCATGGAAAGAGCCTAAATGTCCATCAACTGACGAATGGATCAAGAAGATGTGGTTTATATACACAATGGAACACTCCATGGCCATGAGAAAGAATGAAATCTGGCCATTCGTGGCAACGTGGATAGACCTCGAGGGTGTCCTGCTAAGCGAAATAAGTCAGGCGGAGAAGGACAGATACCATATGTTTTCACTTATACGTGGAACACGAGAAACTTAGCAGAGGACCATGGGGGAGGGGAAGGGGGAAAAATAGTTGGGGAGAGGGAGGGAGGCAAACCCCGAGAGACTCTTGAATACTGAGAACAAACTGAGGGCCGAAGGGGGAGGGGAGAGGGGAAGGGGGGTGATGGGCATGGAGGAGGGCACTTGTGGGGATGAGCACTGGGTGTTATATGGAAACCAACTTGACAATAAACTATGAAAAAAAAATGTTTTCCCACTGGGGCACCTCAGTGGCTCAGCTGGTTAAGCATCTGACTTCAGCTCAGGTCATGATCTCACGGTCATGATCTCACGGTTCGGTTCATGAGTTTGAGTCCTGCGTCGGGCTCTGTGCCGACAGCTCGGAGCCTGGAGCTGCTTCACATCCTGTGTCTCCCTCTCTCTCTGCTCCTCCCCTGATTGCATTCTGTTTCTCTCTCAAAAATAAATAAACATTCAAAAAAGTGTTTTCCCACCAATAAGGCCCTCCTTTCTATGTTCCTGGTTCCTTTGGAGGCTGTGGGAGCTAACATAAACAAGAGCGGAGGGCAGGAGAGCAGCAAAGGACAGCTGCTTTCTTTTCCTACTGGAAATTATAAAACATGTACATCAGGAGGTATAGACTTCATCCTGTCTATACCTCCTGATGTATAGGAGGAGGGAAGGAGATGGATGTAACTGGCCCTGATGCGGCGGACTCACAGCAGTAGCTACTTTAGGGAGATTTCTGTGTTAACTCAACATCCAAAGAGGTATCACCCTCTGTCGTCAACTTTATGTCTAGAAGAGACCTTAAAAAAAATTCTCACCCAGGCTTTTATCTTTTTAGACAAAGAAGCCATGACTCAGGGCACAAAGGGATATGCCTAAGTCATTCAAACTCTCTGTTTGTCCATTCCTTTCCTAGGATCCTGTGCAAAACACACAATCCCACTTGCTAAAGAAGGGATTCCGACATAGGCCCTACAGGCAATATTTCCTCAAGCCGGAACTCGGACCTACCCCTTGGTTTTTGAAGACCTGGCACAATTATGAGCCCACAGGGGACGCCTGACACACACAGGCGGAGGGAACAGACCAAACCTGGGATGCACTGATAGGAAGCCCGGCCAGTGTGTGAATAGAGATTAGAAAACTGGATTTGGTCAGCAGATAGCATGTGGAAACATTTGGAACTCTGGCCAAGATCAACTCAGCTGATCGTAAGGTTGTTCCAAAATATAATTATCTACCAGCATGCCGTTTGCAGAACCCATGGGACATGTCCTTATTTATGACTGTCCTCTATTCCTTGCATAACTGCAAAAGGATATTTTTTCATAATGGAAAACGTTGTTTTCTTTTTGGCAGGTCTGCTTCCTCATTGTGGGGGGAGGGGGGGGTAAATGAGTGCAGCCTGGTTTTTCGGTTTCAGAGGAAACCTGTGCCCAGTGCAGGGGCTGCTGGACCCTGGTGAGTCCCTTCCCACTGTCCTGCCCTCTCACTTCTCCCAGGCCGCCTGGGTCTCTGTCTTCTCTTCTTCGAGGTGGAGGTGAGGACGCACCCCTGCACGGCCTCCAGGAATCTCAGAGGCCCGAGTGAGATCGGGAACCGGAGCTCTGCAAACTGTAAAGTGCTCTACGTGCGTGTGCCTGATTATAAATGCAATTCGTGTTTTCAGCATAAGGCATTTAACTTATCCGGCAAAACAGGAAATAGATCAAGTCCTGTGTTTGTGAATAATAATTTCCACCAACATGACAATTTTAAAAAATTCATTTCTCCCCAGCACTAGCGTGGTAGCGTGGTGGTTCTCAACATATTTTTTATATATAGTATTGGAACACAAAGTCTCTGTCATTTCTGATAGCAGACCCGTCTTGGTGGGGTTATTTGAAATCAGTTAAACACCATCAACATATTTTTAAAAAGTTACTAGAATCCAATCAGCCCCCCAACATAAAATAACACAAATCCATTTTCTTTGTTTGTTCCTTATGCTCATTTCCACTCAAAACAAGAAGTAAAGCTACTCAGAGGATCCATTATAGGACATATTGCTCAGCCATTCCACAGAGATTTTTCCAGCATTTTAAATATTTTATACCAAACTCTGTATCGTAACAAGCTGCTAAAAAATGTCACCTCAAATGGTCAGTTTTCGAACAGAATGGATTTATCCTCCTGATGCTCAATGTCCCAATTCACATGGGGACACCCCCCAGGCCATGGGACTATAGTTGGGGGCGAGCGAGTTCCCGTATCGAATGGGGATGGGTCCCCTCTCCTTCCATTGGGCAGATCTCATTCCTGATTCTGTGGCCTGGGGGGGGCGCGGAGGGGGTCTGAGAAATCCCTCTGTAAGTCACACGCCCAGGGGCGCCTGGGTGGCTCAGTCAGTTAAATGTCCCACTCCGGCTCAGGTCATGTCTCTCGGTTTGCGAGTTCAAGCCCTGTGTCGGGCTCTGTGCTGACAGCTCAGAGCCTGGAGTCTACTTCGGATTCTGTGTCTCCCTCTCTCTCTGCCCCTCCCCTGCTCATGCTCTGTCTCTCTCTCAAAAATAAATAAACATTAAAAAAAACATATATTAAGAAAAAGTCATACACCCAAAAAGTTTGATACACTTCTTGTCTTCTTCCCCCTCCCCCCAAGTGTGACCGATGCCACTCATCAGGCAGCGGGCACGGACGGGCAGCTGAGGACGCCGTCTGTTTCCACACCGGAAGTGCAAAGGCAGGAAAGCCTGGCACACACAACGCCAGCCCCGCCTCGTGTACCTGACCACAAGCCCCCTGAAGACCAGCCTGTTGTCCTGCAGACCAGGTCCTTCCCACGTCTCACCGTGTCACCTTTAACTAAAATGCCACTCCACACATCTAGTTGATAAGGCAAGCGAGAGGGCGGGTTTGATTATTAAAAAAAAAAAAAAAAAGGAAATGTCCCACTTAGAAAGGGTGGGATTCTGATGTGTCATCCAGTCAGCCTGGGGCCCCAACAATAAGTGGGGATTGTTTTCCTCAGAGATGGATGTCACCTTGGATTCCTGGCAGCCGGACAAGCCTCCGGCCCCAGGCAGCCAGCCCCTCGCCACCATCCCCATGCACCACTTGGCCCGGCTGCGGTGGATTAAAGCAGTTTCCTGAAGCCTAAATCCCAGATTTCCTGCACGGGGCCGGACAAAGTTAACTGAGGCGCTTGCCAGAGTTTCGCTTAATGACCGCTTCCTGATGACATTCTTCCACTGAATTTCTAAGCGCCTTAGGAGTTATATTACAAACGACCACGACACGAATCCCAAGCGACCAGAGGAGCTCCCCATCCAACTTCCCTTTACCTCTGGTCCTCCTGGGACAAAGCTGGGGAGACACCCTGGCCTGCGAGAATCCATGTTTCCCTGCCAGCTGGAAAAGGATTTCTAGAAGAACTGCAGCTGTGAACCGGCTCTGCAGGAGCTCAGGGACCAGACGCGAGTTTATATAGAAAAGCCGTGTTCCTATTTCCTCTAAGTGGAACCCGTGACTGGTTCATATCCATGGCTTTGCCGTATGACAATTACCTAGCAGAACCTTCTAGGAGGCACTTCTTGGAAGAATGTTGAAACTTTCCTGGTGGGGGGGGGGGAGGGTGGGAATGGAAATGGAAACAAATGAGGGATTAATCCATTTGTCACCAGCAGGTCCGAAGGAATTCTTCCAATTTACTGTCAACTTCCAATTTCAGTTATAGGAGAGTAACTTCTTCGCTGTTGGGAGAAACGCATTTTGCTCAGATGGGACCCACTGATGCTAATAAAAACCTAAGAACGGGGCAAAGGCAGGAGATAGGAATCAAATACCTGAGAAAGTTTTCAAGTTTTCTGTGCTCTGCACATCATACATCTAGCTTGTCATTGTTTTTCTGCAGACGCAGAGCCCGGCAGAGAGACCACCTGCAGAAAGGGTGCCCCAGCTGAGGTGGTCAGAAGGCATGTTCCCGAGGGGTCCGCCCTGCCTTGCCAAACGCAGAGCAGGCCCCTGCACCTTATTTAAAAACCTTCAGATTCCTCTTTGCTTTTCCTGCCTTGGTGGCCGTTCCCGCCAACACCAAGGAAGAAAAATGACTTAGAAAAGAAAAATCACACATACGGAAACTGATAGAGGAGGAAAGACGGATCATTAAAGAGGAGGCAGCTAGTGAATAAATATTCCAACTTAATTTTAAAATTAAATTCACTGTTAATACCAGCACTTTAATTTCATTGCCTTTTATTCCTTTGGTATTTCCTTGAACCAAAGTGAAAGAGCCAAGTTACAGTATCACTTAATTTTACTTACTGGTGGATACCCTTTAGTATAACATACAAGACCTCAAAGAGCCTGGAGAAGATATTTAAACCTTAATTACGTGTCTTGCATAAATTCTTAATTCTGAGATTCTACTGCATTATTAAAATACCAGGCAATGGAGACCCACAGAGTTGCAAGCACTCTCGGGTTGAGGGACTTTGGGCATGTCTGATGGTGGATATGAATTACAGTATTACTTCCAAAGTCTGTATTTACATAGTACAAAAAGGAGAAACAAAAGAAAATCAGAGGCTGGTGGTCCTGCTAAAAAGACCCCTCTTAATCCAGTTTAACGGGGGAAAGTGGACTTTCTTTTTTAAGGCGAGATATTAACATGTGGCTTTTTTTTTTAATGAAAAATCAGGGTTAATGCTAGGAAAAAAGAACCCCTCTGCTCTCCATTACAGTACTGGCACTTACATCACTACCCAGTTAAATGCCCTCTTTATTTTTTTACTTTCAATTATAATTTCAATGTTTTAAAATTTATTAATTTACTTTGAGAGAGAGCGTGAGCAGGAGAGGGGCAGAGGGAGAGGGAGAGAGAGAATCCCAAGCAGGCTCCAAGATCAGAGCACAGCCCACTCGATCCCACGACTGAAATCCCTGAGTACCAATCAAAAGTCAGATGCTTAACTGACCTACCCAGTCAGGTGCCCCTTATTTTTTATGTTTTTATTTGAGAGAGAGGGAGAGAGGGAGAGAGGCGAGAGAGAGAGAGAGAGAGAGAGAGAGAGAGAGAGAGAGAGAGAGAGAGGGAGAGAGGGAGGGAGAGAGAATATTAAGCAGGCTCCAAGCCCAGCGTGGAATCCAACACGGGGCTCAATCCCACAACCCCGGGATCATGACCTGCGCCAAAATCAAGAGTCGGATGTTCAACCGACTGAGCCACCCAGGCGCCCCTAAATGACATCTTTAAACGTTGGAAACAACTGCCTTAATTTTGTGATGATGTTAGTTACAATTCTATTAACTGCTAACTTGGGGTGAGCTCACTCACACGTTACAACGATCCTAGGAAGTGACTGACAGCTGAGAGCAGAGGTGGCCCCCAGGGCTCCTGTGTTCATCCAGCAGGTATTTACTGGGCTCCTGTTCTGCAGCAAGGCCACGCCCTGAGGACCGTGGCTTGGGACAGTCACCAACCTCAGGGGGCTTGCTCTCTCCTGCCCTGCCCAAAGTGAGCTATTTCGTTCTAACTGACTCGATAACAGGTGTCTAACGCCACACATTGGAAATGACTTCCTTTCTGTGAGTTGAAATCTTGAAGCTCTGGACCAAGACTCAAATGTTTAGCAATGAATGTTTAGGCTAAGAGATCCATCTGATATCCTAACCCTCATGCCCCCAGCAGCAGATTCCAAACAAAGACTTTAAACAAAGTAGCCACCAAAGTGGGGGTTCATGCTTGGAACATGCTTCTTCACATCGAAGAGAAAATTCCTAAAATAAGCAGCACTTTTTATCTAACAACTCATGGCTTCCAGAGCAACCTTTACTTTCGTATTGAAAGGGAAGTGAAGTAGGGGCTGGGTGGCTCAGTCAGTTAAGCATCTGACTCTTGACTTCAGCTCAGGTCATGGTCTCACAGTTCTTGAGTTCGACCCTCATGTCAGGCTCTGTGCTGACAGTGGGGAGCCTGCTTGGGATTCTCTCTCCCTCTCTTTCTCTGCTCATGTGCTCTCTCTCTCTCTCTCTCTCTCTCTCTCAAAACAAATAAATAAACCTTAAAAAAGGGAGCAGAGGTGAAGGATGGGACCCGGTTGAGTGACATGGCCAGGAAGCAGGTCGAGTTGTCAAGAGGACAGGAAGCCCTAGAATGGGCAAATGGCGAGACTGTATTTGGAGGGACCAGTGTTGAGCGGAAAGCCAAGGAAGGCAAAGGTGAGATGCTTGTAATGAATCGTAACCTGGATCTTGTATTTGGGAAGGAGATGCGTCTGCGGGATGGGACCCCCAAATGTTTCAAGACAGGGAGCCCCTGCTCCTCATGAAGAGCATGTTTACCACCCACCGAAACCAATATGCGTGAGCCAATACATCTCCCTTAGGATTCTGAGGCGATAAGGGACTGCAGATTTCTTATACTTCAGTCTCTACCCCCTGAATATGACTCCAGTACTATTCCTGCTCTTGGAGCCCGCTCTTAACTTTTGCATTTGTTGACGTAGATCGTGCCACTGAAAACTGATTAACATCCGATAATGATGGGATAGAGAAGAGGGTCAACGCAATTAGGTTGGCAGGTGGCAAATGGAGCCTTCCCTGTGCTCTATTGCGATAAATCGCTGAGTATATTTGCATTCCTTTGAGAGGGGGAGCAGCAGTCCATACACCCCACGTGCATTTGATCACACCAGGAATACCAGAAGCGTTTACCCCCAGATGAAGCAGTGCCACGGGACCAATAGAGGCGGGGGAACCAAAGTAAAACAATCGACCCACAGACCTTAAAATAACTCAGGACAGAGTCAGAATATTTCATACAAGGTGATGCGTGTGAGAAATACAACTTCCTGGCTGCCTACATCCCACCACACTCCCCAAACGTGAGCACAAGCACCACCATGAGCCGGGTGCCACCTGTCCACGTACTGCGGCCATTTCAGAAGCTCTTAGATTTTCTTCTCTCGATTTCTTTAGGGGATCTTAACACCAGTAAGTCGACTGAGTAAAACACAAAAAGGCGGTGGTGTTTCTTTCTCTAAGTACTAGGACATCAAGGCCATGGAACGTTGCCTAGATCTCAAAAGGCATAAAATTACATGACAACGACACTGTGCTTTTTTAACCAAAGTGCAATCCAGAAAAGCTCCTTTTCAGCAGTTTTCTCCAAAGCAGATCAATTTAAGAGGCAATTACCATCAATGCAATTATGTGCCACTGTGTTCCCTAATAGTCGTCCAATGTGTTCCGCAAGATAAGGCGAGGCCCTTTTAAAAGTAAGGACAAATCAGTGAAAGGAAAGCATGTGGAAATTGTATTCTCAACAATACAGTTCAGGAGACTGAACAGCAAAGCCATATTTTAAACACATACACAGGCGTGCGCGCGCGCGCACACACACACAGACGTAACCAAAAGTATGATATGAGCCTCTTCAAGCAAGTGAAGGCATAACATTCAAATACACCTGCTCATCGTATTGGTCCGGTCCTCTTTCTCTAGAAATAATGCTTCTCTACCAATGAAATCCCACACACTTTTTTTTTTCAGTTAACTACACATCAGAAAAATAATTTTAAAGTTTTGTACTCACCAAGGGAAAACGAAGGCTATAGTCTGAAAAAGAAAGGGAAAAAAAGAGAAAGAATTAGTTTTCTGGTTACTGGTGTTAGTTGCTCATTCTAGTCACTTCTTGGTCTACAGCTCTAGTTGAACGTGTTCATTTTTGCATCGTGGGTGGGGTCTTCTTGAGGTCTTTTTATCTATCTACATGATGATGACTTTTTGCTGCAGTCATCAGCTTTCGAAAGTGCCCCGTCCCAAGCTTTCCTGTGACCTCTGGTTGTCAGAGTTGGGGAAAGCGGGGTGGGGTGGGGGGGCGCTGACCTAGACGGCGAGCGCTGGATGTCTAGCCCCCACTCTTAATGTCCCCTTTTTCCAAGGCGGTGCCCTGTCCCTCTTCCCAGACACTGCCTCTTATAACCTGCGTGGCTTGGCCCCTCACCCCGGTTTTCCAGCTAAATCATTATCCAGCCTGCTCATTCCTCAATAATTTAGCTTTTATGTCCTTTTTGTTTTCAACATCTTGTTAAGACATAATTTGCGTGCCATAAACTCCACCTGTGTACAATTCAATGGTTTTTAGCATAACCACAGAGTTTTACAGCCACTACCATACCTAAATTTAGAGCATTTTCATCATCTCAACAGAAACCCCACGCCCATTAGTTCATTTTCGCTCTCTAGCCCGTCCTCCCCCTACCCTCTCTCCCCTGGCAACCACCAATCCACTTTCTGTGTACGAATGTGTCTCTTCTGGACATTTCATAAAAATGAGATCCTACAGGATGTGGTCTTTTGTGACCTGTTGCTTTTACTTAGTACATTGTTGAGGTCCATCCATGTTGTAACATGTACCAGTTCTTCGTTCCTTTCTGTGGACGAATACTCTTCCATTTCCCATATACCATACCCCATGCGCTGTCTATCCACCCTTCCGCTGGCAGCCATGGCCCTCTGGTCCTTGTATGAGCGGCTAGTAGGGCAGCCTCACACTGCACCTGGAGACCATGCTGAGTTTTCACCACACATCTGTGCAGCTAGATGTTTCGATCACCACTATTTTTAAATAGCTAATTCAGTACATGGTGCCTTCCACCAAAATAGATTACTTCTTATCTTAGTCATGGCCGGGCTAGTTATTTTACGCCAAAGACAAAAACAGCACACAATCACGACAAGTTGTTGTAGGAATTCAAAAGCTGACCCGTGAAGTAGGTTGAAGCCAAAAGGAGCAGAAGACACAGTTCTTCTAATACTAAGGAATTTTAAATCTACTTGGCAAGTCTACAGCTAATGTGATCTTCAGTGGTGAAGACTGAATGCTTCCTCACTAATACTGGGAACAAGGCAAGGATGTCCACTCTTACCACTCGTAGTTAACATTGTACTGGTCAACGTAATAAGGCAAGAAAAATAAATAAAAGACATTGAAACTGGAAAGAAAAAAGAAAGATTCAGCATTCTCAGATGACATGACCATCTACATAGAAAATCCCAAAGAATCCACAGAAAAATCAACTGGGAATCAGTCTGTTGGGTAACCTATAAAGTCACAGAGTTCCCAGGGTGCAGCAGGGCCCAACATAACACAAAATAAACGGCAGGGAGGTGAGGGAGACACTGACTGTGGAGCCGCCGGTGATCATGGGAGGTGAGGGGACCTGCTTTCCGTAAGAATAACTAATTACAAGAGTCCTCCTTCCGATCCCCGAAGAGAGCCTGGGAAAACGCTGGGAAGAGAGATTTGTGTGTTTGCCTGGGGCCAAGCACGGCGAGGAGCCAGGAGCAGAAAGTGTCCTTAAGGCTTCAGGCTTCATAGAAATGCTCAAAACTACCTTCCAAGGTAACGCTGGGTCCTTTTAACATGAAACACAACCCAGTGATACGCAGAAGCAAAGGTGCAGGCTTGAGTCAAAACACAGTGAAAACCACAAGGGAGAAAACCAAGAGTGTGTAGAGCCCGGTGGGGACCCTGCCCGGATGATAAAACAAATGAATAAGCATAACTGACTGAATACCAACCAAACACACACAGCCATTTTGAATTCAACTTTGAACTAAGGCTCTTTTATTTTTTTAAACTAAGCAAGAATGCACCGAACTGTGGGCTGGTCAAATAGATCACGTATTGTACTGGTTTGGACTCACACACATTTAGCACAAAACCACAGGTCTCAGTTTCTCAAAGAACAGAATCGGAACAAAAACCAAGCAACCAGAATACTCTCTCGAGTCAACCTTCGGCACACGAACACTTCCTCTCGCCCAAGGCCCTGATGCAGACTGCAATTCTAATATTGAGCACAATGTCTGAAGAGATGAAATAAGCACATTTTAAGCCGGGCGTGGGGGAGGTGGGTTTGTGCCAACAGATCTGCCCCTCTCAGGAGGAGGGTACAAAGAACACCGCTGAGGGCTGTGCAAGGCATCATTCCACACCTGGAAACGTTTCTGGTCTTCTCAGGAACGGCAACATCCTCCAAACAGGGGCAGGAGACAAGCTATTGGATTTTGGATCCTGTCCAGTGGCGCTTATGGTGTCTCTCCCGCAGACCCCAGCCGGCCCTATGAAACAGGCACGGGGAGCCCCATTTGAAAGAAGAGAACACTGAGGCTTGGTGAGTCCCTTGACCAGTGTCACACAGGGATGCTGACCCGGGGCTGCCCAGGCCACTGCTGGCGGGGCCGCACTCACAAACCCGGCTCACCCCGCAGTTCACACTGGTTGGCTTATTGCTGGTTTTTCTTTCTGGGTCGCCTCCCCCCCCCCCCCCCCCAGGGAAGCCGGAATTCTTTCAGGGCAGACCTTCCTAGCGTCTCCCACCGGCCACCAGCAGGAGGACGCGGGACAGGCGTCTGCCAGCGGGACGCTGCCGCAGACAACTCCCGAAGTGCCCCCGGCACCCCAGGGAAAGCTGCGCTGCGGGCTGGGGGCCTGCAAGGCCACACTCCGGGGGGAGACGTGGTTCTGGGGGACGCGCGAGCCAGCCTGGCCACGGAAGTGTGCAAGGCTGTCCCTGGGGCGTCCAGACGCGGCCACTGCGCTTCCAGGGGACAGAGGCCGAGGCCGCCTGCCAAGCCAGACCCTGGGAAAGAGGCGGCGTGAGGACGCGGAACAGGGGAAATCCACAGGGCGGGGGCGGGGCCGGGAGGAGGGGCGGGGCCGGCGGCGAGGTCCGGGGGGCGGGCACGCCGGCCGGAAGTGGCCGCAGGCTGGGGGCTTGGTCCCGGTGGTTCACGAGCTAAGGAAAGACCCGGCGACTTTACGGCACCTCCAAACCTCACAAAGAAGAAAAATAAAACCACGACGTTTGGAATCCACCCGCTGGGGCTGCTGCTTCATTTAAGGAAGGGATTAAAATTATTCTGGCGCGTCCCGCTCTGAGATGGACAAAGCCGGACAGTCTTTCCAAACTCGGACCAAAGTGGAAACGTCTGTTGCACACACACCCTTGGCCCGAAGCATCCTAAACATTCAAGTGGGCGGACTGTGCGTTGCTGAGGGTGTATTTACAAGCGATTCTTTCACGTGGGCAGCAGCATTTTAAAACGTTCTGGATGCAGGGGCGCCTGCGCGGCTCAGTCGGTTGCGCCTCCGACTCCGGCTCAGGTCGTGAGCTCAGGGTTCGCGGGTTCGAGCTTTAAGTCCGGCTCCTCGCTGCCAGCTCAGAGCCTGGAGCCTGCTTCGGATTCTGCGTCTCCGTTGCTCTCTGCCCCTCCCCTACTTGCTCTCTCTCTCTCTCTCTTTCTCTCAAAAATAAATAAAAGTTAAAAAAACATTAAAATGTTTCCGTCTGTATTTCCACATGTGTAGTGTATCTAAATTGTGAACTTTTATGATAGGTTCAAATTTTATAAAGCAAGGGCACACGAATAAAAAGCCACTCTGCGGTCAAACACCATGAATGTTGGCCGGGGTCTCAGGGCCTCCGCCACCCTGGCTGCATTCTGCTGCACCCCAGGGTTTCCCCAGACACTGAGTTGCCGGGATCCGCTGTGCAAGCCCTGGGAACAGCACAGAGGGTCATTCACTCTCAGGCACAGTGACTCGCAAGACGGTGAGGAGGGCAATCGGTTTAGACACGTTGCCCAAAGAGCAGAAAAACCACTACAAAGGAGATGACAGAGACCGCATGGCCCACGCGGCACTCCATGGAGCACAGGGCGCCCCAGCAACCGCACACCGTCCTGTCCTGCCAAGGAGCAAGTGCACGGTGCCTCCCCATGGCCACTCCTGCGACGGGGACAGCGTGCAAAATGCTCCTGAGTCATCTGGGCTTCAGGTTCTCCCTGGTATCACACGCTGGCAAGCATCACAGTTTCCTTGCTTACCTTCCAGGCATCCGCAAGGCTGTTAATTTCTGTAGTTTCTAAGGCAAGGGGCTGCTGAACTCCCCGCACACTCAGCTCTACCTGGGTCCTGAAGGCAAGAGGAAGGTGCTCACCCTGGGACCCTCCGTCCCCTCCTCCACTCACCCCCTAGCCAGCACTGGGTGGCAGGCTGACTGTCCCCATGCACGTCTGCTTCTATGAACCTCTTTTTCTCTAATTGTGCAGACTCGGAGCACTGAAGCAGAGGTGGGCAGACAGGTGAGCCCCCCACATACTCCTGTCCCCACTTGCCCCCCCCCCCCCGCCTTGGCCAGCCCACCTGGAAGACTCCGAGGGACCAAAACAGGCCCCTGAGACTGCCTCTGAGCCCTCCACTTCCCCTCGATACGCACTCCCACCCGCGTCCAAAATACAGTCCCAACACCAGGGGTCCAGCTCCCCCCTCGGGGACATTGCCCAGGGCTCCAGGCTCCCCAGATGTGGGAGGGACAGATCTCATATTTCCCCTCAAAAACTTGCACGAGGGGAAAACTTGCTACTGGTGGACGTGAACCCTGCTCTATAAATCGTGGCTCTTTCTCTGCTGCAGTTGTGGACAAATGAAAATGTCTGGACGATGGAGAAAACCTGGGGGCCCTTGGATTGTCACCAGGTGATGGTTTTCAGCCTCCACGGAGGTCTGCTACTTCATAATGGGGTCATCTGTGAGCGCGCCCCGCCCTCACCCCCGACTGCCTGCCTTCCTTCACCATTCTCTTCTCACGAAGCAGGATCTCGCCCTGAACCTAGGCCCCAGAGACCGCTTGTTTCCTGGCTGCTGGCTCCTGTTCCCCCAGTCCCATCCCATTTGGCTGCAGTAAACCAGGTCATGCTCAACCACGTTCCCAGACAATGCAGACCAATTCCCTTCCCGGCCCTGGCGGACCCCAGGGTGCTGGTCTGTGAAATGGGCTCCGCACCCAGGGAAACCCAGGCTCCTCACTTCGGGTCCAGGCTTGCTGCCATCAGCATCTTTTTTCAGTTTGCAGGAGGAAAAAAAAAAATCAGTAGGTTAATCCAATCACTTTCATTTTTTCCACCACTGCTTGCTTAGCTACTGGCAAGCACTACCTGCAAGAAAAGGACTGAAATATAAATTAACCATTAAAGGGAAAATGGGGACCAGACAACCCTGGTGGCTCTCTCGGCCTGTTTTCGTGGACTCATGTGCTTAGAGATATCATTTGATAGTGCACACACAAGGCCATGTCTTTCCTAATGACAGTGGAGAGAAATATCCCACGTGCTTGGAACCATGACTGGCCCGGAGGAGGCCTCCACATCCCCCTGCTGAATGGGTGGATGCATTTCACTGTATTTGGAAGGAGGAGCAGAGGATACAGGGCTTATACACCTGCACCTACCCGGGCATGTCTGAGGACCATCCTCATCTTCCAGGATGTGAGTCGAGTTTTACCCTAAGTCGGTGCTAGAGGCCACTCGTAGGATGGTATGCTGCCAGCAGAGAATGAAGGGGTCCCAGAGACCATCTCGGAACACAATGGAATGTCTCCACCAATTGGGCGAGACAGGGAAGAAGGTGAGATTGAGAAGCAGCTCAGAGAGGGAGTGAACCTCATCCGAGAATGGCCTCACCCGCATACCCTCTGCTTCTTGCTCTCCTTTGCCAGAGCCTTTAAAAAAATTTTTTTTATCTTTATTTAGTATTGATACAGGGAGAAACAGAGCATGAGTGGGGGAGGGGCAGAGAGCGAGGGAGACAGAATCTGAAGCAGGCTCCAGGCTCTGAGCTGTCAGCACAGAGCCCAACACGGGGCTCAAACCCACAAACCGTGAGATCATGACCTGAGCTGAAGTCAGACGCCCAACCTACTGAGCCACCCAGGTGCCCCTCTCCTTTGCCAGAGCCTTGAACGCATGTGACCTGACGCTGTTTCTCCTACCTCAGGCAAGGTAGGGGGAAAATTCCGTGAAAGCAAGGCCTGTTTCCCTCCTCCCACTGCATCCAGCCTGTGACGGGTACTCCGGATGGGCTTACTGGGTGCCTGAGGCTAATGGTAACTGAACACTGAATCTGATGCAAAAGATGTTGTTCTTGGTCCAGTTAAGGCTCAGTGAGCCTCAGAGAAAATGATGTATCTCTAATATCCGATCGTAAATGGATGCTTGCAGGTGTTGATTTTTAGAAGCCGATTTGGAACACCCCTGCCTTTCCCCAAGGGGCCCTAAGCTTGTGACCAGCCTGCTAACCACGCATGGGAAGGCTTTGGCTGATGACTGTCACACTCAGCTGTAACAGCAGCAGGCTGCGGAGGCCCAGGGCAACACAGCGTTTCCCAAGGCCGAGTAACGGATGAGCCCCAGCATTAAATAACCCTCTAGGACCATTATTCCCATGGACCCTGGATGAAAGACAATTTATGACGTGCTTCTTAATTTTAAATTCTCTATTACTGCTGTTCATTGAAATGCTAGCTACTCCCAATCCTATACAAATGGCCAAGGCACAAAACACACCAGTTCATCAGTACGCAGTTCTATGATCATATAAGAATAGCTACAGTGAGTGAATCAAGGAAATAGTGTTTTTCTGATCAGACTGGTAGGGATCAGAAGGGGGGAATGTGCTGGTAAACCAGCGTCAGGATAGTGTCACAAGAGCTTGCAAGTTCCCAAGGAAAACCCCCGGGGTGGGGAAGACCTCCAGCAAGCCACCCACACAGCTCACGGGCACCCTCCTTCTCCAGGGGTCCCCTTCCCACTTCTAACTCAAACCCCCCTTTCAGCCGCCCCGCCAAAAGCCACGGCATGCTTCCTCGCAGTGATGTCCGGAGCAGGAACTTTCTAGAGGTGCCTCACCCACACCAAACTGTACTGTCCTCCAGACACACCACGGTCTCCCCGTTCCTCACTCTCCTCACGCTGCTCCCTGACCTAGAAAGCATTCCATCTCACCCAAAACAGCCCGTGCTCCTCATGCCCTCCCTGTCCTGGATGCCTTGTCTGAGCGTCCCAGGCTACCCTGAGTTTGTCCCTCCCGGTGCTCCGGAAGCACAGAGCTGTCCTCCACTGCCCCATCTGTCTGCATCCTCCTTCTCCAACCACACTTTCACAGCCACATAATACCAGCAGACAGTGGATTAGGATTAAGTTGGCCACCTCTCCACTGCCCTAGCGTGTGGACAGGTACAAGCCACCAAATGTTACCCATGACAAAAGCAAGGTGCACACACTCACCCAAAGATACATAATCTGTAGCTAGTTTGGTGCTTTCTTTCTTTCTTTTAAAAAATTTTTTTAACATTTATTTATTGTGGATAGACAGAGACAGAGCACAAGCAGGGGAGGGGCAGAGAGAGAGGGAGGCACAGAATCCGAAGCAGCTCCAGGCTCCGAGCTGTCAGCACAGAGCCCGATGTGGTGCTCGAACTCACGATCCATGAGATCATGGCCTGAGCCAAAGTCGGCTGCTTAACTGACTGAGCCCCCCCAGGCAACCCTAGTTTGGTGCTTTCTGATGGGAAGTCCTGTCATCTCTAACTTGAACTTCTTACATGAACAATTCTATGCACATATTAGCAACTCAGAAAATACCAGTCGGTGAATGATTAAACACACTACACCAGCGATTACCATTCACTGAGTATCGACCATGGGCTCGCTCTGTGCCAAATGCTGAAGATCTAGAGTCCAAAACGAACAAACAAACAAACCACAAGAACAGGAGCTCCAGGCCCTCACCTTAAAGGAATTCCAAAAGATCAGCTTATAATCCAATCACTGAAATGCAGGGGTGAGCTCTGTCGCAGTCAGCCTGGGGGCTTTGAAATGTGGAAGCCGTGGAACCTAACCTCTGTTTGGCCAAAGTCAGAACATCTTTCTCAAGAATAAGATTCCTAGGCAGACAACATAAACAAAGACAGGGAAGCCAGAGAGTACATGGAACATTCTGGAAATGGTAAATAATTTAAATCCTGGCTTTGATCTTGGAACAAGTCACTTAACCTTTTTGAGCCTTACCCTCCTCACCTGGGAAACAGGAATAATCATCCTCACTGTGCTGGGTAAATAAGAGAGGTAATCCACACGAGGGGCCCAGTGCTGAACGCGGGATGCAGAAGATATTAAATCACAAGTGCGGGTCTGGAACGGGAGGTGTGCTGGGCCTGGGGTGCTGCAAAGGCATTTGGATTTGGGCAGAGGCTGCAAGGGGGCTGCAGAGGGCTGGAAGCCTAGACACCCCTCCCTGCTCCCTACAGGAAGGCCACTGTGGTATGTGCAGAGGGAAGAAAGGACTGGGCATGGACAGTGGCTCCATGAGCAAACATGGAGGCCATTCCGTGGTCCATTCCATGGTCCTGGTGAGAGGTGGGGAGTTGGCCCTGGGGGCGGCAGCAGGAGGGATGGAGCTGGGGCAGGTGACTATTTAAAGATCAAGGGGGCTGAGCCCAGCAGTCTTACAGAATGCAGAGGAAGGAAGAAATCAAGGGAGATCTAGGCCTAACTTGGGGCCTGGGTAAAGGGGTGGCCATTCCTCGAGATGGGGTCCTAGTCTCAGAGTTCCCGGGAAGTGAGTTATATGGGCATCCTGCGCAGACACCAGAGGATGTTGCTGAGAGACTCAAAAAATATATTAGCACCATAATAAAAGGAGAAATATGGCTCTACAAATGGCACAATTCTTTTCCAGGAACCCAGTATTCGGAGCAGAAGAGATGTTAGCTATTTCTAAGCAAGCCTTTTTTTTTGTAATGTTTATTTCTTTCAGAGAGAGAGAGAGAGAGAGAGAGAGAGAGAGAGAGAGAGAGCACGAGCAGGAACGGGGCAGAGAGAGAGGGAGACACAAACTCTGAAGCAGGTTCCAGGCTCTGAGCTGTCAGCACAGAGCCCGACTCAGGGCTCAAACTCACAAACCACGAGATCATGACCTGAGCCGAAGTTGGAGGCTTAATGAGCCACCCAGGCGCCCCATTAAGAAAGAGTTTAAAAAGTAGTAAACTAGTTAAGGAAAGATCTGCTCATCAACCAGTTATTTTGCCCAAAAACAACAAGAAAAACAAAAAAATAAACAAAAAAAATAAATAAATAAACACACCAAAACCCTGAAATATTTTAAAACCCCAACCAAACTGTAGGGTCTGACCCATTAAACCAGGTCAGTACTCAGAATCCGTGTGACACGCACGGAGCAGAGACTAGCTTTAAAACAACAAACCATGGTGCGCCTGGGGGGCTCAGTGCCGACAGCTCAGAGCCTGGAGCCTGCTTCGGATTCTGCGTCTCCCCCTCTCTCTGCCCCTCCCCTGTTTTCTCTCCCTCTCTCTCTCTCTCTCTCTCTCGCTCTCTCCATCAAACAGAATCATTAAAATTTTTTTTTAAACAATGCGAGGTGGCAAAGAATACCTTGACATCGATGTAGCATCTTAAAGTGGAAAAACTAAGCATCTTTATCTAGTGCCGAGTTCATAACGAAAGGCGAGCTTTTGGAGGGAGACTTCATACATCACTGAGCTGTTAACACAACTGTCTCCAGGCTCGGTATATACTCTGTCGAGGACAAGCACCTATTTTCCCCTCTGCCGCCACTGACAAAGTTCCGTGAACTTGGACTGAATCCCTCCCCCACATGGAAGAACACTGCGGTATTCACTTGCAAACAAGAACAGCATTCTAGCACAAATATGCGGCACCCATTCGGGAACAATGCACCGTAACCAAAGTGCGATGTTGGACCTGCATTCTGTTCCATCTAGCTAGAAAGGTCAGCCCCTCTCTTCCACTGGGAGGCAGTGCGTCCCTCGTTCTCAGGAAAAAAGGTGTTTGTTTGTTTGTTTTTTCCTTATGGCTCGAGGAATCATCTTAAAATGCATGGGTTTGAGTTGCTTCGGCAAACAATCTGCCATAGTCAGGCATTTGGGTCAACGTGGAGACGTCAGAGGCTGGAGGTTAGAGCCGAACTAGGATGTCTGCACACTTTGCAGGGGGATCCCTGGGGATCCCTGGGGCCCCACCTGCCTCGTGCATGGCTGGTGGTCTGTCCTGTAACTGAAGTCCAAGGGCAGGAGGGAGACCCCACGCACTCCCCAGGCCGGAGCCCTGCACACTCTCACAATGAAAGGGTGGGTGACCCTGGCAGGCCCCTACACATGAGGTCCCGGGCAGCTCCAGACGACGATCCAAGGACACAGCTTATAACCATGAACGAGAGGGGGTGAGGTCCAGAGAAGGGCAGCTCTGGTAAGGACAGAAGCCCAGTGCTGTCCCCTGGGAGTGGCAGGGGGTGGGGCCACAGCACAGGGCTCAGAACGGCACTGATGATCTGAACCACCAGCCGGGACACCCCACACGTAGGAGCCCGTCGACCCCCACGAGGAGCTGGAAGCAAACAGCAGAAGGTCAAGTGCTCAGTTAAGAGGTAGGGCCTGACACAAAGTCCGGCTGGGTGTGTGTTCTTTGCGCCCCTGGTTAAGTCTGCCCCCAACATTAGGAAAATCCCAGGCTCCTGGTACCCAGGCCAGAAGTGACTTCCCAGGGGACAAGCTGTGTGCAAGGAGCGGTCCCCGGGGTCATGGCGGAGGAAGCGGCCATGACCCAGTGACCAGCTTGTACCTGTACAGTGACACTTGTCGTGAGGCTCCCTCATGGTCTAGAGGCACCATTTCCTTAAAAAGCCAACGGTTTACCTGGGGTGTCCTGGCCGAGGATCCTGAGTTACTATCTTCCACCAAACCCTAAACTTGGGTCTAAGGCTCACGTGCAAATGCAAAGGAAGTTTGGCTCATGGAAATCAGGGCTGGTTTCTGCAAAGGTAAAATCTCTGGAAGGCGAGTTTGGGAAAACTGTGTGGAGCTGGACGTCTGAATTTGGCAGGAGCTGAAGTGAGCACTGACGGAGTGGGTCTAGCCATCCCAGCAGGAGTCCCGACCAGCCATCTCGAGCCACCTGACCCCCTGCCCCTCCCCCGCCAGTTGAGGGCTGGGAGCCTCCCTCCAAAGCTGCCACATTCCTAACAAGTGTCCTTCCGCTTCGACTAGACCAGAAATCACGGGCTCCTGAGGGTTCGCCCAAGAACCACCTTGCAGTCACTGGAGGACTGGATGGAGCCTCCCTACCCAGTGCTCATTCCATCAGAGAATCCAGACGCACCATAAACATGACGACGGCAAGGCCAGGGCTACCGAGAATGGGCTCTCCTCCCGAATGGCCGCTCTACGCAATGCACGCCAGGCGGGCATCATCTCCAAACCCTTGCCACAGAGCGGAGAGCTGGGAGTGACCCTCCCCACCTCACAGAGGAGGACACAGAAACTCCAACAACGTAGGTGACATCCTTGAACTTCGTGTTGAAACTTGTCCCCACCCCAAGTTTGTTATTGCCGACCTGTGCTCTGACCGTTCCCTGATCCCTTGTCCTGGGGTCTCCCTGTGCGGGAGGGAGGGACTCCCTGTGCCCACCGGGGTCCTCCTTATGGGGACGTCAGCGAGGTGTGAATGTTTGCACACGCCCCAGTGGTGTGGTGCGTGCCACGTTGGCAAGATGTGGACACGTGGTGAACGGAGCTCACACCTCATGCCATACGGGTGATCGCTGTAACATTCCCGTTCTGCGTGACATGCTGGCAGGCCCTCTGCATGCGACAAAGGACACAGAGCTCTCTGCTGCTGCGTGTTAGACAGTGAGCCCTCCATGGTTCTGTCACAGATATGGGACAGGATAATGACCCAGGTGCTGTTGCTACAACAATTAATTTTAATGACATAGAAGCCAATCTATCCAACCAGTGGCCCCAAATAAATTTCTCCGGAGGGGGTCGGGGAGGATGGTTTATTTGTAAAATGACTAATTATTCAAACTATTCATAATTAAAATGAAATGGCCTTTCTCCAACAAACGATTCCTATGACATGAATAGGAATGTCATACGCCTAAAATCTTCAACAACGAGGGGAAAATCCCAGGTTCTCTTGTTCACGAAAGCAGCTGTAATGAAAACGTCAGCGTCCATAGTAAACTTAGCCCACTGTGGGGTTAATGAAAGAATAGTCAGAATAATCAAGTTTTGAGTTTAGAATAAAGAGTTTGTGGGCGACCTCCTTGCATCTGTGGCTGGAATATGTAATCGGGTGACGAGCCGAGATTTATGGAAGGTCTGCGGCGTTTGATTCATTTGATTGGGTGCCTTGTGCAACACAACAAAGTAAAGCACATGAGCTGTCAATGGTGGTGAGGGGACCCCCCTGGGGGGGACAGGCAATAAGGGACAGGAGATCAGCAGCTTTAGAGGATGGAAAGCTGGCCCTGGAGGGTCAGAGACCAGGAGGAGGGTCTGCTCCTGTTCCAAGGAATTCTGAGAAAGCAAACCTTTCATTTGCAAAGCGGTGGTATTTGGGATGGGGTCTCTCACTGCCCTTCCATCCCAAGGGGCAGCTCTGAGACCCAGGGTTCTCTTGGTGCCCTGTAACAGCTCCGTCCCTGAAGGCCTTGGAGGACAGGGTCCCCAAGAACCTCTGTATGAAGTGGCCCCCTACCTTTCACATCTACCTGGACGCTGTGTGTGTGGTGAACCTCCCCGCCATTGAGAGCTGGGAAACACCTTGGTTACATGCTATTCTGTGTGTGTGTGTGTGTGTGTGTGTGTGTGTGTGTGTGTAAGTTCCTCTATGAAAAAGCAAATAACTGGGTGCCTGGGTGACTCAGTTGGTTGAGCGTGCAACTTCAGCTCGGGCCATGATCTCACGGTTCATGAGTTTGAGCCTGTGTCAGGCTCTGTGCTGACAGCTCAGAGCCTGGAGCCTGCTTCAGATTCTGTGTCTCCCTCTCTCTCTTCCCCTCCCCTGCTCATGCTCTGTCTCTCTCTGTCTCTCTCTCTCTCTCAAAAATAAATTTTAAAAAAACTTAAAAAAAAAAAGAAAAAGCAAATTAGTGAAATGCTTTGATCATTCATGTGGAAGTTGCAAATGAATCTAAATTCTGAAGTTTCCAGGCAGATGAAGAGAAGAGACTGCCACGCCTCCCTAACTCGGGCAGCCCCACAAGGCTCCGGGCTCTTGATCCGATCCCCATGAGCCCTTGAAGCAAAACGCTACATCACGAACAAGAACCAGCACACTTTCACAAAGCACCCACAACGTGTCTCAACAGCTCACTCGGCTTTTGATTAACCAGAGTTTACACTCGCTAGGATCCTAGAGACATGTAACTTTATAGCAGAAAAGACCCCCAGCCTGATCCTCTCCTTTACAGATGCCGATACCACATGTGCACAGGACACTTGCACGTCCATCATCTCCTTCATCCTCACAGAGACATGCGAAGCCATCAGGGGCATCGAAAACCAAGCAAAGGAAGGACTCCCTCCTGTCATCCCAGATGTGATGCCCTTTTGTTCTATGTTGTAAAGAAATGCAGAAACAACTCACTCAATCCTAAGGGCCACGCATTAGCTCTCCATACTTAATTTATAGCCGCAGGAAAGTATTTTCTAATTAAGGGATTAATACATGCTATGGAGATGAAAAGGTGATTTCTTCAACTTCTGGTGGAAAAAAAATGTTGCAAACCCTATCCACTGAATTACTCAGGCTTTCAAAATAAAGTTGTCTTCGAATCTAGCACAGGAAAGTGTTGATATTTCCTGAAAACCTGGGAACATTCTTTTCATCAGACCAGAACAATACAGGCCATTGTGTTTTCGTTTTTGCCTTGTCAGCCAGGAAGCTTAGGACCGAATTTTAAGGCACAGTTGCAATCACATCTTATCTCCAGGGAAAGGGAGCTGGTATTTATCGAATGCCTACTTGTGCAAGGTGCTTCCACAAAATACGTTTAATTGAATGCTTGCAAACGCCCAACTTGTAGGACTCCAAGGTCATGGAGTCGAGCACTGGAGGTGATGAGAAGCCTGGAGCTCAGTCATTCAGCCAGCACGTGGTGGAGGTGGTGTCCAGACCCAAACCCGCCGGTGTTATGGACCATCCTGACACGGTGCAGCACACCTGTCCCCCAGGGACCCCAAGCCCTTCTTGGGGATGAAAAGCACAGATTATAACACCGGGCTGCAAGCTGGAAATGGTGGAAGCTTCCGGGCACCGGCGAAGGTTCCCAGGATGTTAGAGGCAGGATGCGTTGATGGCCAGGATGGACAAGCATGTTGTTGGACAGACCCCGGGGCTGGAAGGGGACGGTCTGTTGAGACAGCTGTGGCCTTCACATCAGGTCCCCGCGGGTGGCTGCTGGGGAAGATGACTTTGGAAGGCTACCTCCCCTCAAACCTACTAGCAGCTTCTCTCTATTGTCCTGACTTGTTTGCTGGAGCCCAGAGTGCACCGGACGTCAGCGTTCACACGCCTCCCCAGCACCGAGGCCAAATCTCTCCGCGGAACTCAGGGATGGTGAAATCGACACGGTAATTTACACAGTGGCAATGGAGCCGGCCCAGTACTGAGCTGGCCATCAGGGGAGTGTTCCAGGACTGGCCTGCTGAGACAACTCTGTGACCAGTACAGGACACACAGGCGTTCATAAGAGCAGGCTGGGATGCACTCGAACCCAAGCCATTGAGATTCATTGAGAACGAGCACACCTCCTTGTATATCGTCGGTATTCAAGAAACCTTAAAACAAACCAGACTTGACACACTGCATGATTCCATTTGCACAGAGTTAAAAGCAGACAAACTGAATGCATGGTGTTAGAGGCGGGGAGAGTGGATACCCCTGGAAGGGACTGGAAGAGAGAGCCAGGAGGCTGGAGTGGGGGCCGGGTCAGGCTGCATTCCTTCGCTCCAGTGCCGGCTACACAGCTGGCTCACTTTGTGGAAACCCAAGGTGTACACGTGGAAAGCTGACATGCACTTCTCTGCATGTATGTTTTAACTTGATCTATTATTTTGGATCGTGGCTGAAATTGGTTTTTATCCTGTATAAAGGAACAGACAAATTAACTAATTTGTCTTTAAAAAGTCAATCTACAAATGCAGTCAATTGGGGAATATTCTTGCATCATGTGCTCCTCATACGACAGGGCGACAGACGACCATTAGCACCGACAGACTTAAGGGACGGAAGGGAACAGTGCTGCTGGCCTGACTTTGCCCTGGGAGCGTTGTTCCTTTGCCACCAAAAGCCTGATTTCCAACAGAACAAGCTTGTTTCTCTTTAGCCATGAACTTTGTTTAAAAATAACTTTGGGGCACCTGGGTGGCTCAATCAGTTAAGCATCTGACTTTGGCTCAGGTCGTGATCTCGACGTTCCTGAGTTCGAGCCCCACATCGGGCTCTGTGCTGACAGCTCAGAGCCTGGAGCTGCTTCAGATCCTGTGTCCTCCCCTCTCTCTGCCTTTCCCCTGCTCATGCTCTGTCTCTCTCTGTCTCTCAAAAAAGAATAAACATTTAAAAAATCTTTTTTAATAAAAAAATAAAAATAATCTTCCGGGGGTGTCTGAGTGGCTCAGTCAGCTAAGCATCCTACTCTTAATTTCGGCTCAGGTCACACTCCCACGGCTCGTGAGTGTCAGCCCCACGTCTGGCCCCGTGCTGACAGCACAGAGTCTGCTTGGGACTCTCTCTCTCTCTCTCTCTCTCTCTCTCCCTCTCTTTCTGCCCCTCCCCCACTCATGCTGTCTCTGTCTCTCAAAATAAATAAGCTTTAAAAAAATCATTTACAGATTTTTGTTCTAATACAAACTGTGAAAGGAATACAAAGGGGAATCACGATTTCCTCCTGTTTTAAGGGAATGCAAGCACTTCCATGGATCATCTGGCTCTTGTCTACGGCTACCCCCGGCAAGGTGCGGAGAGAACACCGTTTGTAACAGAAAAACCCGCAAGCTCCTGGCCGAGCGGACGTGCTCCATCCACGCTTTTTCCACATTTCCACAGGGATGGAAATCAATTTAAGTACTTAAAATAGCCACAGAAGGGGGTGGGGGGGAAAGACCGAGCTCTATTAGTTACCATGGGAATTACTAATTGAAGCGCGTCTTTTGTCTTCGAAAGATCCTTGCCATTCCTGTGACGTTTGGAATGATAACATTTAGGGAACCGGCAACTATTTCCTGCCATCTGATGAGCATAAAAATATCATATGGAAGCTAAAATGAAAGAAACTTCTGAAGAAGTCAAACCCACCTGCTATCGTTGTGACAATCGCATTAAGCAAATGCATCTTAGACCGACTTTCAGAAGCAGAACGCAGGCTCTTCAAAGAGGTTCTGAGAACTTGGGACGAGAGGCATTTAAAGCCCAAATGTGTTCATGGCATTTCGGTGCGAGAACGCAGGAAAGGCCGGCTGGCAGGACCCATCATTTAGCCGGAGTGCGGGTCCAGTGCGAGCCAGGGGCCCCCTCCCCCCACTTCCAGCAAAATGCTGACACCCAGGAGATTGCGGACAAACCCGTGTTCTGAAAATTACACAACCGACCGTGAGTGCCTGGTGGGAAGGGAACTCTTCACGGCCCTCACTGGTGCAGAGACGCTTTTTTAAAAATCATGACTTGAACAGAGCTCACATTCCCTTGAGTATTATTCCCGAGTGTTAGCAACCTGTACCTTCGCGAGAAGAATTAATCGCCGTGCAACGCATGCACCCTCGGAAAAAGGAAAGAATTGCCAAGGCACTTAGGTCTATTAATAAAGAAGTAAATCTTGCCCTTAAAAGTAAGAATTGTCCACAGTTAGCCAAGGGCTGAAAAAATGGAATTAAGAATTTCATTAATTCTTAGAGACAGCTGGAAGCATCATCCATCAAAATATGTTCCTGAAAGTTTAAATTCAGTAGAAGAAAAGGACACCTTGCCCACAGGTGATGCGCTGCGGTTACATTGGGTTTTGCTTCAAATAATTAATTTTGCAAGGAGAGTCTCAGCAGCAAAGAGGCTGACAACACCGGGAGGAAGATTTTAAGACCAGGGGTCAATGCTAACCCTGACTCTTGCTTTAACAAAGGAAACCTGAACCATTTCACCAAGGGATGGAAAGTTGGAGAGATGAAAGGTATGAGGCCTGGCTTCTCCAGGAATGAGATGCCATCTTTCTCTCTCGGGCACAGAGGGACAAGGCAGCTCTGGAGACGGGCACCGGGGCTGGAGACGGATGCCTCGGCCCAGAGCACACTGTCCTCCCTCCTCTGTGCACAGGTCGTGATTTTCCCAGATGGCGAGCACCTACTGTGCTCAAGTTGGAGCTGGCGGCCACACGCACCTGCAGAGCCCCCCCAGCCCCCTGGCTTTGCACCTGCACACGTGCACACTCACTGCACCCCTACGTGAGGCAGGACGACACACCCCTGCACTCATTCTCCACCTTCCCCGGGACTGGAAAAGCTTCCCCTGGCCCCGGTCTGGATTTGTCACCTTGTTTTGCCCTACACACAGGGCAAAGAGGACTGTGTCTTAGGCATCGGGGACAAAGTGTAGTAACTTATAAAACATTTCCCAGCCACCTGCTATGTGCTGGGCTCTAAAGAGACCCTGGTGGGCCAGCTCAGAAGCCCCTCTGGCTCTTGGGAAGTTTCTAGGGAAGTGGGGGAGACAGACGTTCATCGCATGTTCTTTGAGAGAAGAAACATGAACACATATGGTTCTCTGAGAGAAAGCAACTTGGAAGGGACTAGCGGTGAGGGAGGGCTTCCTGCAGGAAGCAGCCTTGGCGGAGAGCTGAAGAAAGAGTGGGAGTTGATTAGATGCAAGGGGGAGCATTCCAGACACTCGGGCTGGTCAGCGTGCGTGTGCGTAGCATGGAGAACGGCCTTCAGCCGTCTGCAGGTCCCAACAGAAGGGCAGGAGAGGACCCCAGTATCAGAGGTCAGCGCATTTCCCTGTGGCTCACGGGGACCTAGCAGCCAACGTAACGGTCCTCCCGGGACCCCTCCTCCGATGCACGTCCTTCCTCCAACACCAGCATTTGTTTCTCGCCCACGACCCCCACCCCGCTGAGTAGAGGTCTCTGGACGCGCATTTCCACCTCCGCATAGGAGTCTGAAGACCCCTCGATTGGGTGTGTGTCTCCAGGCCAGCTCCTCCCCCAGGCCCCGGCTCCTGTGGAGGGCAAGGCCCCCCCTTCCCACCCATCCAGCCGCGACCTCCGCCTAGGGTTTCTCTGCTGCCGCGGGATGACATTTTGGACCAGATAATCCTTCGTCATGAGGCTTATGTCCTGTGCACCGAGGGGCGCGTAGCACCATCCCGGGCTTCTATCCACTAAAGGCCAGTGACTCCAACCCGCCCTGCCCGTCAGGACAACAAAACATGTCCCCAGGGTTGGCAAACGTTACCTACTGCCTTGGGTTGCTCCCGACCTACACACGGCGTCCCCAGTCTCATCCCGCTGGTTGTGGGCCCGCTGCGAGCTCGCTTTTCCCACCCAGCTCTGGTCTCAGCTCTGCTTGCTTTTGTCTGTGTTCAATGTAAAGGCGCTACCATTTCCAGCTCTCCCTCAAGCACTCAACGCGAGCCTGGTACGTACTTCGTGTTTCACAAATGTTTACTTGTGCGATGCACACCCTCCCGTAGCAGCATCCCGCACCATCTCCAAGCCTCATTGCGTGGCCCCTTGCTATCTTTTAAGATCTGACCGTGCCATGACCTTGCTCTAAAACATTCTGTGGATCCCCACGGATGTCTCAAGACACCAGGCCGGCGAACTACGTTTCCAAACCACCGCTGACTCATCCCCGTGTTTACCCTCGATTGACCTGAAACCAAAACGAACGGCTGCTGCTTCACAGGCACACCTTGTCTCTCCCTGGGGGCGGCACCTGCGGTCCCAGGGGGAGCGTGGGCAGTGGCCTGGCACATCTTTACGGGGGAGGACAGGGGACTGTGAAGCTGTGCTGGCCTCGGGTGGGCCGTGAAGATGAGGGCTTCACCCGCTCGAACCGGCCGCGTAGAGGAAACGCGCACTAAGAACACTTTCTCCACTTGAACCTGCTGCATGTGCAGCTTAGACTCTCAGAGAGGCCCGGCCCCCGCAGGAGGGTCAACCCTCTTAATAACCAGCACCGTTAGTTTCCAGGAGACGGTGATGCGAGCAGCCAGAAGGCTTCTTGGGGTCGGGGTTTCATTCATTCTTCCCTACAAAACGTGATGAGCCTTGATCCTGAGCACAGCTCCCTCCCTGGCTGGGCACGGGAGTAGGTGGGGGTCCTAGAGATGGGGCTGCTTTGTCGGCCCCTGGGCAGCCGGTGCTGGGAGACCTAACACAGTGCCCGCGCTTCCCTGGTGTCGGCCTGGGGCAGGTGCAGGGCCCTGTGTCGGGGCCGCCTCCCCCCCAATTAGGGGCTGGAGCCATGGGCCTGGATGGCCCGACTGCCCACAACCCCCGCGCCCCAGCAAAGAGGAAGGACCGAACGGTTACTGTGATTCCCTGTTGTTACCTAGAACTTCAAGAATAAAAAAGATAATGAATGCTTATTGTTTAACGGAATTAAAACAACCCAGTAATTCCTGAAGAAGAATTGAAAGTCTCTCGTCCACCGCCCAGAACGAGCATCTCCCTGGCGATTGTACGGGGAATCTCACGCAAGGCGCGCTTCGCGTCTTCTTTAGCCACATTCATTCATCCACTCATTCATTCACTCACCCACTCATTCATTCATTCGTTCACTCCACAGCACCCTGCCAGGGCCCCACAGCAGGCCTGGAGCGGAGCGTGAGCAGCACAGTCCTGGTCCTGCTCAGTGACCGTTGCTCACGTCATGGGGGGGGCGGGGGTAACAACCACAATAACACACAAATGGATTCACGGCCACCACGGGCAGTGACGCTAGGAGGGGACAGACAGTTATGGGGAGAGAGAGTCGCACAGCGGTAAGGATGCCAGTCCCAGGGGCTGCGCACTCTCACCGAGCCTGGTGCCCCTGACGGGTGTCTCAGAGCACGAAGGGCGCCCCGCCTCGGTCTCCGTGCTGTGTGCTGGCTGCAGGTCATTGTCGGGACCAGGAGGGCCCCACAGCCCATCCCTGTGCTGTTGACCAGCCCCCAGTCCATGGTTGGCCTCTACCAAGCAGCCCCCCTTCTAAATACAACCCCCGCCGCACACAGAGGCCTCTGAGGAAGTGTTCTCAGCCCCCCTGCGCCGGGTGTGCTACAAACGGCCCAACAAGCCAAGCGCTGTTCTCCTCTTGCCTCCCGCCTGCCCCGCTCCAAAAAGGGGAGGCTGTGTCCCCAGTGATGCCATGAAACGGCCACACTATAGCTGGGGTGTTTCACTGAATGTCTAATCGCTTGCATTTGTGTGAGCTGAAAACAGCACTTATGCGCCCCAGAGAAGGCCACACACACACACTGGACACGTGCAGGATGAGCAGAGCCGCCTCCTGACCCCCGGCTCGGCCCAGACGAGAAAGTCCGTTGGCATCATCTGAATGGACACCCACAGAGGGGTGGGGGGAACAGGGGGACCACTCGCTTCTGTGTAAGAAAAAGTCACGCGCAGGCTAACGGAGCCAAGTGATCACACGTTCAGGCGAGGTGCTGGTGATGGCAAATTCACACGAGTGTAAGTCAGGGTTCCAGAGACCGGCTGGGCCCACTGCGGGCTCCAGGGATAGAGTTACAGTGTGTGTATGTGTGTGTGTGTGTGTGATTCCAGGAACTCAAGATTAGAGGTGACCATGTGAAAAGGGGGCTGAGACCAGACCCCAGGCAGATAGGACTGCTGGACCTGGATGCAGAGGGGCCAGAAAGAACCCCAGGAGGCCCGAGTGCATAAGGGAAAGAAGACACACAAAGGCCCAAGGTCACGACAAGTTGATAAAGGATCTTTTAAATGAGCAGATAAGAAATCTTGGCTCTCCGATAGAGAAGGCTTTCCTCATTGTTCGTTTTCTTGAACTACTCCCTCCCTGGAATCCAACCCAGCATTGGCCTATGAAGTGTTTGCTCCAAGTGGGGCGCAGTGTGGACGCTGTGGACTGACTGGAGGAAGTACACTCTCCCGTGGACAGCCCACTTCGCCTTCAAACTCCACCTCAGAGGCCACCATCGGACCATGTAGTGACAGGCACCCAAGTCCCCAGGTGCCGGTACACAGGACTGGACAAGACAGTTTGGTCAAGACATCAATTCTCCCCAACATGATCTCTAAATTCAATCCGAACACAAGCAAGATCCCAGCAAGCTATTTTATGGATATTGACAAACTCATGCAACCCTTTGTACAAGGAGGCAAAACACCCAGATTAACCAACACAATGCTGAAGGAGGACAAGGTTGAAGGACAGGCACTACCTGGCCTCGAGACTCAGCACAAAGCCATAGTCATCAAGACTGTGCAGCGTGGGCACAAAAATGAACAAATAGGTCAACGGAACAGAACAGAGAGCCCAAAAATAGACCCACATAAATACAGTCAACTGATGTTTGACAAAGGACCGCAGCCAATACAATGGAGGAAAGACAGTCTTTTTGACAGAAGGCGCTTGAGCAATTGGACGCCCCCTTGCAAAAAAAAATGAATGTAGACACGGACCTTAAGCCCTTCACAAAATTTAGCTCAATATGGATCACAGACCTAAATGCAAAACTGAAAACTATAAAACCCCTGGAAGATCACGTAGGAGAAAATCTAGATGCCCTTGGGTGTGGCCATGCCTTTCTAGATGCACCATCAAAGGCACGATCTGTGAAAGAAAGAACTGATAAGCTGGACTTCGTTAAAATTAAATATTTCTGCTCTGCAAAAGACCACGTCAAGAGAATGAGAAGATAAGCCACAGCCTGGGAGAAAAACATTTGCAAAAGGCCTATCTGATGAAAGACTGTTATCAACAATATACAAAGAACTCTCGAAACAACAATAAGAAAAGCAACCTGACTAAAAAATGGGCAGGGGTGCCTGGGTGGCTCAGTCGGTTAAGTGTCTGACTCTTTTTTTTTTTTTAATATTTATTTATCTTTGAGAGAGAGAGACAGAGACAGAGAGAGACAGACTGAGCATGAGCAGGGGAAGGGCAGAGAGAGAAGGAGACACAGAAGCTGAAGCAGGCTCCAGGCTCTGAACTGTCAGCACAGAGCCTGATGCGGGGCTCAAACTCACAAACTACGAGATCATGCTACGCTTACCTGCAAACGCTTAACCAACTGAGCCACCCAAGTGCACCAAGTGTCTGACTCATGATTTCGGCTCAGGTCATGATCTCACAGTTCGTGAGTTCGAGCCCCACGCTGGGCTCTGCACTGACTGTGAGGATCCTGCTTGGGATTCCTCTCTCTCTCTCTCTCTCTCTCTCTGCCTCTCCCCACCCCTCTCTATCTCTCTCAAAATAAATAAGTAAACTTAAAATAAAAAAAGAACTTCCAGTCCTTAAAAAAATGGGCAAAAGACCCAAACGGCGACCTCATGAAGTATACCGATGACAGATCAGCACAGGAGAAGATGGCCCCCATGGATGTCATCAGGAAAATGCAAATTCAAATGAAGAGATATCACTACCCACCTGTTAACAGTGGCCCAAATCCAGAACACTGACACCACCAAATGCTGGCAAGGATGTGAAGCAACAGAAACTTCCATTCCTTGCTGCGAACGCAAAATGGTGCAGCCACTTTGCAAGACTGTTTGACATTTTCTTACGAAAACCACAATTTTATCATACGACCCAGCAATCGTCCTCCTTGGCGTTTACCGCAATGAATTGAAAACTTCACGTCGACAACAGACAACTGCGTACGAATGTTTATTCATAATTTTGCCAAAACTTGGGAGCAACCAAGATGTCTTCCGCTAAGGGAATGGATAAGTAAACGGTGAGGCACCCAGACAACGAACCACCATTCCGCACTAAAGCAAAGCACAATACCAAGCCAGGAAAAGACACGGAGGACCCATGCCCAAGCCCATGCTGAGCGAAAGAAGCCAATCTGAAAAGGCGACTTATATGTACGATTCCAACCATACAACGTTCTGGAAAAGGCAAAGCTATGAAGACAGTAAAGGAATATTAGTGGTTGCCAGAGATTCGGAGAGAGGGAGGGATTGGTCAGTGGACCACAGAGGATGTCTAGGGCAGTGCGACTATTCTGTAGGACACTTAGATGATGGATACACGTCATGCGCGTTTGTCAAAACCCACAGAATGGATGCCATCAAGAGTGAGCCCTAATGTAAACCAAGGACTTGAGGACACAATGAGGTGTCCCTGTGCCACTCCAGTGCCACGCTGATGCCACATGTTGATAGAAGATTCGCATGTGTGGGGTGGGGGGTGTATGAGAAATCTCGTAACTTTCCACTCAATTTTGCTGTGAAAGTAAAACTACCCTAAAAAATAAAGTCTATTAAAAAAGAGGCGAAAGGGGCGCCTGGGGGGCTCAGTCAGTTAAGCCTCCGACTTCAGCTCAGGTCATGATCTCACGTTCGTGGGTTTGAGCCCCATGTCAGGCTCTGTGCTGACAGCTCAGAGCCTGGAGCCTGCTTCAGATTCTGTGTTTCCCTCTCTCTCTGCCCCTCCCCCTCTCATGCTCTGTCTCTCTCTGTCTCAAAAATAAATTAAAAAAAACATTTAAAAATTAAAAAAAAATTAAATTAAATTAAAAATAGGCAATGGAGGGGGGTGCATGTTCTCAAACTCTCTGTTGGTGTCCTGAGTCTATACTCATCCTCCTGGCCTCAAATGGCATGCTCCCCAGGCTTCCAGGATAAAACCCAGACCCTTGGGCATGACCATTCCCCCGAACTCCAGGGACACTGACCTTTGGTGACCCGCTGTCCTCATGTTTCTACCAATCCTGGTTGGTAGGTAAGGCCATTTTCATCTGTCTACTAAACTGTAGAAGTCAGGTGCTTTTCCTGAACACGCACGGTGTAGTGCAAATACGTGATGACCCGCTGTGTGTCTCTGCACACCTTCATTCTTGAACACATCACTGCATGCTCAGAGTGAGCTGTGTGATAACCTGCATTGCATCTTAGCACATCTTTCCCCGTGCACTCGGTTACCAACCGCCAAGTGCTCACAAACGTAAGCTCTGGGGAGATGCCCATGCACTAGCGCATCTTACTCTTCTCCCTGATTAATGCACCGCAGGAGTCCCGCCATGTCAGCCCTTATGGATCTGAAGCACGCCTCCGATGGGCTACAGAATGTTCCATGACCCATAAGTGGACCCTGTCTTTCTTCAAACTTTCCCTCTTGATGTGTCTTCACAATTTTCACTTTCCTTTTTTTTGCTACATTCAACATCCCCGTGCTTATGTCCTTTATTTCCTGGCCCTGAAATGAAGGCAGCAACCAAATTCTCATCTCCTTCCTCCCAGGGCCTTGAGCATCATCAACCACATAGTAGGTGCTCAATACCAGCCAAACGGGACCTGCACAAACGGCCGTTCTCCCTCCATGTACTTTAGTGCGTGTTTTCTCTCTGTGCTTCGGCTCTAGGGCAGTCTCCAATTAAGTAAATACATCATTTTATTTAATAATTGAATTAAGTAAATACATATTTATTTCTTTATTTTTGAGAGAGAAAGAAAGTACAAGTGGGGGAGGGGCAGAGAGAGAGGGAAACACAGAATCCGAAGCAGCTCCAGGCTCTGAGCTGTCAGCACAGAGCCCGACGCGAGGCTCGAGCTCTCAAACTGTGAGATCACAACCTGAGAGCCAACATCGGATGCTCAACCAACTGAGCCACCCAGGTGCCCCTATATATTTTTTTTCAATCACTTGATGTCAGTGCATCTTATATGTTTATCCTTTAATGTAAATATAGAATCACTTAGAGGGAAAAATGATCATTTCCTTGACAGCACCACACTTTGTCCCAGGGACATGTTTCCCAACACACCAACAATATTACCACATCTTGGGGACAGAATTTCGAAAAAATGGAAATGTCTGAGGCAAGGTAAAGAAAGTGTGAGAAATAAAGCTTTACGCCCTGGGCTCGTGGAGCGTCTCTAGCTGGAGTCTGACAGAGGCCCCCCCGACGAGCAGCAAACTCCTTCATTTGGAAGGTCAGTCGGTGACGCCATCAGTTGTCTGTGACTGTCTCAGAAGAGCGAGTGGAGCGAACATATTTCCGGAACGATGGTAACAAACCAGAAGGTCCCTCTTTCTCCTGCTCCTGCAGCAGAATTACCCCCTTCGGTCCCCAGCACAAGCTGGTTGTTGAGTGACCCACTCTCCTTCCTGACTCTGAAGGGACACGAGCCAGAAGGAGGAAGCCACCCTCCTGTGTGGCTCGCCCAGCCCCTCGCCCAGCCCCTGCCATACCTCAGCTCAGCCAACCCTTCTCTAACTGACCCGCAGGATCTGACATTCCTCCGCTGCTGGTTCTGCCACATCCCTCCCAGGTCCATCGTGGGCCACCGCACCACAAGGTGACACCTTACCCTTCATCGAGGCCTCTCTCGGAAACCCGAGGAAAGCTTCACAGCGGACACTCCATGGACTCATGCTAGGTCTCGAGTCAACACCCCACAGAGGTGATCTACCACCTTCTCTTCTTCAACTACACGGTAGGACCAGGAGAGAGCCCAACAATGGCAAGCATCTCCCAGGGGTCGGCTATGGGCAAGACAGAGAATGGGTTTCTGTGTTCATTTATTTACCTGAGAGCAAGAAGGTGCGGACGGGGCGGGAGGGATGCCAACCCTGGAGAAGGACACGTATCACTGGCAGGGAAACGAAATGACTCCTGCCCCCACTCTTTGGAGCTTTGAGAAAAAGAAAGTCCTGCTCAGCCCAAACCTCTCACTCTCCTTGGCCTCTGTGACTCTCCCGGGGACACATGACCTACTTCCCCAAGTACATGTTGTAATAGTGAGTCTTTGGCTTATTGCCAAACCCTGTTCTTGTGGAGGAAGGCAACACACACTCCATCCACACCAGCTTCCTTCGCAACAAGGGTGACATTCAGTGTTTGTGACACTTGTCATGAGAAAGGGGCTCCTCAAACAAAAGCCTGGAGTGATGAGACACACAGGTGCCCAGGGACAAGGAACCCGAAGTCTGGCTGCCACTTTGCCTCGGGCTTGAGACGCAGCCCAGACACGGAGACCTTTTCCCCACAGCCGGTCTGCTCTGGAAGCTTCTCCACATTGACCTGCCAGTTCCTCAAGTCCCCCTGCTATGCCCCATGTCACAAGACTTAGACTGTGTCTAGGTCTTAGAGACTGTCCCATCCCAGCTCCACGTGTACCGGCCAGACCAACGACCTAAATCCGAACCACATACCAGCACTGAGCTAAGTTCTGGGGTTTCGGGGAAGGGGCGGGGAAACCCGGGGAAGGGGTGCGGAAGCCCGGGGCCTGCCCTCAGCTCCAGGGGAGGAAGTGGCTTGCAGACAGATCGGAGCCACCAAGTGTCACAGGCACTGTGACTGTCGAGATAATCCCTCCCTCTTCCCAAACGTGACCCACTTTCTGTCCCCGACCCTGATGGAAGGCGCTGCCATCCCCCAGCTGCCTCATCAACTGCGGTCATCACCGGACCTTTCCTCTGTACCCCAAATACCTAAGTCACCGTTTCCTGAGAATGGTGTTCTTTAAATACATGTGGAATTTCTTTATTCTGTTGTCGCTCACCTGATTTCAAGGCATCGTTTACTGCAGCTACCTTCCAACCGGTCCCTTGCTTCCAGTCCTGTCCCTCCACCAGCCTATTTTCCCCATGAAATCAGAGGGATCTTTCATACACACAGAGCCATTTGTCACCCTCCTGCTTCAACTCTTTAAATGCTTTTCCACACTATGCTCAACTCTTTATGAGGCCTTCGTGGCCTGATCTTTGTTTTCTTTTCTAGCTTTGTCAACCTAGGCATCCATGGGTAGATCACCCGCTCAGCACCCCCCACCCATCCACCCACCTACCCACCCACCTACTCATCCACCTACTCATCCACCCATCCAATCAATATTTACTGCCTACCTCCCAGAACTGCCCATCTGGCCTTGACCATCAGGCTCTCACTAGGACACCATCGCTGTGGTCTTACTCTTAACCCCCAGTCCTGCTTTATCCCTCGATCTGGTTTCTGGATCCGCATCAGGCCCTCTGTGCAGAAACTTACCCTGCAACTCAGCTCTTCCAGCAGCAGGGCCTCGAATGACTGCTGCCCTCCACCCCGCCCCTGGGGCTGACGTGTCTCCCTGAAGGGAGCACATCACCTGTTCTCGGGTTCCACCGTGTTGAGCTCCTCAACTGTTGTGGCAACCCCATTACTTCTCATTAGACTCCCCAGCCCAATACCAATGGGAACCACATCCTCCTTCTGTCCCAAAGTCTGCAGTCAGGCCAGAGTCCCCAGCCACCACCACCACACACTCCCCAGCCAGCACTGCCCACCCCAGTGAGGAGGCCCAGCCCTGGGCATGGCTCCTCCCAGCCCACCGGTCTATCTGGGGTTGGAGAATGTGTGGGGCTCTGCGGCAGGCAGGAGGCCACAGGTTGTCCCCAACTGCCCCTCCGTGAGACAAGGAAACTCAGGAATCGAGGGGCCCTGGAGAAATCTCTGACACACTGCATGCTAGGGAAGGACGAGCAAAGTCATCTTCCTTAATACAGAGGTCACAGGGGGCAGAGACAGAGGTCACAGACAGGCAGGTGGAATATTTTTAAATCATCCTGATACAGTCCAGAGTTTGACACATGAATGTAGACCACTGGAGGACTCAGAAAAACACACACTTTCAGAAGTTAATAGAGACACAAACACATTTTGCTCTGAACTACACGTGCGGGGATGGTCTCCTTAAATACCCTCGTCAAGTGTACAGAATCCTATTGTTTTCATTAGGACATGATGTGCTGATGCCTGGCAGGTCAACAAGGGAAGGATAAAATTACTAAAAAATGGCTGGGGTTTCTGTGAGACAGAAGAAATAAGAGAAATTAAGTCACCCTGGTATCCTGGCCTGTGTGATAAAAAAGTACTTCCTAGTCTCAAAGATGTCTTGGCCTGTGTCAGGTTCCTGGCTCTGGTAGGGTTGTTAAAATTGTGGGGAAATCTCCGTAACATAAAACTTGCCATTTTCACGCTTGTGTGAGCGTACGGTCCGGTGGTATGCGTTCCTGTCTCCACGAGCCCCGCGGGCCCTTTATCCTGCTCCCAGAGGGAAACTCTGCACGGAGATGCAATCAAACAACAGCTCCCCTCCCCCTCCCCCGCCCTGTGACCTCTGTTCTACTGCCCCTCTACTTCGGTGGACTTGACTACTTCTAGGTACCTCTTGTGAGTGGAATCATCCAGTATTTGTCCCTTGGCCACAGGCTTAGGTCACTCAGCATCATGGCCTCAGGGTTCACCCACGTGGAGTACATGTAAGCATCACCTTCCTCTTTTTTTCTTTATTAAATTGCTTTAACGTCTTTATTTATTATTGAGAGACACAGAGAGACACAGCACGAGCAGGGGAGGGGCAGAGAGAAGGGAAGACACAGAATCTGAAGGAGGCTCCAGGCTCTGAGCTGTCAGCACAGAGCCCGACGCGGGGCTCGCACCCACAAACCGCAAGATCGTGACCTGAGCCAATGTCAGGCGCTCAACCCACTGAGCCCCCCAGGTGCCCCAGCATCGCCTTCCTCTCAGACTGAATGATATTCCCCTGTTCGGATGGGCCACGTTGTGTTGATCCATTCATCGCGGATGGGCACTTTGCATGATGTGGTTTTTCGATCTAAACTGATTCTGATCGAACGGACCTATCAAAGGCATAGGCTTGCGAGCTGATTTGCTTTTCTAAATCAAGGATGTGGTACCATTTAAAGAAAAAGTTTCGCTTTCTAAAATTCCATTTTAGATAGGCAGGCGCACGGCACCTTAACCCCGGACTTCATTTCCTCACTATTCTGTCATTGCTGATTTTTTACAGCCTGGAATTGCTAGCAGATGGAGCAAGGTTCCTCCGTCCCCTTGGCTTAAAATATCTCCCTGGGATTCAAGGCTCTCTTTCCATTCCCACTCATCCTCATTACTTCTGACATGGTGACCTCAAGCTCCCTGGCACGCCAAGCGGCCCATCTACAGGCTCTTGATTGGACTGCAGGAAAATTGGCCTCCATTTGGGGCGATGCTGAACTATTTTTTCCCTGTGAGATATTATAAAAAGACACTCGGCTTTGGAGAGAAGCATTGACATTTTGCCTTTTTTCCTTGCCTTTTCCCCCACTGGCGACACAATCTGGGGCGTGTTGATGAGACCAGTGTGTATCTGCATTCTCGCCATGCCTCTGCCCTCGGCCTGGAGGAAGGACTGGGCTGTCCCATGCCTTACCTCTTCCCTACTCTGCAGCTCACCTGGCTATAGGTAAGGGATCCAGGGCCGGTGTCCACGAGCCAAGGGAGCCCAGACGTAAAGACCGAGCCTTCAAGTGTGCCCGTGGACTCAGCCGACGCAGTTTTAGTGCGATGGACGAGGTGGAGCTGTACTGCACTGGAAATGGATATCATTTGGAAGGAAAGAGATGAACCAAGAATGCATCAGTTGGGGCGGAAAGCTGACTGCCCAGAGACCAAAGGCAACAAGAAACAGACCCTCTTTATCTCATCTGGTGTAAAAACAAATTAATTCAGTCGTCCGCATTTTTTAATTGTAGCATTTCCCAAGCAAATCCAGATGTCCTGCTTCTCTCGAACAATCAGAAGGTGTGCCCACTGAGGCGGGATTCTGGGTACAGCGGAAGCTGAGCAGCAGCGCCCCCTGTGGCCATGGCAGGTACTTCCCCTCCTAGCTGAGACCTGCCTGGCGCTCCGGGTCCCCGGGGGACACCTGCCTGGCGTCTGTGTTTGTGACTCTCTGGGGCTGCCGTGCCAGTGCACGGAGCGGAATGGGCACTCAGTAAATGTGCGTTGTCCCCGTGACTGCTGAAGGGCAGCTGTCCACGAATCCCAAGATGGAGATGGAGGAGGAGGAAGGTTCTAGCTGGAAAGAAAGTTAGATCTGAAGTTCCTGATTTTCACATTTGGAGACATTCAAGACCAGAGCACCCTCCCCGGCCTGGCGCAAGCCCGACCTCTTCAGTGGCACTGGCCTTGGCCTCCCAAACACTAGAGCCCTGCCTCTGCCAGGTCGGTGCCTCCCCCAGGCTCCACGTTCTGCTTATGTGGGAAGGCTTCGTGTGTTCATTCCCAAGCACACACTGAGGCCCTTCTGAGCACCAGGCACTTCCGGGCCCAAGGGCACAGGGAAGAGGGCACAGACTGGAAGGGACACAGAGGACTGAACCGGAGGGGGGGGGTCATACAACGCAGAACAGGACCATGACAGACAACAGGCCTGTGCACTTGTCGGTTCTGCCTCCCAACACTAGGCGAGGCGAGTCCAGCTGGGGCGTCCGCTCCTACTCCCAAGCCTGGGGCATAGCAGGAGCTACAGCAAGACTCACTGAAGGAGGGAATGTCCTGGGTGCAGGGTAAGCAGGGGGGAACTGCTCCATGGAGAGGGAAGAAGTGCCCGAGGGCTTCCTGGAGGAACGAAGTGCTACTTGAGCAAGGACATGGATGCGGGGTGCACGGAGCAGGGACGTGCCAGGCTGCGCGAGCAGCATGGTGAGCAGGTACGGTGCATCAGGAGAGGTGGGCAGAGCGCAGCTGGAAGGCAGCAGGACGGCAGGTATCGGGGGTAAGCTAGGATCTGGTGCGGGCCGCTCACTAGGCCAAGCACAGGAGCTTCCGAGGCATTTAATCAAAGAGGCGCTCAAGTCAGGACGGGATGGTCAGGAAGATATTCTGAGGTGTACAGAATAGACCAGAAGCACAGGTGGGCTGGCCTGTCGGCCACTGCGGGTGGCCTGCCTCCAGCTGCCTGTCGTTGGGGACCCATCTTTCCCCTCTGCTGATCCGGGCCCTGCCTGCACCCTGGCGTGCGGAACACGTCCCCTTGGGGCTGCTCGTTCACTTCCCCTCGCCCCGGACCGGAATCCCAGGGAAGACCGGGCCGCGTTTTCTCTTTCCACGCATCCCCCTGCCACCGCCCCACGCGGCGACGCAGTGGCCGGCGCCCGGCTGACCCTTCTAAAATGTGCGCTGCAATCGCTAACGATGACAAAGAATCCTGTGTTTGGGCCTCTGGCTTGTTTTTTTTCTGGAATAACGAGACCTACAGTGAGAATCCTGTTTGGAGATGGCAAAACAAATTCATCGTCCAAAGACACAACTAAACACGTCCTGGATGTTCACCGTAGGAAAGTATGAAGTTTAAGAAAGAAATTGATGAAGGACTCCAAGGAGGCTGCCAAGAAGATTTCTGCAGTCGATGGAATGAGTGCTAGGATGAGGGGAAAGTCCTGAAGTCCTCTTTTACTAGAAAAGCTATAATGTGAACCACAAACAAATGATTTCACTTGCTGAAACATCTGGAGAAGCACTCCCCTGGAAGGTCAGGCTATTTAAGGATAATGAATGACGGGGATTAGTTCACAGCCCTTGTTCAGAAAGGCGTTCGTAAAATCGTGTTCAAAGAGAGAGAAGGAAGCATTTCTCTGTTCTTTCTGGAAGGTCCGAAACACAACGTCCTGATTCACTCCGGTGAATTAGCACCCTGGGATCTGCAGGTCCAGGGACCAGGGTTGGAGAGGAGAGATTTGGGGCCAGGGGATGGAGACATCGCCTTCTGGCTCTGTGTCTATTTTTCTAATTCCAAATAGCTACACTAGAAATTACACTAATTTACACACCTCCTATAGGCAGCAAAAAAAGAATATGAAGAGGTAACATCATGGGATATAGATCTCAAAACTGTAAAAAAAAAACAAAAAGCAAAAAAAGTAATATTGATCCAACAATCCCACTTCTGGGTAAGTATCCAAAGGAAATGAAATCACTCTCTGGAAGAGGCATGTGTCCCCCAATGTCAGCACAGTTCACAACAGCGTTATTCACAATCGCTAAGATACGGGGAAAACCTAAGTGTCCGCTGATAGATGAATAGGTAGAGAAAAGGTGAGATCTATATAAAATATTACATATTATATGCATAGATGCACTATACCTTATAATACACCACACGTAAAACATTATATGCACAACACAGGACACATGCAAACATTATATATATAATGGAATATTGAATTTCCTTTCAAAAGAAGGAAACCCTCCCACTTGCAACAACACGATGGACCCGGAGGACATTACGTTGAGTGAAATAAGCCTGACACAGAAGGACAAACACTGCCTGATCTCATTTAAATGTGGAATTGTAAAAAGTCAAATTCACAGGGGCAAAGAGAAGAATGGTGGCGGCCGAGGGCAGGGATGGGGGACATTCAGTGACATCGCCAGTAAGTTCTGGGGACCTAACGCAGCGCATGGACAGCTCCTAATACTGCACTGCAGACGGGGTGCCTGGGGGGCTCAGTCGGTTTAAGCGTTCGACTTCAGCTCAGGTCACGATCTCACGGTTTGTGGGTTCGAGCCCCGCGTCGGGCTCTGTGCTGACAGCTCAGAGCCTGGAGCTGCTTCGGATTCTGTGTCTCCTTCTCTCTCTGCCCCTTCCCCGGCTCACGCTCTCTCTCTGTCTCAAAAATGAATAAACATTTTTAAAAAAGTTTAAAAAAATAAAGTAAGTTTAAGAAAAAGTACTGCACTACAGGGGCACCCGGGGGGCTCAGTCGGTTGAGTGTCCAACTCTTGATTTCTCCTCGGGTCACGATCTCACTGTTGTGGGATCGAGCCCCAAGTCGGGCTCCGTGCTAGGCGTGGAGCCTGATTAAGACTCTCTCCTTCTCTCCCTCTGCTCCTCTCCCCTGCTCCCCCCACCCCACTAACAATAATAAAAATAAATAAAACAATACCGCACCATATCCTAGAGCCTCGCTAAGAGAGCGGATCTCAGGTATTCTCAGCACACACGAAGGTGAGGTGAAAGTTGTGATGATCAGCCTGACTGTGGAATTACTTCCTAATTCACACGTGTACCATATCCTCACCTGTGCCCCGCGCCCATATACAATAAAAAGTAACGTCAATTCTAAAAATATTTTGAATTGAAGAAAATACAAACTGACTCTTTTAAAAATGTCTGTCTAAACAACAAATAGAGTCAGGGCTGAACAGCGCTCCGTGATTAGGACCCAGAGCACCCAGCTCACTGGTACAGGCCCCCTCCCTGAGGGGCTGCCCTGCTGCCGTGCTCGCAACGATTACCTCGTTTAGCAGGGTTTGTTTGTTTGTTTGTTTTGTCATTTTCCTTAACAGCGAAGAAACGGCGTCCTCAACAGACAAGCGACGTTGCAGACAAGAGTAATGGCAGGACACAGGGAGAGTTCTGGTCTGCTGACTTTAAATTTATTGAACGTTTATTTATTTATTTTGAGAGAGAGAGAGAGAGAGAGAGAGAGAGAGAGAATCCCAAGCAGGCTCCATGCCGTTCAGCGCAGAGTCTGACGCGGGGTTCGAATTCACGAGGCGTGAGACCATGACCTGAGCAGAGATCAAGAGTTGGATGCTTAACCAGCTGAGCCACCCAGGTGCCCCTTTTTTCTTTCTTTTAAAAAAATTTTTTTAAGTTTATTCATTTATTATTTCTAAGAGAGAGAAAGAGAGAGAGAGAGAGAGAGAGAGAGAGAAAGAGAGAGAGAGAGAGCATATATAAGCAGACACAGAATCCGAAGCAGGCTCCAGCCTCTGAGCTGTCAGCACAGCGCTCAACACGGGGCTCGAACCCATGAACTGTGAGATCATGACCTGAGCTGAAGTCAGATGCTTAACTGACTGAGCCCCCCAGGTGCCCTTAAAAAAATGTTTAATATTTATTTATTTATTTTTGAGAGAGAGAGAGAGAGAGAGGTGTCCTGGCTTTAAACTGGCATCACACCCTGCTAGGTTGTACTCTGAAATACAGGAGAATGAAAGCTTTTCAAAAAAGTGTATCATATCTCATTAAAAAATACATGAGATAGCATTATCTACTTGAATATTATTCATACACGTTTATGAATATGTCTAAGTAAGAGTCACAGGGTTCACACACACACACACACACACACACACACACACACAGTAGTTTAGGAACAAGAGTATAAGTCAGGAACCCTACCGAGATACGATCCTCCCCGGATGAGAAACGGCCCCAGGACCTCTGCGTCTCGTCTGCAAAATGCCATTCCTGGTTTTGGCAACTGCTAGGATGCCTTTCAGCTCAGAGAGTCCAGGGTTATAATTGTAAATCTCACTCCTGGTTTCATTTGGGCAAGCGCAGAGGTGCAGATAACCCGGTTTTCGACAATTCCACCAAGAATGAGCTGTACAGGTGCTGGAGGGGAATTTTAATCAAATGATTCATGAGAAGGTGCCTTTCATTTCGTCCGGAGGTGGGGGAAAATGCAGGTTTTTAAAAAGGCATGATCATGTGAAATACAACGTAGGTCACGTATGTAAAACCTCAAACCCATTAATAAAAATGCCACTGGGATCAGGACTTGACTCCCGCATTTTGTTTGTTTTTCAAGTATCTTCGGGAAATAAAACATCAGAGTTCCGCCCGCAGGAGAAGGTCATTGCCTCTGGACAGAGAAGCACATTCACGCAGGGACTGGGGTCCAGATCTCTTTCTTCTACCAATTCTGGCCTGGTCACTGCAGCGGGAATCATTATTTACGTCTTTTAAAAGGACAGCGACCACAAACACTTGGTCATCTTTAAACTGAGGTGGGTGCAGAGACGCTCAGCTAATTAGCAGCTAGAATATCAGCAGGCGTTAACAGTCCAAACGTTTGGCGAGCTGGGATCAAGCGGGTCTGGGGAGTCACCACACCCACGGGGCTGGGATTCAGATCAGGTTACCGATCCAGGCAAGTCCCGACAGACAGACACATACCTAAACCAGCCCCCATTCATGAAATGCCACAAGTGTTGAATAAACATCAAATAATGTCAAATTTCAAATCCACACACACTTCAAACAGTCTCGATACAGACTTCACTATTGTCTTGCTGTGCCATGATTGGTGAGGTTTTTTTATGCTTATTTATTTGGGGGGAGAGAGAGAGAGTGGGAGAGAGTGCGTACATGAGTGGGGGAGGGGCAGAGAGAGGGGGGCGGGAGGGAGAGAACCCCAAGCAGGCTCCACACTGGCAGCACAGAGCCCGATGCAGGGCTCAAACCCACGAGCTGTGAGATCACGACCTGAGCCGAGACCCAGAGTCAAACGCTCCCCCGACGGAGCCCCCAGACGCCCTCCCAGGAACGTACATTCCAGCTGGCTCGCCACGTTCGTTTCAGGCAGGTGGGCAACCTAGTGACTCAGCCTCTCTATAATACGCGGTGCTCCTCACACGCGTAGCCACCATCTGTCACCAGGCATCCCTGTTACGCTACCACTGACTCTATTCCCGATGCTGTGCCTTTTATTCCCGCGGCTTATTCACCCCGTAACCGAAAGCCTGTGTCTCCCATTTTTGCCTTTTGAGTATAAGGTAGACATCAACCTCTATCTTACAAATCGAGAGTCGTTTTCAAATCGATGTAGAATCTGGAAGGTGTACCGTGTCCAGCAGAGGGAGCAGGGCTGGGCTGCGGCTTGGGGTGCGGCACCAGGAGCGTGGTTTGCCCCATGCACAATCTTTGGTCATGCAAGGAGAAGGTGTCCCCGAAGCTGCAGACCCGGGACCCAGGGGCCACTGCCATCTGCACGTCAAGGAGGAAGATGGCCGGGATGGGCAGAGGGAGGAGGGTCGTGACAGGAGACAGCAAATCCCTATGTATTTGCCTCATGGTCTCAGAAAGGACTCACACGGTTTTGAGGCTTGGTCTAAATGACCCACCACAGGAGCTTTTTCCAGGAGCTTCTGCCTGGGTGATAACCCTGGAGAAGGTCTTGTGACCGCCTGGGTTCTTAGCAGACCCTGTCTTGGGCACTGGGGGGAGACTGCAGCCCTCAGCGGCTCAGCGTGACCCTGCAGGAGTGCTGGAAGCTTCTCCAAGGCCATGTGCTTTGCAAAACAGGTCAGAGAAGGTGCCCTTGGGTGGAGATGACTGAAGAAGGAGCCCCTCTGGGCAGAAGTGAGAGAAACGGGTGAAGGTGCAGAGCCCAGACATCACTCCAGCCGGAGGGCCTGTGTCGTGACCGCAGAGTAGCCGGCTATGTCTGGACCCAGTGAGCGTCCACCATCATCGGAAGGGAGGACAAGGGGACCCGGGGGGGGGCCCCGGCACAGGGGTGCGAGTCTCAGAAGTGGGCAGGCAGGAGATGATCTCCTGGGTTGATTTTCACGACAAAAGCTCCACCTTCCGTATGGCCAAACACAGCAGGCCACCCTTGTACCCAGACGGGGGGTGGGGAGGCCTCAGCCCCTTGGGCAGAGGAAGGAGGAGGGGAGACCCACACCCTGCAGCAGTCAGAGGGGCTGCTGGCGGGCCGGGAGATGACACTGTCAGCCGTGTGTCCCCGCTGCCAGCCTCTCCATGGAAACCGGAGGAGAGGAGCACACACGCAGATGGGAGTTACAGGGTTTGCCAGCGCCACGGAGGTGCGTGGAGGTACCAGCGCTGATGGGGAGGGCAGAACAGGGGCGTGCAGGGTTGGCAGGAAAGCCCCCTTCCGGAGGGGATGTCCTAGCAGGGCCCCAACTCCGGCCCCAGGCTCAGCACTGCCAGTGAGAGACACAGTGGTCCTCTGCGTACAGGTCTAAAGGGAAGAGGCCGCCGGGGGGTGCGGCCCCCACGGCCTGGAGCCTCAAACACACTCGGCTCCCTCCGAGGCCGCGTCTTAGGGACGGGCCCCAGCCCACAGCTGGGGCGGCAGCTCTTCACTTGTGTGCACTGGCCCCTCGTGTGGCAGGCCCTGCACCGCAGCACCCCCTCCCCCCGCAGAGCACCAGGCCAGTGCGGTGGGGACCACTTTCTCCTCCTCCCCCATGAAAGTGGACGTGGCACACTGCACAGGTGCCCTGGAAGCAGCGCAGCGTCAGACCTGAGGCAGGGGAGTGATGAAGGTCCGAGTCCATCATTTCCGAACGACGTGATTATCCTTGGGGAGGAGCGCGGCATTCTGGGAAACTCCGACCACCACCGAGTTAGCCATGAAGCAAACGAGGAGTTCCTGTCTGGAGTGACAGCCAACTTCCACTGCGGGGAGCGTCTGATTTCTTGCAGCTGGATTTCAAAGACATGTCCCCGAAGACGGGTGTGTGCGACTTTCTCCCCAAAGCAAATAAATATTCTAACCAAATAAACATTCTAACACTGAAGGACGGGACATCACCTTAACGCAACAGTGCTCACACTTGGGCAGGTGCCGGGGAAGCAATGAGATGGGCCCCAGGGAGCCGAGATGTGTCTGCAGGAGGGGCTGGCACTCCAAAAGCCCACTTAAAGCTCTAAGGGAAAGGGAAGATGAGAGGCGCCTGGGGGCTCAGTCTCAGGTTGAGCGTCCGACTTCGGCTCAGGTCATGATCTCATGGTTCGTGGGTTCGAGCCCCACATCGGGCTCTGTGCTGACAGCTCAGTGTCTGGAGCCTGCTTCGGATTCTGTGTCCCCCTCTCTCCCTGCCCCTCCCCTGCTCACTCTCTGTCTCTCTCTCTCTCTCAGAAACAAAGGGGGAGGGGTGAGCCTCATCTTTTTTGCTATTGATTCCAAGATTATCCCCTGCATAGAACCTTCATTTCAGAAACCTCATTGCTCTATAATGGTTCCAGAATTTTTCAGAACAAGTGTGTGAGAAAGTAAGTGAGTTGCAATCACTAGTTTCTCTCTCCCTCTTTCCCTCTGTGTGTGTGTGTGTGTGTGTGTGTTTGGTTGTCTAAGTAACCAGTGTCTAGCTCTTCCTAAATTACAAATTATTTTCTTAGCTACTACTTCATTAAATCCTACAGGCAAGATTAGCATCCCCACGACAGGAACACAGAGGCCTGAGACCACAGAACTTGCCAGAAACGGCCCCACTTGGAGGGTGAGGACTGGGGAGAGAAGACGGCATCTGAACTCTAAGCCTGAGCTCCTGTACGCCACCACACAGGGCCAATCCGTCTTTCCCAGGTGACAGAGGTGGTCCTGGGCAGCCCCAGGAGGAAAACAAGGATGTGCATTTAAAACTGCTTGCTCTGTTAAATGCCAGGGACCCTCATATACATTCTTGATGTTATAATCAAATAGTTTCTTAATATTAATTTGTAATGATGCTTGCACAGAAATCCCTAGGAAGCCTAGAATATGCTCTACGTTTGAGCAATTTTTATCTCTCGTGCATCTGAATCCTCCCAGAGTTTAACTTGGCTCGTGGTGTAAACAATTCCTCATTTTCATCCAGAATGCACAGCATGTTGCTATGTTTTCGGGAAGGAAAAAAAATTATCTTAATTTATGTAAAGAGAATTCCTAAAGATATGTATAATGGAGTCTGTGAGGCATAAACACCAAATGTGTAAATATCACAGAATTAGCTCAGCACATATTGTCTCGACAACGGAAACAAATCCTTTTGCTGCAAACAGTCGCTCAGGAGAACCTTGAGTTTTGTTATTTTGCTATTAATGTGCACGTGTAGGGCGCTGAGAGTCAGAATTCTGAGGATATCCTCCAAGATTCCCACCCCTCGACTTCCTCCACCAAACGCTCACTTAGGGGCTGCTGCGAAGGGGCTGTGCAGATGGAATCAGGGTTACGAAGCAGCTCCCCTTAACACAGGAGAGCATCGTGGATTGTCGGGTGGCCTAGGGCAGTCCCACGAGCCCTCACGAGCACCAGTGACAGAGACGTGGCAGCGAGGAGCACACAGATACCCAAACAGGAGAGGGCCCCCCAGACGCTGGAGGACCGGGGCCAGGAGCCAAGGAGAGGAGTTGCCGAGACCTGAGGGCCACCCAGCCGACAGCCAGCGTGGGAACGCCGATCCCACCCTGTGACCTTGGAAGTGACTCTTCCCAGAGCCTCCGGCGGGAAGCACAGGTATCCTGCGGATGCCCTGATTTCGTCCCGAGAGCCTCTAAGCAGAGAATCAGCAAGACGCAGAGGCTGCGTTGGGTGCTGAGCTTGATAACGGGGTGCAAGCAACGGGGATGGCTTTAAACTGCTACATTGTGGTACTTTGTCACAGCAGCAAGAGGAACCTGCTTTCTCTGTAGGCCAAGAGCTGAAACTGCCCACTTGAGTTCACAGGACTTGAAATGGACTCAGTGCGCACGGGGCACTTCTTTGCAAGTTTGTTTGTTTCGATCTCTGTGCCCATGGAAACCCTCAAGTGCCCAGAGGGAGGGCGCACAGCTGGAAGGTTAGAGCTATGTTATATCTCCTACTCCCCAAACCCAAAACACTTAACATGCGTTTGCATACGCTAAGTGTGCCAAATCTAAAATTTAGGACATCTACTTATCACTAGCATTCATTCTAAAACAATAATGCACACATGACAGAGTTCTTAGCCGCGGCAGTGCGTGCCAAACATGAATTTTCAATGTATACATTGCATTTATTGCCAAACATGAATATTCAATGTATACATTGCATTTAATTCTCCTGTTCAATTGCATTTTCTTTCCAATGGGGAAGAAGAGAATCCCCGGGAAGACCTTTCGTTACAGTAAAATGAAATAATATAACAACATTTCTGTACCTTATTATCTTCATATATTCCTTAATAGAAGAAGTACCAAACAAAACGAATGTATTGGTCATAAATGAGCTTACAGTTCCTGAAAATACTAGCCATTGAAGACTGTATTGACATGTGACTCCTAGATTCGGTTATGACTAAGTCAGAATTTAGCTGTCCACTTAAAAGAGGCCAGAAGAGACTTTTTAAAAAAAAATACCACAACCAGATAAAAAGCATTTTTCCTGGGACAGGAGATCGGCCGAGGAGCTGTGACAGAAACACAGAGACCAGGCAGAAAATGTGTTAATCCACGGTGCTGTAGAGACAGCCCACACGCTCTCGCTGTTGCCCTGAATTAAGAAAGAGCTCTTAATTCAAAAGCTGGAACGGGACCATCCTCCTGGAATATGTTAGTTCACATTTTTCCTGCAAATTAAGATTCCTTCCATTTGAGTAAAGAATCAGAGAGGGCCAAGCATTTCATAAATAAAAATAGAAGCAATGCCTTACCGCCTGCCGAAGAGGAGGGAGGTGTAAGGAATCCCGCCCACACTTGAGAGCGGTATCTTGAAAGCGCATTTTATGTACACGGAACAGAAAGAATGATGGGGTAGCAATGCATTCTAGCACGGGCAAGCTGCTACCTTGGATGGTGTGTGACAGACTTGGAACAAGATGTTCCACAAGAAAATGCAAAAATGTCAAGAATAAAGATATTTTAAGGATACTGTGTCTCTCAAAGACTCTTAACCTTTTTGGTGACAGGGATCCCTTGGGCCATCTAGGAAAGCTTATTCCCAGAATAATACTTTAAATGACCCGAAAGAAAATATATAGGACTAACAACATAATTTTGTAAACAGATGAAAGATTTAAACAAACACTACCCAAGATATACACTGGGGACACGCACGCACATGAAAAGACTCTCGGCACCATTGGTCACTGAGGATACGCAAATGAAAACGGCCATGAGCTCTCACGGCTCACCTATCACAAAGGCAAACATTTTTTAAAGGAAAAAATGGACACTACCAAATGCTGGCAAGGGTGCAGAGTAATGGGAACGTTCACACTCTGCTGGTGGGAACGCAAACGGTGTACCCACTATGGAAAACGGTCTGGAAGTCTGTTATCAAATTAAACATACATGACGTGCAATCTAGTAATCCCATCATACGTACTTCCCCCAAGTGAACTGAAAACCCAGCTTCGACACAGAAGCTCACATGCACGGGTTACACCCAGTTTATTCCTAAGTGCCCCAAACTGGAACCAGACCACATGCCCCCCAACTGGGGAAAGATTAAACGCGTGGTGTTTCTTCCATAACACAGAACACGACTCAGTAAAATGGGATGAGCTATGGATACACATCAGGACAAGGATGATTCTGAAATCCACAGGCTACATGAAAGAAGGCAGACTCAATAGGCTACATAGTAGGAGTCCAAGTCTATGACATTCTTGAAAAGGCAAAATTACAGGGATGGAGAACAAATCAGTGGTTGCCAGAAGTTAGGGGTGGGGTTGGAGGGTCTCACTTTAAAGGTGCAGTACAGGAGAATTTTTCTTGGGGGGGGGTGGGCAGTAACACTTGTGTGCCTTGGTCGTAGTGGTAGTTACACAGCTCTGACATATTTGTCGAAACTCATGGAGTTGCACCAAAAGGAGTGACGTCTGCCGTGTGGAAATCGGAAAGTTAAATTCGAAAACAAAGTTGTTTCACTGTCCCCATCATAAAAATATTTTTTTAAGGTATGAGGGATATAAGATCATGAAGGAAGGCAATTATATGGAAACGAAGGGGTACATTTTTTTACCATCTAAATTTACAGATCCTCTGAATTCTATCCGAAAACTCAGAAGAGACCCCACATTAAAAATTTCAGAGCCCAGGGGCACCTGGGCGGCTCAGTCAGTTAAGCGTCTGACTCTTGATTTCGACCCAGGTCATAATCTCAAGGTTCGTGAGATCAAGCCCTGCGTCAGACTCTAGGCTGATTCTCTCTCTCCCTCTCTCTCTGCTCCTCCCCTTCTCTCTCTCTCTCTCTTTCTCTCTCTCAAAATAAATAAATAAACATTTCTTAAAAAATGTCAGGGGCGCCTGGGTGGCTCAGTTGGCTAAGTACCCCACTTTGGCTCAGGTCATGATCTCGAGTTTCGCAAGTTGGAGCCCCACGTCGGGCTCTGTGCTGACAACTCAGAGCCTGGAGCCTGCTTTGGATTCTGTGTCTCCCTCTCTCTCTGCCCTCCCCCACTCATACCCTGAATAATAAACACTAAAAAATGTTTTTAAATTAAAAAAAAAAAAAAAAGAATTCCAGAGCCCAGACCAACCTACTGAGGTTGTGTACTGCCGGCCCCAGCCCTCAGCTCGTCTGACCACGCCCGACAGAAAACCCTGCGGCACACCTGTCCCAGGGAACCTTTTGGGAAGGTCATGCTAGATTAGCAGGCTCTTGAAGGCCATGACCATGTGACCTTTAGGTCCCTAGCACCTGGCCCAGGGACTTGATAAATCCCTGTATTTGTTAGACAAATAAAATACCCTTACTGATTTCTAAAAAGAAATCAATTTTACCTATTTGCCATACCACTGACACTTCCAAGTAATTTACTTAAATTACTTTATTGCATTAATACTAAGGATTTATGTAATAATTTAAGTGTATAAAGGGATGTATAACTTTATTATTTACACGGCACACATCGTGGAAGAAATTAACCTGAAAAATTACAGCTGACAGAACCTAATTACATAAACCACCACGGACGGACACGAAGGACCTCCGAATTTTATTGTACAATGCACATGAACCTCCTTCCCCCAAACAGCATGGCTTAATGCTGCGACTTGAAGTGTATACCAACCCAAGGTTTAAATTTGCTTTTAAGATTAAGCAGCACACGTGTACTTTAAAACTGATTTGAAACAGCAAACAATGTCATTAATGAGGTTTTGACAACTGCGAACAAATTGAACGCATACATCTATTCGCAGCAATCACTGTATTTAACAAACATGTCACTTTGCCTGGTTATTCAGCTAATTCTCCTTTCCCAGGGTGAAAGCCGGTGGGTGCTGACCTTGACCTCTAACACAGTACTCAGTGTTTTGTTCCGCTATACACTTCGGGCTGGAAGGATGACATGAAACAAAATGCTACAATTGTTTTCTGATGTGATGTGAGGAGTGCAGCCCTTGGCTACCAAACACTGTGCTTTCCAAAACGTCATTTCCAAGGGAGACGCACACTCCCAGCACACGCGGCCAAGTCTGCGCCCAGGACTGGACGTTTACTAGTTTTCACTTTTCACTCAGGCAGCCTTGCAGAGGGATTCGGGGTCCGACAAGCACGCCCAGCTAAGCTAGCACTTAGTGCATACACGCCCAGGTGAAATGGTTCTCGGGCGCCCGGGTGCCTCAGTCAGTTGAGCATCTGACTCTCAATTTCGGCTCAGGTGATGATCTCACTGTTCATGGGTTCAAGCCCCATGTCTGGGCTTCACGCTGAGCGTGGAGCTTGCTTGGGATTCCCTCTCTCTCCCACTGCCCTTCCACCCCCGACCCTTGCTCATGTGCATGCACGCTCTCTCTCCCTCTGTCTCTTAAAAAAAAGGAAGAAGAAAGAAAGAAAAAGGAAGGAAGGAAAGAAGGGAGGGAGAGTTCTCGTGCTCAGAGAAGATCATTAAAATGTGAAAAGAGGAATGGATTGACACTGGAAAATCTTCCAAAGAGGGTGGATGGAATCGATATGCAGCAATGATCATGTGTGCATTTAAAAGCAGTTACGGAACTGCCTATCTGCTCTAAGTTTTCTACTATTTCCTTCCTGCTCAGACAGTCCAGGCTCTAAGGAAACAAACGGAGGCCTGTCAATCAGAACAGATGCAATTCACAGAAAGAGGGAGCGGGACAGGAAGTGGGCGTAACCAAGACACCTAGATAAACAAAACATGAGTAATCAGAGGAGGGCTTCTTTGTTCAGTCAAGGGAATTTTAAAGCTTGTTCAGATGCTGCGTGTCAGAGGTTGGGGAACAAGCAAAAAGTGGCAAATCTCCCAAATAAATCTTTTCTGAAGTTCCTCTCTCCCCATAAGTCTGAAGGTTACCACTAAGGCAATATATGAACCTTGAGGAAAAAAGCAATCCGGGATTACTGTATGCAGGAAATCAATATTCTCTCTAATAGTTTTTGTAGAGTGTATCAATTTTCTTAGCTAAAAAATGGGGGTGCTTTCTGTTTTATAGCTAAATACAGTATAAAATATGGAAAAAGCCACCGAAAAGGGAAAAAAGCCATATGCTTTAAATGATAATAGTAATGCAATAATAATAGTACATTAAAATGCACCAGGATTACCATTTTCTCTTAAAAGTAAAATTAAATCAGGAAAGTGATTCACTTTATGCCCCACCATGGAATCAGAATTATCTGTATTCTGATAGAAATGACTAAAATAAATCACTCAAAAATGTTACTTTTTGTTTTTTCTTTAGCCACGTATTTCATGCCAAGGCGTGACCATCTCAGGACAGAGAGGAGGACAGAAGGAGTCACAAACAAGCCGCCTGGACCCCAGGGGGCTTCCCTCCAAGCTGTTCCTTCCCGGCGAGACCTAGCGTCCAGGTCTGGCGACACGCCCCACTTGGCACGCACATGAACCTGGGCTTGCGTCCCAGCTCTGCCGCTTTCCAGTTAAGTGGCCTTGAACTACGCCTTTCACTTGTGCGAGTCTCAGTTTTACAAGCCATAAAATGGGCTGACATCTCACACACGTGCCAACTCTTAGACTGAAGACAACTCAGCCCCACTAAGTGAACCCGAAATCTCCTCCTGTGCCCCCTCCGCGGGGCATCCCAACGATTCTAGTCGTTAAAGGAGTATGTTCTTTAATAACGCAGCCCCTGAAAAACATAAGCCACTACTTCATTACATCAACCGGTAACCCCTGTAGGTTCCAGTGCTTGAGGAGGAAGTAGCCGAATTAGTCTCAGTGAGATAGTGTGACACGTGTGAGAACCCACCACGGCGGAAGCCACGCCACTACACCGGCCTGGTATGTGCAAACAGAGACAAGAACTGACACACGGAGGCGCCTGAGTGGCAGCTATTCCTGGGCTCTCTCTCTCGTCTCTTTATTAGATTTTGAGAGCAGCTGGCCCACTGGTCTCCCGCCTGCCTCTAGTTCCTCATCTGCCGGTTCTCCGTGCTCCCGTGGCCATCAGGACTGTTCCGCACGCGCAGAACCTGTCACCAGACTGGAGCGGAGAGTCTAGCCTCCGTCTGGCTCACCACACCCACCCCGTCCAGGCCCCTGCGCAGCTGTCACCTCGCCCCACTCGTGATCCAGCAAACATGAGGGCAACGCTAAGAAACGGAACAGAATATTCCTGCTGTAATGTGCAAGCCTCTTACGGAAGGAAAAAAACCTGACGTTAAAGGTAACTCTTCCAAACGTGATTTACCGGGTGTAACAACTAAAAACGCCTGCTTCTTCCCTCATGCAAACGCTCCAGTTCTGACTTCTTAAATTGGCTCTTTAAACAGCCTTACAGGTAAAAGCAAATAAATAGAAGCTCTTTAAAAACTTTTAGAGCCCATACTTCCTTCTAGACAATAATCTATTACAGAGGAGGGGGGAAAAAACCCTCGGTGTGTTTTTCACACAGCGTGAGACATGACAAGGAGTTATCTATAACCCTGAACATTTCCTCACCGGGAGCAAAATAGGAAACCTAAGTGCATGATACTCTGCCTTGCGGAAACCCAATATACGGAGTCTTGATCTTTAAAAATAAAATAGTTCAGAAGTGATTATTTGTTCACTAAAAGGATTAGCTGCTTTACAGAAGGATTATCTGCAGATTTCTACAAGGCATTAAGCTCAGCCAGTGTGTATAAACCGCGATTCGAATCAACGTAACTTTTCAGGACTATATTAATGTTGTGACAGCAGGTACACTTGAGACGAAAAATGACCCTTGAGCTCAGTACGGACCAGGTAGCTGAATGGCTGCTGCCTGGGGGCTGCCCTTGGCCTCTACACTCTCTTCCTACATCCTGGCATTCCTCTTACAGGTCCCAGGGCAGGATCCCACCTGCCAGCCCCGCCCTCCATGCCCCTGTAGCCAAACGTCGGCAGGGAGGTGACACAGGCTCCCACAATCAACCCTAACCCGTCCTTTGGCTCTTCGGGGTGAGTCACATCGGAAGCATCCGAGGAGGCCACAGCTGTGACAGGCCAGTGCCAGCAATGTCCAGGAGCATCAATGCCACGGACCGCAGGCCACATCCTTACCAAAAGCTTCCTGTGGCTGGGCTTCAACTGTGGTTGAGAGAGTTCTGGGCTCCTGCCCCCTTTCTGAGCCTCGTTCCCCAGACTTCTGGTTGATTCTGAGAACTATCCAGTAACTTCTGTCCAGTTCCTTTTCTTGGTAAGTTAACCAGAGTCCGATTCGGTGGCGTCCAGCTGAAAGTCAACACCACATACCCACGATAATAAAACCTGAGGGCTCCTCGCCAACGTGTCCCCTTGGGAAAGAGCTGCTCCTTCTTCCCGGCATGAAGGGGGCCAACCCGTGTGGCCACTAGGACCCTGCAGGGAAGACAACATGACTTCTGAGGTCAGGTCCCTAAAGAGGTTGTGGCTTCTGCCTTGCTTCCTCTGGGATCACTCTGGGGGAAGGGTCCTGAGCATGCTCACGCAGTGCTGTGGGCGGATCCCTGTGGAAGGAAACGGAGGCCTCCTGCCCACAGCCATGGCAGTTTGCCGGTCATGGAAATGGGTCTCTGAGTGCCGGCCAAGCCTTCAGGTGTGCTGGCTTCGCACAAGTGAAATGGGGCAAAGCTGCCAACTCTGTCCCAGCGCTTGGAGAACCGCATCAGCCCAGCGGATAGGAGCAGCCTCTTCCGTGCCTGGGAATGTGCATTTCCGAGAATCCCAGGGACTCCTTCAAATGCCTTCACTTAACCTGGAGATGGATGGTGCCAACGGGGGAGGAGCTCTCGCTCTGTTTAGTCATCACAACAGCGACTTCGTCGCAAGCTCACCTACAGGTGTGCCGGTGCTCCACAACTTCCAGATTGAAACATTGTGATTATCAGGGGGTGCCTGGGGGCTCAGTCCGTTAAGCTTCCGACTTCGGCTCAGGTCATAATCTCGCAGTCTGTGAGTTCGAGCCCCACGTCGGGCTCTGTGCTGACAGCTCGGAGCCTGGAGCTGCTTCGGATTCTGTGTCTCCCTCTCTCTCTGCCCCTCCCCTGCTCTCTCTCTCTCTCTCTCTCTCTCAAAAATAAATAAACATCAAAAAAATTATGTATTCTCAAGAATCTTTAGGAATGCCACAAGTTACATGGGTCCGTGTCAATTCTTCCATGTTCTGTAACCCACTGGGACCCTTGTGAATATCTGCCCAGGTTGACCTGGGTAATCTTGCAGTTTTTATTGCTCAGATCATTAAATGTTCCCCACGTACAGCGAGGCGAGGTGGGCAGAGGGCAAACACACCGACGGGAGGCCGACGGCGACATCCTGCTGACAATGCACACATCTACTGGCTCCCGTATCTTAAAAACATGTCGCCCGCCTTCCTTGGCCTTTCTGGTGAGAAACGTCACGCCAGCACCCCTTTAACTGATCCCCATTGAGAGCACACTCTTTCTCAATAAAAATGCTTCAGAGTTTCTTCTCACATTTCCTGTAATTGGTTCAGACACACAGTTTCCCAGAGACATCTTCTGCCTCGCACGGGGGGCTTAGTGTGATTTTTCATGCATCCCCACGCAGTATTTAACCTCCCCCCCACCCATGCACCTTGCATGTGTTGCGGTATCTTCCAGCTGAAGCCTGCAGAGAAGTCACCCCCTCCAGCCACACAAGCCCTGCTCGCTCTGCTCTGCTCTGCTCATTTTAGGGGCTCAGCCGCCGCCCACCAGAACTCAGGCAGCGGGAAATGAGTGCCAGGCGGTTAACCCCCAGCCCCAGAACCAACCGACTCCTGCCAGAGATGCCCGGAAGTGAAATGTTTGGACACAACAGACTTTGTGGGGTAGCTTGAGAGAACTCTTCTCAAAGCAGAGACTCCCTACAGAGCCCTTAAAAGCCATTCAAGATGATTTTCAATCGGAAGCACACGGGCAAATCATTCCATTGTCTGGTTCCCCAGGGACTTGCACCTCTCACCCAGGGTCCCGGACAGACCCCTGAGGCAGTGCCAGGGCCCAGGGAGGTTGTCCCCGGACCGCTCACGTGATGAGGCCGTTGGGTCAGCCCCTTGAGACTTGGCAACCTCCAGGGAGAAAACACTGGACGTTTCTTGGCCTAGCTTTGCCGTTACTCATGAGAAAAGAATGGCGTGTCAGCCGCCAGGACGGGTGAAGTACCAGCTCTCAGGGCCTCTAGCCCGGGCAGGAGTGCTTGGTGGGGAGGCCGCCAGAGGAGGCAGGGCCGCGGTCAGTGCCACTGGGGCCAGGCTCTGGGGTCACAGCACTCACTCCACCAACTCAAGCGTCCCCAGACGTGAATGGTCTGCAGGAGGGAGAGCTCGGCGGGGTCTGGGGTTCTGGAAGAAGATGCCCTGGTGGTGTCTGTGGATGGAAAAACAAGAGAGAGGAAGATGGGAGCCAGGGAGAGAGCTAGGGGAAGGACAGGCCCTGCCCACAGCCACTCTGTGTGACGCTGCTGCCCGTCCCCCTCGGCCTCGGGGCCTGGTCTCCCCTGTGTGCTGAAGTCAGGAGCAGACTCACAAGAACCATACTGACTCCAAGGCAGAGGCGGCCCTTTAAGAAAAAGCCTGGCACAAGGGTGCACGCTCAAGTCTCAGCCTGTGCTCCTCATAGCTCCGAGGGCAGCCCTAGGCCATTAAGGCCTAAGTGGCAGAGGGGCCTCCAATGCACACACGCCCGGCAGCACCCGCACAGAAGGGAAGAGGAAGCAGTTCCCAGCAGGGAAGGCCTTCTTGGTCCCCTGTGGACCCTCGAGGGCCTCAGGGCCACCCACGATGAGTGTCCCCGGCCCGCGCACCGCACATGCTCTCCAGAGCAAGGCACTGCCAGCTTTTCAGGGGAACCTCAGGGGCAGATGGACAGAAGGACACGGAAGCCCAGGCCCAGGTAAAGGGCACAGGGCAGGACCTGTGGGTTTTGTTCCTCACTGACGCCTCAGCGCCTGGCAGGTCTCCCATTAGGATCTATTGAATGAATGAATGAATGAATGGGCTGCGTAGATGACCACGCCAGCAGCTCCCATGGCCCCACTATCAGCCGACAGAAATCCCAATACTGGCTCTCTGCTTATTTGGTTTAGGCCTCGTCTGTCCCAAGTTGTACTCCTTTTAAAACAACCCTTTGGGGCGCATGGGCGGCTCAGTCGGTGAAGCGTCCGACCTCACCTCAGGTGATGATCTCACGATCCGTGGGTTTGAGACCCGCATCGGGCCTCTGTGCTGACCTCGGAGCCTGGAGCCTGCTTGGGATGCTGTGTCTCCCTGTCTCTCTGCCCCTCCCCTGCTCGCACTCTGTCTCTCTCTCTCTTTCTCCCTCTCTCTCCCAAAAATAAATAAACATTAAACAATTTTTCTAAAGAAAAGCAACCCTTTGAGGAGCACCTGGGTAGCTCAGTCAGTTGAGCGACGGACAAACTCTTGATTTCGGCTCAAGTCATGATCTCACAGTTCCTGAGTTCGGGCCCCACATAGGACTCTGTGCTGACAGTGTGGAGGCCGCTGGGATTCTCTCTCCCTCTCTCTCTGCTCTCTCTGCCCCTTCCCCTGCTCATGTTCACTCTCTTTCTTTCTCAAAATAAATAAACTTAAAAGACAAAAAGCAACCCTTTGACCTGGCTGAAGTCGCTAATACCATGTGACGGACTAGTCTGACAGCTTCCTGCCCGGACAGAAGGGGCCCAGGGCAGGGGCTCGAGGGAAGCAGAGCCCACAGGGGAGTCATGAGGACACAAATCTCTCTAGGGTAAGGCACTCAGGCAGCTGCCCCTGGGTCCTAAGAGCAGTCAGCACCACCCAGCGTGCCGGTCGGCCCCTCAAGGCATCGAGGCCTCTCCTCCACCTGCCCCGTCAGCCACCGCACCCGCCTCCCGGCCTTCCTCCTGCCCCTCCGTGGTGGAAAGGCCTGATCTCATTCCTGGGTCCCCTGTGAAAGCCCCGGCATTTGCCACGCTGGCCTGGGACTCCCGGGGGGCTCTTCAAAGCATGCAGCTCTCCGGCCTCACTGCACGCAGTGTGCTCTGGGACCTCCGGTGACTCAGATGGGTGGCGGACCAGGGGACAGCACCAGAGGGTCTGTCCAGGCCCTGCACTGAGCCCCCAGTGCATCCCCATCTGTCCTGCATGGCAGCCCCTCCCTCCTCGAAGCTCTCCAGGGCCTCCCCCCGCCTCGAGATGCAGACCCTCCCCAGGCATCCCCGTGCTCCCTGAGTGAAGCTGGAGTCCCCTTCCCCGCAGGCCCCATGCCCCTCCATCCCCTTCCTCCATCTCGGGGACCATGGGTCCTGCTGTGCGTGCCCTCTCAGGGCCTGCGTCTCATCTCCACAAGCCCAGTGTGTCTGGGCCTCACGTGGACCCGTACGCAGACCCTCTCCTGGCACCCGGCAAGCCCTCCATCAGTCCCAGCGACTCCAGTGTCCTCAGGGCTGCCGCTTCCTGACCGCCTTAACCCGCCACCGAAAGTAGGGAGGGCGTGCCGCTCTGCTGCGGGCTCTGTGTGTCCGCAGACTAGTGGTTCTCCGGTGGGACTTTTTAAAATGATACTAGGTCACCGCAAAGGGGTCAGGGATGCTCATCCAGTCTGCCCAGTGCAGCCGCCGGCACAGACAGAGGGAGGGGCCCCGCCTGTGTGCAGCGCAGGGGCTCACGGACTCGTCTCTGGGGACCTGCGCCCCGGCCTCGGCCGGTTCTGAGGCTGCTCCACCTGCCCAGACACCAAGCCGCTAAAGAGCATCATCTCCCCAAAACTTTTACAAATCACTGCTCGACAGAGAAGACAACAACAACATCCATTACCAAGTAGAATATCCAGAAACGATGCCATTGATTTCGGGCCGGCACTGACCGTCCATTCCGGGGATGCGTTTCAACGTCAGAAGTAAAAAATCATTTGCTAAACAAAAGCACGCTACACACGAGACAGACACGTGCGATGGCCTTCTAAAACGCCCCTGGAAGCCATTTTCCAGGCAGAAACCACACCCAAAAATAGCAGGCCTGCATGACAAGAGATGGACACACAGCAGGGACATCGTGATGTCCCACCTTCCGGTCCTGCTCAACGTCGGAATGCTCTACCACCCAAACAGACAGATAAGGTGGGCTTTGTTTCTGGAAAGCAGGCAAGAGGCCTCCATGTCCTGAGACCCTGCCACATGGACGGTGTGGCAGACACGGCAGGATGAAGCGGTCAGCCCACCAAGGCAGCGGGAACAGGAAAAGAGGCTCATCTGGATCAGGACAGTGGTTCCCGGAGCAGAGGTGTGACCCTGGGCGGGTCTCAGGCTCCGCAGTACAGCTGGCCACGTGCTCGGACTCTGCAAGGGAGGTCACGTTGTTCTCGAAATCTCAGAGAAACCATCTAAAGTGAAAAGGCAGGAGCGGCTTTGGTTTTTGGTTAATCTGGAAGACGTGTGAAAAAAACATATTTTTGGTCACCTAAAAACGTACGACGAAGGTTATTAAGAAATAACTAGAGGGGCGCCTGGGGGGCTCAGTCGGTGAAGCATCCGACTTTGGCTCAGGTCAGGGTCTTGCAGTTTGTGAGTTCGAGCCCCGCATCGGGCTCTGTGCTGATGGCTCGGAGCCTGGAGCCTGCTTCGGATTCTGTGTCTCCTTTTCTCTCCCCCTTCCCCCATTTGAACTCTGTCTCTCTCTTTCTGTCTTTCTCAAAGAAAAGAAAAAAGAAAGAAAGAAAGAAAAAGAAATATTTAGAAGCAAGTAAAAATGTTTTCTTTTTTTGATGATAATAAATTTAAGGGGTTGCTTTTCGGTATGCAGTGAATTCAGTTTCCTGAGCACAAATGTACGGATGAATTGCTGAGTCTGTGTCAGTCCCAGGAACTGCTCTGCACAGAAAGGTGCCAGGGTCCAGCTCGACGTGTGTATGATGAAGGGAGAAGAATATTTAACTCACTGGGGGCTGGGCTGTCATCTAGGACCACCGTGACTTTCGAGGACGTTTTCCAAGCCAGGGAGCCCTTAGTAAAGCTTTCTCCCCCCAGAATAGGAGGCAGAACTGTAATTCCCACTCGGTCCAAGTCACTGAAGTTCGGAGGAAAGGCTCATGCTTGCCAAGAAATCGGCAAAGGGGCTCGACCAGAGTCAGAAGCCCCCCCAGACCCCCTGCTGTGACTCTGTGACTTCCGTCCCTTTCCACCAGGACACTGGGCAGGCTGGGGCCACCCGGCCGCAAGTCAGCCACGCTCGGATGCAGTTTGCATCAGGGACGGGTTCCTTCTGCCTGGTCCCCAGAGTAGCCAAGTCCCCCCCTTTGATAACTAACATTGCTTCACATGGATTTTCTCCATTTGAAAAGGAAACTTAAAACGTGGTGCTCCAGGCTCCGCGGTCTGTAAGGCAAGAGGTGTGAGTGCCAGAGAGAGCGGGGTGGCTCCCGGTGTGGACGTGTCCGAGGCCAGTGGTCACCAGCCCCACTGAGCTTCATCATAAAGCCAACCACCTGCATTCGAGAAGTCCATTTGGCTCCTGCCTGACCAGGCCCCACAGTCTGAGCACCATCATCTCTTAAATCCGCGCCTGGTCCACATGCATGCAGTCTCCACAGCCGAAAACTGTGGGGCCCTGGTCAGGCAGGACTTTCTGGAAACCGCAAAAACCAAACCAAACCAAACCAAAAACCCTGTGTGCACACATGCGTTTTTCTACAGAACGAACCAGTCTACATTCTTTCTCAGAATCTCAAAGGCGGCCATGATCGCAAACGGGTTCGGAACTGCTGAGCCATCAAGCCAACCCATACTCCTTTCTCACGGGCTTTCAGGAGCTTGGAGACCCTCAGATGTCCCAGCCCTCCACTCTCATCCCCTCCATCCCTGGGCTCCAGCTCCGCCCACACACCTGCTGCTCCCCGGACAGAATGTGCTACTTCTGACTGCTGGGCCAGCACACAGAAGCCCCTCCATGCGGAATGTTCTAGACTCGTTGGCTGCCAAGAACACATCCTTGGAAACCAAGCCTGTTCTACCCCATGAAGCCCCTCTAGGGCTCCCTCCACGTGTCCACCTCTGCAGCCAGCGTTACACCGAACACATCCTGGCGGTGAGGAGTTCTGCCTCCCCTACACACAGAGTGCCCACAGGGCAGGCCTCGTGACTCTTCTCGGTTACGCCAGTACTAAACACAGAGCGTGGCCGCCGCGGGTACCCAATACATGTCTAACATCCCTAACTGTCTCTTCTAAATGACCTTACAGACTCTTAATACTACACGCATTTGATGAAACCCAAGAAATATCCTTTGAAAGAACATCGTTGGCCAGCTCAGAGAGGGCCCAGCTTGGCACGATGCAGTACCAAATTATTAAATTTCTGGCTTTCGCCTTCTTATATTGCATTGGGCCAAGATCAGGGTTTTGCTCAGAGGAATCTGAATGGGTAGACTGATACCATCTCCAATAGATGACTGAACTTTAGCTGAGGTTTGCAGCATTAGCAAAAAGTAATTTATTGAATTACTGATGCGCTTAATAAAGTACTGCCACAAGCTTAGGGAGACAGAGTGCTGAGTCAGCCTCACTTTGAAATTAAGGACGGGGCTGGGCTACTGTTTCACAGTATTTTTACATCCGGTACTTAAACATTCAGCTGTTTATGAAACTAAGGCTCCTCCTAGAGCCAGAAAAACCATATAGTGAAAAAAAAAAAAAGCGTTCACGATAAGAAGTAATTGTACTAGTAAGCATGCAGGTTTTGAGATGAGTTGGAGTGATGTGGCAGCAAAGGCCGGTTTGATTAACAAATATCACAGCACAACCGCGATTGCACCAGGGCTCATTTTTGCCTATTTAAGAAGCTGGAATATGTCAATCTCTTTGGAAGATCATTTGCATGTTTGCTAGTCATTAAAGCAAGTAGTGGCCTCAGGCAGCATTCTGTTAGCCCAGAAAGAGTTCCCGTAGATCCGCGCATGGAATAAAGGGACACACATCTTCTGGCTTTTTGTTCGTTCGCACTGATCGATCGCCTCCTGCAGCTGTGGGGACGGCTCCTGCGTCAGAGACTCGCAGGGTTGGGCTCAGAATATTAGCCCCATGTGCCGACGCCACCAAACACGTCACCCCTTTGCCCTCCAAAACTGTCCCAGGCCACACCCTGGTCTGTGACTCTTGACCACACGTGTCCAGGATCCCGGGCTCCCACCCGGGGTTTAAAGGGGAAGTGGAGGCGGCCTCAGATGACAAATGTGGGAAGAGCAAAACCCCTTAGCGTCTGAGAGTCTCTGTGTGTGTCTCTCTGTTATCTCTGTGTCATTACCTTTACCTCTGTGTCTCTGTGTCTGTCTCGGTGTGTCTCTCCTTGTCTCCCTCTCTGTGTCTCTGACTCTGTCTCTGTTTCTCTCTCTCCTAACTTTCTCTTCGAGCTGTACCACAGTGGAGAAGCGTGCTGAGGACAGGAAAGCTCTGGAGAGAAACAAGAACGGCTGTAGGGACGGATGCTTAGCTTAATTCACGAGCACTCATTTCTGGAATCTTGAAAATGAGCTAGAGCACTTTGTAGGGAAGATCTACCTTGTCTCCGGGGGGGATACGGGGTCTCCAAAGACCCATCGCTCTTACCTCAGAAAGAGTCCTGCCTTTCACTGAAAGTGTGTTTCGTAACACACGTGCCCTTCTCTTCCGTCTCCTTAAACCCTTCACCCCGAGCCCCCCACAGGACAGTGAGTCACCCCTAGAACTCAGACGTGAGCCCACACTGAAGACACAGCCCTTCTCACGGGGGGATTTCCACCTGTGCCGGATTTCAAATGATGAAATAAAAGCTTCATCCCAGGACGAGAACCCAGACAAGCAGACTGCTAGGTGAGGTGGGGACAGGCCTCCGGGGCCGGGACATCAAATCAGGCAAGTGGGTGTCCACCTTTGAGACTGGCCTTTTGAACTAGAGAAGAAAGGGAGACCAGAGCGGCCGCAGTTTAACGAGGAACCTGCCGGGGCAGGACCTCCCACTCACCCGGGCTCTGCTCCAGCGGGGGCGCCCCCACCTCCGAGGGCACTCGAGTGCGTTGGCAAAGGAGCCCGGGCCAAGTCTGCGGAAAGCCAGCAGAACAGGCTCTCGAAAGTCCTACTCCAGAGACTCAGCCCGAAACATGTGAAGTCCTTTTGGAATGAGAAACAAAAAAAAAAAAAGGCTGCGTACAAAGGTCACTTAGAATAATACATTGTAATCAAGTAGTTATGCCATAGGACATTCTGAAATCTTGGTTGAGGAGAAAAATGGAACTAATTTGCTCCCTGGTACAAAAATCGGTGACTAATGTGCAGCTGGAAATGTCCAAAGAGATTTACAGACACTAATAACTGAAAATTATGTCCGCGTTTATAGAATGGGAATTAAGTGACTTGCCCTGAGGACAAGGCAAATGCGGCCACGGAGAAACCCAAGCCTGGATTATCCCAATCCCTGGACTGAAGGCTGGCCGCCCCTCGGTTCCCAGGCACAGCAGCAAGCCGCTGACCCTTTGGCAGGCACTAGGCTGGGCCCCCCCACACGTGACCTCAATCCAGCCACAGGCCAACCCTGTCTGCGAAGTGTCACTGTCCCCATTAGGGAGACAAGAAGTCACACCGGGAAAGGGTCAGCCACTTGTCCAAAGCTTCCCATGAGTCTCAATCTGACCCCGCCCCCCTGCTCCAAAGTCTGTGCTCCGAGCTTGGGACTGAAAAGCAAAATCCTGTTGGTTAGATCCTCTGCCAGTATTCAGACCAAGTAAAACCCTCACTGGGAGAGCCCTCTACCAGCAGCCTCTTCTGCTGGCCCCTGCCCGGTTCCCACTGCCCGGTTCCCACTCGGGACGATCACTTCCATCCTCCGATGTCTACCCTTCACTCACAAGAGCTGGTTGTTTTGTGAGCCCCGGGCATCACGCAGGCGACCCCCATCCCATAGAGGACAGTGTAGCCACACACGGGAGCACGGCTGCACACTGGACACTCGTTCCATAGGGACCTTCCTGCTGGGTCAAGTTCAACAGTGCCGAAACCCCAGCCTGGGGCCCGCACAAGTTTTCCTGTCCATTCTCATTCTTCGCCCAAGAAACACTGATATCAAAACACCTGCCCAAAACACTTCAGGTTTTTAAACTTAATCAAGGATTGTTGTTGTTGTTGTTTTTCCCCTTCTTCACCTCCTGATGGAGTGTGTATTTGCTTCTGGGTGTAGACGTTTGCACCCTTTTGATTAATCTCAAGCAAGACACACGAATGGGCTGCATTAACTGGAAAGTCTTGATTTGTATTGGAAAGATATTTTAAAATAGACATCCTTTAAAAATACTTATTTGGTTCCTATTTCATTGGGAATCGGTTTAAGAGTTGTTTTTCTGAAACACAGTGTTAAAATCTTTCTATTTTGGAAGCGTGATCAGCCCTTTTGAAGTATTTGTGTAGTTGAAAGAAAAGCATTATACCCACATTTCTGGCTCTGAGCCGGGTGCTGTTCAAGTTCAAAGAGGCTGTGAACCACATCAAAACTCCCTGAGTAGAACACCTGGATGGGGCAGACTTTGACTAATAACATTTGGGGAACAGCAGCGCGACCCGGAGAAGAAACGGAAGCTGGCGTGACAAGCCCCAAACTAGGGATCCCCCGTCCCCGTGTCCAGCAGAGGCCCCCAACTCTGTCTGCCTGTGTCTACTGGAGGCTTTCTAAAATTCACTGAAACCCTGTCACCTTGGATGCAGCTGATCCAAAACCCCACCGGCTCGAGTATTAGCCCACGCTCAGCTCTGGGGGAAAACCTCCTGGCGACTCCAAGATGAATTTGTGGTCTGTCTGGGGTCAGCATTTGAAACGAAGGCATGCTTACGGCGCCCACGAGCCACATCTTACTTTCGGTAGGCACGGTACCCACAGCAGAGGCAGGTGTGGCTGAAGGGACGAGCTGAGAACCGGAGGCAGCCCTGGCCGTGGAGCCAATCACGCACATTCGGCAGCACTGCTGGGGCCAGCCGTGCACAGGGTGACACCTGTCAGTGCACTGGCACTAGGAGAGGCTCAGAGACGACCTTGTGTCGTGCTTCCCTCCATGGAGGCAAGAAATGCTAAGTTCTGAGCATTTCAGGAGCAGTCACAGCTCCCCGGCTCGTGTGTCCTAGTCTACACGCCGTTCGAGTTCAAGATCCAGGATTGAGACCCTGGGTCCCCACACCTGGTTCGAGCCCACACTGCGTCCTGGTGCCGGGTTCGCTCACTTGTGTGTTGTCTCACCCACAGACCGGCTTGACTCAGTCCAGGAGCACAGGCCAACGGGCACGACAAACGGCCTTGCTGCCTCACAGACCACTCTAACACGGCGGCGGCAACAGCGCGTGTTAAAGAAGGGGCATGTCTGCGGAGCACAGGTGAGCGGCGACGTCCTCAGATCAAAGGACTTCATCCCACAACATCTGCATAATCAGTCAAATCATCGCGCAAAAAATAAAGTTATCTAGCACGTCATACCTTACCGATCTGACCCAGCATTTCAGATGGTGAGCGAGAGGTGTCTGTTAATACGGGTTCTGACTCAGTTAATTTATTCATTCACGTTTCACTGCAGGAAACAACTTCAGGTGTTTGAGCGTGGCCCAGTTTACTGGGTGCCAATCATCTGCCTTGTACTTTCTACATATCATCTGCCATTCTCAAAACGGCTCCGTGAAGTAGAGATCATTGCTCCCATTCTACGGAGGAGAACAACGAGGTGTCAATTTTTTTTCATTTTTTTATGGTTATTTATTATTGAGACAGAAACAGAGAGAGAGGGAGACACAGAATCGGAAGCAGGCTCCAGGCTCCGAGCTGTCAGCACAGAGCCCGACACGGGGCTCGAACCCACAAACCGTGAGATCACGACCTGAGCCGAAGTCGGATGCTTAACTGACTGAGCCACCCAGGCACCCCCCGGAGTATCAATTTTGAAGAGCGTAACCGAGGTCACACCTGAGCCAGGATTTATGTAAATCCACCCCTGAACTCAACGCCCAAACTCTCAGAGACACATCCCTACCCTAGAAGCACTGACCACCTGGTAGACGACGAGATAAACTATTTGAACGAGTCCACTGGAAATCATAATAGAGTCTCATAAGTTCTCTAGAACAGGTACGCTTAACCTCCTGCGGAACTAAAAGAATGAGAGAGGTTCCTGAGTAGAGGGGTCAGGAAGGCTGTGGGGACCCCTGAGCCATTTGAAGTGGGCTGGGGGGTGTGAGGAGGAGTCCCTCAAGATGGAGACAGAGGAGGAGATTCAGAGCAGGGGCCCGAGCAAGGGTCTACCTCCAAGGCTCTGGAAAGCAGCGGGGTGCGCTCAGGGAGTGCCGAGCCATGGGTTCACTGGGACGCAGCCCACCAAACGAGGCAGGAGAGGCTCTTGAAGCCTCTTAGTGATAATCAAATATTAAGAAGGCCAGTCTGGATGCCAATGGACGCATCCCTTCCTGTTTGGCTAGAAGCGGTCATCCCTAGTACAGGAATGGAGCACAGCTTCCGCCGTGTTCCCTCGGGCTCCCAAGCCTTCCTCCTCGGGGGGAGGGGTCTGTCTGGCCCAGCCCCTCACTTCAGCGGACGTGGTCCGCATGCCCAGAGGAACGGCCGATTGTAAGCCCTGGAGGGGCCTCCTCTCATGCCTCCGCGATCCAGCCACAGCTGACACCCCCTGAGAAGACACAGATTCAACCGCTTCAGAAGATGAGCTCCTGAAACGTCTCACTTCGCCATGTGTCCCTGTGCCTAACGACAGTTAAGACCTGCCTACTGTCAGGTGCCTGTCTGGACGCTGAGGGTATGCAGTTGTCCGCAGGAAACTACAGTCCAGCCTGTCTTTCCATCACAGTGGGGAGGCCGGTGCGATCGGACGGATAAGGAAAACAGGGAACAGTGTTGGGCATGTGGGGTGGAAGCTCATAGGTTTGACTTGGGGACCCTCGAGCTGGGGCACTGAATATTCCAGGCGAGGCGTCAAGGGGGCAGCTGGGAGGAACTGCTGCCGACCGGCTGGACTAGAAACTCCCCTCTGACACGCCAAGAGGGGGTCCGATAAAAGGGGGCAGCTTGGGCTGCAATGACGGCAGTGGACACAGGCCCCGGTGGACCCAGGGCGGGGCGGCGTGACGGAGGCACACATTTTGACCGATTATAACTCGTATTTCGGCTTCGTTACTAACCACCTGGCAAACGCCGTCGATTCCTCAGGCAGCCTCCCTCCAGCCGCCCTCTGACGCCTTCCCCCGCGGCTGCACAGCCCCTCGGTTGTTGATGGTTTGCACATGCTTTTGAGAAGTGGCCTCTGCCCACAGCACGGGGACCAGGCCGAGCTGCTTCCTGCTCACCCTGGGCCTCCCAGGGGCCCCCAGGAGCGCCGCAGGGACCACGATCCCGTCATCCACGTCCCACAACTGACTGGGCTCGGGGGGCGATGCCGTACAGTTTGGTTATGTTCACACATCTAAAACCATCCCTTCTATAAGGACAAAACCAGCTCCTAGCTCTTGTCAACACAAGGGAAGTCTAGGATAGTGTTTTCTTTCCTTGGGGGGGGGGGTGTACTGATGTCCAAGTATCGCCCACGCCAGTGCATGAAGACCTCTGTCCCTGAGGTCGCAGTCAGAGGCAGAGCCACATCCGGGAGGGGCCGGGTGCCGGGACAGACTCCTCTGAATGCAAGCGCAGACCCATCTCTTGGGCCCGGTCCACGTCACCAGCTGGCCTTGTCCTCTCTCAAGGCCCAGAGCCTGTGCTCGGAAAGCACACACCCTGACGCTAGTGGCACACAGAGCTCTGCCCAGAGCAGTGAGGCTGAGGGACCATGGCAGTCAGGAGCCAGCCGCAGCCACCGGCGTGCACCCCCCACCCATTTCAGGCCCTCGTCTGGCTTAGTGCACTGGTCTGGGAGAGGGCCCCTCCCCGCCTGGCCCCCTCCATTCACACCTTGGGTGGGCATGGGTCTTTGGTTCACAGAGACAGAACTTCACCAATCATGGAGCCGCAAAGACCTCCAGGCACTCCGGGGCAAGGGCCACCCCGGGTCAAGGGCCGACTGAACAGCGACACAATGATTTCTAAAGCAAGCGACCCTCCTTTGCTGGTCCGCATTCAACGCAACAGCCTTCCCCTCCAAAACACAAGCACAGGGCCACGTTCTTCTTTCCTTGAGTTTCCTGCGTTTGAAACTCGGATACAGCGGTCCTGATTCAAGAGGAATTAATGCAATTCGGCAAGTGTAACGTTAACCTTTCTAGAAAGGTTGGCCGCGCCAGGAGGGGACGGAGGCCAGGTCCAGCGCGGTCCGGCAGGGCTTGGCTCGGCCTCCCTCCCGCGTGGGTTTGCCGGCCTTCCCCGGCCGGCCCGGGGGTCCGCAGGCGTGGCCCGCGCTGACCTCTGGTCCAGGCGCTCTGACAGGTCACCGCACCGCCACTGCGGATCCTGGCAGCCCTGCCTGCGCCAGCCCGGCCCGCCCGCCGCCGCCGGGGTCTCCCGGCCGCGTCTCTGAGAGCCCGCCCTCCACGCTCCCCTCCCTGCCGAGGCGAGGGCGCGGGACCCTCGGGGCGGCATCCGAGGGGCGGCCCGCGCCCCTCCCGGAGTTGGCGCAACTCCGAGTCACTTTCTCACAAGGCTCCGTCTCTACCCCTGCATCGTGTGGCCCTCCACACACCCCGCGGGGACCCCCCCCCGGTCTCGCCCGCTTTCACCTACGCCCCTGTCGCCACCCGCAGACACGCGCTCTGGGCGCCCGTTTCCCGAGGCGGAGCGCGGGAGCTGCCGAGGTGGCGGCCAAGTCGGGCGGGGATTCCGGGGGAGTCGAGGCCCGGGTCGCGCCGTCCCCAGCCACCGGCACCCCCCCCCCCGGCGCGCCGCGGGGCCACTGGGGACCGGGCTCCGAGACCCGGCGCCCCGGCGCGGCCCCTCCCTCCCGCCGCGGCGGCCGAGGCGGCGTCCCAGGCCTGTTGCGGCCGCCCGGGGCGCACGGTCCCCGGAGGGGCGCACGGCCCCCGCCCGCACCCCGCGCGCGCGCTCACCTCGGGGGGGCCGTGCCGGTCGCGCCGATCGCGCCGCCGCGGCGGCTCCGCATCTCCCGGGCGCCCCCGCCCGCCGCCCTCCGGGGCGCCCCTCGGTCCCCGCCGGCGCCAACGAGGGTCGTGGGGACGCGCGGAGGCCGCGGGGTCCGGGCGCCGCCGGCGCCGCCTCCAGCCGCCCGCAGCCGAGCAGGAAATTTGCCGGCCGCGTCCCGCCGCCTCCTCCGCTCCCGCTCGGGCTCCGGCTCGGGCTCCGGCTCCGCGGCGGGGGCGGGGGCCGGCGCAGCGAGGAGCGGGGGCGACGCCTGCCGTCCGGCGCGGGGAGCGCACCCCGGGCGCCAGCCCCACCTGGAGGCGCCCCGCCGCCCTGGCCGTCCGCTTTCCCAGGCTGGCGCCCCTTCCGGGGAGGCCCTGACCGGGCCCCCACTGCCCTGACCCGGGCGCGGACCGAGGGCGACAGGTGTGACGCGCGCTCTTCCACGCGGGAAAGGCCCTTCCTACCCCGCCTTGGCCCTGGGCACCAGGAAGTGGCCTGGCTGGGACAAGCTTGGGGTCACGCAGTGGGTACAGGGGAGCGCACGGCACCCTGTCCCTCTTCTGGTCCCGAGAAGTACAGAGAGAGCCGGAAAATCTCCCGAGCCGGTGTCCTCCTCGCTAAAGGGGGGATGGGGTGACCACCTGGATGGTGAGGGGCTTCAGTGCCCAGGAGGCGGAACCTGGCAAAGGTAAACATACTTACGCACGGAGGGAGAGCCCCTGCCAGGAAGGGTCCCAACCTGCCGCCCACTCTCTCGGGGCGGCTCTCCAGGTGCGCAATGTGGGGAGGTGTCAGTCACCGGCAGAGTCTGTGCCATCGGGAGGGCAGAAAGGATACAGGTAGCATCCTTTCGGTTCTGAACCTTGGCCCCAGACCTGGCCTTCCTGAGGGAGGTTGCATCCCTGCAGCGGGGACCTCGCTCCTCTGGGTTTGTGAACGCAGGACCAACTCCACGGGGTCGTGGAACCCCACCTTGCATCAGTAGCCAGCAGGGGACTCCTGGGGCAGCAGGGGCTCTTCTGGGCAGAGCTGTAGGCCCCAAAGACTGAGGCGTGGGGGGGGGGGCACCTGCTGGCTGAGACCTTCCACAGTTCACCTGCTCAGAGTGCAACTTCTCTTGCACAGGAGGTAGAGAGGGTGAAACAGTGGAGACCTTGGACTCCACTTTCCCTCCCTGCCCCGCCCACGCTGTGTCTGGGGGATCTGGTCCCACCCCAGGGCTTCATAGCCCACCCCTATGCAGGGGACTAGAGAGCTTCTCCACACAAGCTCTGCCCCTTCTCCCACCATCTCAGCCCAGTTTTGCTCTGACTCAGCTTTTCCAGGAGCATCCGTGTCTCTACCTCTTCCCCCCAACCTCGGATTCACCCCTGCCTGACATCTCAGCTGCTCAGAGCCCTCGCCCCTGTGAGCATTCTCTGTGGGATCCCAGCTCTTCCCCACCTGGGCTTTCCCCCTCGGCCCCTGGAATATCGCCTTGCATTCCTGTCCTCTGCTACTCTTTCTGAAATGTATTCATTTGTTTGATGTCCCTCATTCTGGTCTGCCACCATCTCCCCACCCCATCAGGGCTTTGAGCTCCAAGACAGTCCATTCCATGCCGGACTCCAGCCCCTCTCCATCTCCATCTCGGGCTCCCAACACAGCCCTGATAGCCAGGAGGTGTCAATGAAAGCCTGTGGGCTGGCAGATCAGAGGAGGAGGGGCCCAGCAGGCAGCGCCAGGCAGCCTTGTGTTTAGAGCCCAGCTGGACAGGCAGCTCCCCTCCCCCTGCCCCGCCCCCTCCAGGGGTGCCAGCGGGGAGCAGCCCGGGTTGGGTGGAACCAGGTAGGCCGGTGACATCACCCAGGTCTCAATTTGCCTGCTGCGGTGGCCCACAGAGCCAGGCTCGTGTACACGAAGGCCATCGTTTCCAAGCTCTGGTGAGCACAGTTTTGCTTGTTAACGCCGTGGGGCTGTGGAGACAGAGACTGCGATGCAAGAAGAGAGAAACAAGTTGCCTTTGTCAGACATCTGCTATTGGAAAGTCAACAGCCCTGGTAACATGAGGAGGGGCAGATGGCTCCTCTCTCCTGGTAACATCCTCTCTGTTGGATTCTTCCAGGAATTAAGCAATATCCCTTAACTTCTTCTCGAGTCTGAAGACATTCGTCACTGTCACACTAAAGCATGTTGTCAGAGGCATTGGAGCCAGGGTCGCGCTGATTCCCATATGGAAGCCCCCTGATCCTTCTCGACCCTCCCCATCCCGCTTCTCTCCCTCCTGCCTCTCTCCAGCTCAGAGACACCTGAGCCCATGCCCCTATTCTCATCCTAGGCTTCAAGGATCTATCCTCTCTCTTGCCATCCTGACCACTTAACCATCTTCCTCTTTTAGACCCAAGCCCCCGGCACTTGTGAAATCAGCCCCCACCTGCACTTCCTGTTTAATCCCACCCAGGGAGCCCTCCTCACCAAACCCTGCAGCTCCCTTCCTTAACGTGCGGAAGGTTGGAGACAGTTTTCCTGAGACTGTAACTCTTAACCCTAGCTATGTATCTTGTCTTCTATTTATCTGAGGGCTGAGACTTTGGGCTCAAGTTCAGGGTAACGTGGATTATGCTCATTGACCTTAAAGGGGCCAGTTAGATGTCAGCTAAAATTAAAACACTCAGGCCAGAAATGCTCTCCAGGAGGATAAACAAAGAAGGCAGAATTGGTATGTAGAAAGCACGTTGGAATTTGCTTTATAACACTGTACAGAGACATTAGCATAAAATGACGAGACTTTAGGAGATAAAATCAGGAGGCCTTGGTGACTGATCAGACACAGGGCAGGGCAAGCAAGGAAAACTGACGTTAGGACCAATGCCCACAAAGAGGAAATGCAGGATGGCTATTCTGATCTCTAGAATGTGCCAGAATGAATAACCCCAAGGGGTACAAAACTTTCTATTTTTACATTACGCATTTCCCTTCCCCCTCCCCTTTCTCCAAGTTATGCCCATGTATTCACAGTTATTAACCAGTGAAATCGAGAGAATGGGATTTTTGCAAGATTTCTCTACTGTCACAGAAAAATGGGTAGTTGTCCCTTCCTTCAGGGGTGTCTCAGAGCATTCTAACTCCTTTTTTCTTACGTTACTTTTCGTTGATGAATAATATACATGTATTATACAAGTATTTGTATAATACAAGTTTACATATGCAATACAAGTATAATATATTTGTAAATACAAATCAAAGTGTACAGTTTTATGAATAAAGACAAATACATTAAAAAGTGAAATGCACGTCCCAATCACATTTCCATCACCCTAGAAAGTCCCCACATGTCCCTTCCCAGAAAATCCCCGAGTCCCACCAAAGCAGCCTCTGCTCGGGTGCTTATTACCATACGTGGTTTTCTGTGCTTTCTTTTTTTAATTTTAGAAAAAGCTAGAGAGAGCGTACACACGAGTGGGGAGAGGGCATAGGGAGAGAGAGACAGACAGAAAGAGAGAGGGGGAGAGAATCTTACGCAGGCTCCTTGCTCAGTGCAGAGCCAGACGCAAGGCTTGATCCTTCTACCCTTGGATCACGACCTGAACCAAAATCAAGAGTCAGACACTCAACTGACTGAGCCACCCAGGCGCCCCACCACCCAGGCGCCCCGCCATAGGTAGTATTAACTGATATAGATCTTCCCATAAATGGAATCATCCAACATGAACTTTTACACTTATGGTTTCTTTCACACAGCAAAATTTGGGGGGCATTCATGTTCTATTACCTATATCAGTAGTTTAGGAAATGTATCTTCTTTCTCCAGCTACTTTTAAAATAGTTTTCTCATTGTTTTTCTTAGATTCTGTGATTAAAATACTACCCCCCTCCTTCCACAAACTCAAAAGTATATAATCAGTCACTCCTCACAATCCCAGAGCAACTGTTTCTGCCCACGGGTCCTGTCCTTGAGCTGTAACAGAATCACCTTTTTGCACCAAAAAAATAGAATAAATAAAATAGAATAACTAAAATAAAATACGTCTTCGTGAAGTTTCCTATGTGTCTGTCATTCTTGGGATGAGTTGTGCTTCTTGGTTTATAGGTTTATGGTTTTCATTAAATTTGGAAATTTTTCAGCCATTATTTTTTTAATGTTTTCTACTTTCTCCCATTTCTGGGACTCTGATTATACATACGTGATATCTCCCGATATTATCCCATAGGTCACTGAAGATTTCCAAACTTTGAAGTCCTTCTTCCTCTCTGAGTTTCAGTCTGGGTAGTTCCTACTGCTGAATATTTAAGTTTGTTGACCTTCCCTTCTGCAGTGTTTAATCTGTTCAGTCCGTTCAGTGACTGTTTCATTTCACATATTGTATTTTTAGGTCTAGAATTTTTATTTGGTCAGTTTTAAAATAATTTTTATTTCTCTGCCAAGATTCCCCATGTTCTTTTCCTCTAAATTCTCAAAGGTACGTCTAATAGCGCTTCTGAGCTCTTTGCTGATTTTAACATCTGTGTCATCTTTGCATCTATTGATGCTTTCTGTCCTGATTATTTTCCTGTTCCTAATTTTTAAAATGTTTATTTATTTTTGAGAGGGGAGAGGGGCAGGGAGAGAGGAGGGAGACGATTCGAAGCGGGCTCTGCACTGACCGCAGAGAGCCTGACGTGGGGCTCAAACTCACGAACTATGACATCATGACCTGAGCCAAAATCGGATGCTTAACTGACTGAGCCACCCAGGCGCCCTCGCCTGTCTTTTTATTTTTTTTATTTTATTTTTTTTTTCTTTTTCAATGTTCTTTTTTTTTTATTTAAACTTTATAGTTTATTGTCAGGTTGGTTTCCATATAACACCCAGTGCTCTTCCCCACAAGTGACCTCCACCAAGGCCATCACCCCCCATTACCTTTCCCCCTTCCCCTTCCCCCCTCAGTTTGTTTTCAGTATTCAAGAGTCTCTCGTGTTTTTCTCCCTCCCTCTCGCCTGTCTTTTTAAATTGTCTCCTGGATGCAGCATTCTTGGGAGTCTAGATTCATTTTCACTTTGTCGGCTTATGCTGATAGAAGCCCTTTCTCCAGAGCTAGAGTAGCCCCAATCACAAGCATGGCATTTCTGAGGTCTGAACTGAATGCCTAACGCATCTGACAAGGTGTTTCCACTCTAGCTGATTGGAACTCCGTTCCAATCTCACAGACCCCGTAGATGTTTTATGAAGCAAGGTTTCTTCCTAATAATGCACAGCTTACTACGAGCCGGAAGAGTCTAGGGGGCTCCGTGCAGAAAGCCAGAGCTTCTTTTCTGCACAATTGTGTTCTGCTTCAGTACGCTGCCTTGCACGTTCCAGCCGTCCTGGCCACACACTTGGAGTTCTGTCCTCTGCTCAGAAAGAAAGCTGCTCTCTGAGTGAGTTCACCTCTCCATGCTGCCTTTCAGAGAGCATCCCTGCCAGCATGCAGGGGTAATGTGACCCTCTCCCATGTTCTCTTCCTCTCAAGGATCATGGCCATCCATTGACTCCCAAAAACCCTTTACCACATACTTCGTTTCCTGTTTCATGCTTGTTGATGGCAGGAGGTTAACTTTGGTATCTGTTACTTTGTCATGGTTGTAACTGGATTGGCCACCTTTATTTTAAGTACTTACTGCCTTTGTCTGGTCTGTAGCCATCAATATGGACCCCTTCTCCAGAGGCCGAGCCCCGATGAGGTTTGCATCTTTAGCCCTTAGCAAGCATCTTAAATGGCACTGAGTGTAAGATGTTTAAATAACTTAATATTATGCATGACAACCATATATGTAGCAATTCAAGTTCTATGTTATAGGCTGTTGAGAATTGCAATTAGTCAAGCATATGGAATTGCAATGTAGAGTCAAGTTATATGGTTCTGTTACTTAAATGGCAGCTAACATTATACCTATAAAAATAAGGAATGCATACACACAGCTCAAAATACGCAACGTTTTTAAAAATGAAACTGAAAAACGTAAGTCTTGCTCACTTCCTCATTCCTCTGACAACGAGTTCATCTGTCCTGAGAACAAGTCAGTAGCCGGTTTCTTCTCTGTACTTCCGGAGGGATCTTGGGCATTTACAAAAATATATACGTAGGAATTTTCTGCCGCCTAAACTGTACGACATGGGCATTCTTCACACTAATGTTCATATTAGTCACTGAAGTCAGTATGCGGACGCACCATTTATTCAACTGTGTTTCTGTTGTAAGCCACTTAAGCTATTCCCAACTGTTTTCATTTTTTTTTCTTTCCTATGGTTTATTTATTTAGTTAGTTTGAGGAAGAGAGAGAGAGAGGAAGGGGAGTGACAGAGAGAAAGGGAGAGAGAAAATCCTAAGCGGGCCTCGCACTGTTAGTGCCGAGCCCAAGGCGGGACTCAAACTCATGAACTGTGAGATTGTGACTTGAACCAAACAAAGTCAAGAGTCGGACGCGTAACCAACTGAGCCACCAGGTGCCCCCCCAACTGTTTTCTAAGACACATATGCTGTGAGGAACGTCCTGTCCTTGTCCATATGTCATTTCACCCAGAGAAGAGTATGTGTAAATAGAGAATGAAGGTGGTTTCTTTGCAATATATCGTGTGTGTGTGTGGGGGGGTTCTTTTGGAAACAAGTTTTAATGCATGTAAGTATGAAGACACTTACTGTTCCGTTCACAGTAACAAATCCATTAATTACTTTCCTTTTTTTTAAATGCATATTTATTCATTTTGAGAGAGAGAGAGCACACGAGCGGGGGAGGACAGAGAGAAAGGAGAGAGAGAATCCCAAGAAGTCTCCATGCTCAGCACAGAGCCCGATGCAGGGCTCAAACTCATGAGCCATGAGATCATGACCTGAGCTGAACTCAAGAGTCTGACCCAGGTGCTCCAATTCCTTTACTTCTCATGTGATTAAGAAAATTTGATTTAATCCCTTAATAAACTGATGTCTAAAAATTATGGTTGATACTATTGGGAGGCCAAATAATAAAACAATGCAGCACAGAACTTCTGTGATCTGCTTCAAATGATTTCACAGTGCATGGAATACCCTTTTAGGCCTCACTTAAAAATGAAGTATATCAGAAATGTTTACACTCTGGCAAAAGTATGTTTTTCCTTCAACCTCTTTGAAAAACCATAATATTTTTAGCAGAAGGAAATGATTTAATTTCCTTATTTCTCACCATGAAATTCGTGTGTGTAATCCACAGAATGTTATCGCTTATGGAAGAGTTTATTATCCACCTAGTTTTTGCCGTGTATATATTTTCACTTTGCTTTAGGAATTGAGGGAAAAGTTGGTGATTGGATATAACGCAAGCACTAAGATGCTAGGGAAACACACTTGGAAAATAGAATTTAGGTAGCTACTTATCAGTTATTAAGGCAGGGTAAAAAATATTAAATGTTTGATTCCTCGAGGCATTGCAATGTCAAGAAAGACTTTTATGTATTAAAAAATTGCCTCTTTGGTGGAAAATTAGGATCACATCAAGGCAGTTTTTCTCCTGAAATATCCCGAAGTATGTATAAACTACATACATTTTGTAAGAAAAGTTAAATATACATGAATTAATTAAAAGAGTAAAATAAATGCTCTTATACACTCTAGAGATTTGTGTGCCATAAGGTTCATTCGTGATTTTTTCCAAAAAGCCACACACATTTAGTGACCCCCCATGATAAACGGAAAAAGGAATCAGCAGCTTCAAATTGTAGTAAGAAAGAAAACAGGTAACAGCGTGTCCCGTTGCATTATGGTAGCACAGAGCGCACTTTCTTCTTCCATCGTTCAGACCAGCATTTCCCCGAGTAAGATCCCATTAGCAGCGATATATGTGGAGGAGTTCGGAGAAGACTGTGGGTAGCAGACAGTGCAAGAACAGCCATTTTGTAAAATGTCATACACAAATCACATATTTATTTTCACATACTAGAAAAATATTATTTTCTACGTCATTTGATATTTTGCTACAACTAAGCTAAAGTAAATGGTGTCATAGTCCATTAATTTAGACACAATTAAGTCAGAAGAAAATATACTAAGGAATTAGAGATGGTTGTGTTATGACTTGTAACAATGCAGGGGAAATGACCAACGCAGAGCCACCTGCTGGCTGGTCCTGTGACCCTTGCCCTGGAGTTCGGTCTCCCTCTGCCACCGCCTGTGAGGGCCTTGTGCCCCAGAGTGTTCTGTGTACAGTGGCCTCTGCTCCCTGGGGCCCTGACATCCCTCTTCCCTGTCTCCTTGCCCAGTCTTGGTCTGCCCTAGCCCATCCTAGATGTAGCCCCTTTCTTGGAGGAGCACCAGGCCTCCTTGCTCTTCAACAAACAGGTGAGACTGTGTCCCTCTCACACCTGGGAGACTCCCAGACATCATTGAGGAAGGTTCTGGTCTTGCAGCAAGGTCACAGCTTCTGCCTCTCCAAACTCAAAGTGAGTCCAACGCAATTCCAGTACCTCCTCCCCCAAACAGTAAGCCTGTGGGTGCCTGACGACATTGGAGCTACTAAAAATGTCAACAGATTTGTAGGGTAGAGGCACGAGGGGGATATCATTGCTGTGTTTTGTTTTGTGTTTGTTTTGTTTTTTGGATTGTTCTGTTTTGTTTTATTTTGTATTGTTTTGTTTTGCAGTAACTGAACTGCAACTGAACTGACACGATGAAAGTTCTGGAAAAGGAGGAGAGTCCGTGGACTCAGGAGCACAACCAGAAGATGGAAACTGAGCCAGATGAGGAGACCGCCTTTGAGGCTCTGGGTCAGGTGATGCGTGAGGCTGCTGTTGACCCAGATTTATATGAGCTTAAGCCAACCTGTCAGAACTGCATCCATTCTTTCCCTCCCGGATGCCTTTGGAACAAATAGGGATAGAAAACCGTCCAGCCAAACACCGAAGCTTAGAGAAGATATAACCAAGTAACCTAGACGAGGTGAGCAGGATGTCAGGGAGAATCACTCAAAATTTGTTAGAACAAACCAACGGTTGGACAGGACTGCCCACTTTCAGCATAAGCAACAGGGGGGAAACGCCAAGGGAACTATGCAAACATTCAGCAAAAGGAAAGAAAAGCAATGAACCCTCTTCAGGCTGGGAAAACACTCAGTCCCCTGAACAGAAGCAGTTTCCCCCTGCAAGAACTTATAATAAGAAGAATTTAATAAAACGAGAGAGTAACAGTGAGATAGTAAAACAACAGAGATGAGATGAACAGGAAGTTTCAGAGCAGAGAAAACAAATTAGAACTCCAAACCATACAATTTCAGATTTACGTATTTCCTATTTTTACATAAATTAGAAAAAGATTTGGCTGAAAGACAAGTTCTCATTATGGAGGGAAGTAACAGTGCATTCAGAGGAAAAAGATAACACACGAAACCAATCAGAGAGCAATGGTGGGTCAGAGATAACCCAACTTGAGAAGAACTGGTATGCCTGAGGGACTATTTCAGCAAAGGGAGCTCACAATTCACAGATATGATACAGAAAACTTTCCCTGCAGTGAATTGAATGGGAAGACTGGAAAGACAACCCATGAAGAAAAAGAAAAAGAAAAAGAATCATACAGAACCATCTATACAAAAAAATGTATCCAGGTGACCAGGTGACCAGATTTTACAAATAAAGACTTTTGTTGCTATGCTATTGGGATAAGTAAGTCCCCATCAGAAGCAAGAAATAAATCTGAGACTCTTCCACAATAGCCTTCAGGGTCAAAAGACAACAGACCCTTATGTACAAAAGTCTGAAGGGAAGACAATGTGGCCGCCATGTTGTCATTCAAGAACAAAGCCTCCTTTGACCATGATGGAGAGTAACAGGGACAAGATTGGCCCTCCAGGCTTAAAAAATTAATAGGACAGAAAATGGTATATGAAGGAATGATCTCTAGATACCAGACATCAGGCAGCATAGGACTGTGATTCCTGAGAGAAAAACAAATGAAGGGAGACTGACCACAGCCCCAGGTAATTTCTGAAGAAGAAGAAGCCATAAAGAGCCCAAAGAGGGGGAGGTCAGAAATGGGGGAGCCAAAAGCAACTGGATTGGTGGTACAGTGCTGGTGGACAGAGAGAGCTGCAGAGAGACCCCTCAAAGCTTGGTTAAGCGCTGATCCACACTTGTGAGAGGAACCTGCTTGGGGGCACCAAAAGCCCCCAGAAAAGCATTGTGGCAAACAGTTCCCAGAGCTTATGCAGAGCTGGGAAGAAAGACCTTGGAACAGAGTCCAAAAAGAAACCCACACAAATGTGGTCACCTGGTTTTCAATAGGAATGGCAAGGCAATCCATGAGGAAATAAGCTTCTCATGAAATCGGACTTGAACAGTTGCATACCCACATGAATAAGGATGAGCCTTGGACCTTACTTCATACTATATACAAAAAGCAACTCAAAATATGCAATGACTATAAATGTAAAACCTAAAATTATAAAACTTCTAGAAGAAAACATAGGAGAAAAAAAACCTTTACAAATCTCGGGTTAGACAAAGATTTCTTAAATATCTCATGTGAATCACAGTGCATAAAGTAAAAAGATTGGCACATATGACTTCACAATAATTTAAAAAAAAATTCAAAGAATACTGTTAAGAAAATGAAAAGACAAGCCAGAGACCGGGGGAAAATAGTGACAAAGCATGTGTCTAATGATGGGTTTACACGCAGAAACACAGTAGAAAGAACTCACAGAACTCAACAGGAAGAAGACAAACCACATTAAGAAAATGGGCAAAAGATTGAAATGGATATTTCACCAGAGTAAGTATACAGAAGGGAAAGGAGCACATAAAAAGATGCTTAATATTATTTATATTAGCAATATGCAACTTGAAACCATTGTGAGACACAGCTAAGCACTCGTTACAATGTCAAATTTTAAGGGACTGATAACAGCAAGTGTCGGAGAGGACATGGAGCAACTAGAAACACCACACCTACAGCTTGTGGGAACACACGTTAGCACAGCCCCTTTGGAAAACACTCCGTCAGCTTCCTGTAAGTTGTATACATTTACCATATGTCCCAGCAATTTCTCTTCTATGTATCTCTGCAAGGGAAAGGAAAGAAAATATCCACACAAAGACTTGTACTCAAATGTTCATCATAGCTTTGTCCACAGTAGCCAATAACTTGAATCCACCCAAGCGTCCAATGGCTGAATGGATTAACAAATTTGGGGACATTCAGATAATCTCAAAGCAAACCAGATACAAAAGACCATATGCTATATGTATCATTTCTATGAAATTCTAGGAAAGGTAAAACTGTAGTGATCACAGAGAAGTAGATCACAGAATTGTTATAGAACAATTACCTGCATTACCTATAACAATGTCCAGAATTTAAAACTTAATAGCCAGCCTTTTCTAGCATTATAGGAAAGAGAGCTTTCTCATACATTGCTGGTGGGATTATGAACTGGAGACCAGGCCAATTTGCGTTTGGTCTAAAAAGTCCAAAAGTGTTTGTTGGAACCAGCAATTCTTCTCCAGGAGTTTATCTGGGGGCTATAATTAACGATCTGTAATCAGGCTAGCTTATATGAGCCAAAAATATATAATAATAATAATAATACTCCAAATGTCCAAAATAGAACATTGTTAAATGAACGATGGTGGGGGCATCCAACTCTTGATATGCGTACATGTTGTGATCTCACGGTCATGAGATCGAGCCCTGTGTCAGGCTCTGTGCTGAGCGTGGAGCCTGCTTGGGATTCTCTCTCCCTCTCTCTCTTCCCCTCCCCGGCTTGCATGCCCACTCTCTCTCTCTCTTTCAAAACAGATAAATAAACTTAAAAAAGGAATGATGGTAAATCCATAAAATGACATGAAACGTTACAAAGGTTTATATAAATGGCATATAAGTTGACTAACACAGAAAATATCAATAAAATGCATAAACATTGGAAGACTACATTCTTTTATCAAAATTATAGAAAAGTAAAAATAAATAACAAAATATGAAACTATACTATCATATAATTATTTTACAAAATTATTCCTCATTAAGAAACAAAAATTGCGATTTCAAGATGTTACGTGTCAATTTGCAAAAGTACCTAAAACCTATGGGACTTGGCCACAGTCCTATATTGAAAGGAAAATTCAGTGTTAAATACTTTCATTATTAAACCAATAACAAAATAATTAAGAAAATAAAACATTTTGTTAATGTTTTTTATTTATTTTTGAGAGACAGAGAGAGACAGCAGGAGCAGGGCAGGGTCAGAGAGAGAGGGAGACACAGAATCTGAAGACAGGCTCCAGGCTCTGAGCTGTCAGCACAGAGCCCGACACGGGGCTCGAACCCATGAACCGTGAGATCATGACCTGAGCCGAAGCCAGATGCTTAACCAACTGAGCCACCCAAGCACCCCGGAAATAAAACATTTATTTCAAAAAAATTAGGAAAAGGAAAGCGAAATAAATATAAGGACAGAAATCCAATAATGGCAAAAATGACATTTAATATTAAAAAAATAAATCTAGAAGAATGAAATATATGTAGAAAGAAGCAGAGAAAATGGAAATTGCAAGTTTCGAGTGATGTCCTGAGTTCTCATTGTCCCCCTCCCCTTGGGGACTGTAATATAACCATGTGCCCTGACAAAGTGCATCCCTTTTCCATTTTTAGGAAAATTTGAGCTGGTTTGAATATGTAGAAAACCTCATGTCTTTGGAGTTGAGATATCAAATTCGGGAAACACACCCTATAAGACAAACATTTGACTACGTAGACATTTTTAACTTTAGGCAGCAAAACATTTACAAAGATGTGAAAAAAACAAAACCCTACAAATAGGTGAAATACAAACACCGAAATGAATATATATGCACCCCGTAGAGCTGATACCGGTTAATATCCTCACCATGCAAACAATCACATATAAAATGGCATCTCTACATATAATAAATGAACCAATACTGTCAACAGAAAACGTGTGAAAACAAAAATGCCAATGAATGATCAACATACTAATATACCTTGATCGTCACTGCTTCTTTTTGTAAAAATAACACCAATAACCTATCTCTCCTCTCCCAGCTTGTAAAAGGTTAACAAGGATTAGTAGTAGTTTGTGGTGATAAGGTTGGGGGAAAATGAAGTCTCTGCACAAAGTGCTGTCGGCAGGTGTTTAAACTTGTCCAAACTTTCTGCTGGTCTGCACGTATTTGCTGACTCAACAGTTCTGTGTGTAAGAATTCATCTCAAAGAAACACCTGGAAAGGCTAACAGAATTGAGCATGAAAGGGATCTCATCACATCACGGGCGCAGCAGTGAAAATGCAACAAAAATGTCCCCCCAAAAAGACAGGTGTAAGTAAATTATAGACCCATGAAGGGTTGTTGAGATTTTTCATAGCACATTTTGGAGTTCAACATGGAGGACAACTTGGTTTTAATATAAATGTAGGTATGGACATAAAAATGTAAGGATAAAAGTCTCTGCCCAAGTATGAACAGAATTACTTCCTCTAGGGTGAATTTTTAATCATATTTGCTTTTGTCTTTATTTTCATCAGTTCTATTTGATATATTTTTTGTAATGAGCATATCTAATGTGCATATCATGATACAAAATTATGTTCACTCTAGAAAATGGGCCTTTTAGCCCATTTAGTTCCTTTTAGAACTTCCGTCCCATCCCTTAAAATTCTGAAATTTTAATTTTAAAATTCTGAAATTCTGTCCCATCCCTTAAAAATGCCGTCAAGATAAATAGACTTAACTGGGGGGAAAAACCAGTTTTCCCAATAATATACAATGCTGTGAAGCTAGAGTAAAGCAAACCATTCACTGTGTTAAGGGTGGGTGGTCAGAGCAGTACGAATTTTCCTAATGAGCAGCTGAGTAGTGAATAGCAAGAGCTTCTGTAAAAGTTCACGTGCTTTGATTCACTTCCAGAAATCTAAGCCAGGAAAGACCCAGAGATATAGACGAGGTTTATGTAGAAGGGTGTTGCATGCATGGCGGGGCTTTTTTTGCGATCGTGGATTAAAATTTGAAACAGCATACATGTCCACAATAGTGAAGTATTTGTTTATGTGTCTCAGATAATTCATTTGACAAATATTGGCTGAGTCTGCTCTTTGACAGACCCTGGGGTCTAGTGTTGAGCAAAGCAAATACGTCCTAGGTCCTGAAGCCCACAGCCCAGTGCCTCTAGTGGGAAAGACAGACAACCAGCTCATTCCACCACAAGTAAGTTAGGTGCTATTCAAGAATATACAAGACACGAATACGCATACACAATATTACTTTGTAATCAGAGAATACAATAAAAAAGAGGAGCACAAACACGTGGGCATCTATTTATTATCTGGAGAAGTGATCTGCTTGCCGAATGGGGGAGTTTCTCTGAGAGACAGAAAGGAGCATTTGTAAACCATTAGCTGCTTAACAGGGAGGATGGGTAGGTGGCATAAAGCCCTAATGCCAGAACGTTCAGAAGCACTTTCATCAGAGCACTAAAGACAAATAAAGATGTACCCTCTCAAATAATAATTTAAATAACGTGCAAATATAATCCAGTTTGGAAGAGGAAATTTCAAACGTGCACCTCTCTAATAAAGTCAAAAATAAGGAGCTTGTAAACTTTCCTTTTTTCATTCCATGTCACCTTTGGCAAAGACTTAATTTTCTTAGGGTTCTTTTTGAACCATTGTTAGGGTCAAGTCCTTAACCAGTAAAGCAAGTCTGTGTTGTTGGCTGCTGGGATCAGCAACATTTTTGGAGGACAAGTCCACATTTTTTTAGGGATTCTAGTCCTGTCCTGACATGGTAGGCTGAACTTGCTTCCAGGGAACATGCCAAAGAGTTATAAATTAATTGTGTGATCCAGGAAGTCCTTATGAAGACCGTGCCTACCCCTTGTTTCCCCTGGTTGGCTGTAACCATAGCAACCCCTTACTCTAGACCAAAGTTCAGGTGCTGTAAATCTTTATGGCCATGTTCATAGTCCAATGGTCCTTTGTATATCCCTTCCTATGAAGAGTAAGCTTTCATATTTTACAAGAAACATTCGACTCCATTTCTGAATACTGGACTCCAAGTGGGTCCAAAACTATTATAAAAAGATATTTTTTTTTAATCTTAGGACCCCTACTTTTCTGAGAAGATGCCAACGACGAAGAAAACACTGATGTTCTTATCGAGCTTCTTTACAAGCTTCGGGTCATTCATCGTGGTCTGCTCCATGCTTGGGACCCAAGAATGGGTCAGCAGTAGCATTGCTATCAGTGACTCTTCTTCAAATGGCAGTCTTGTTATCATCTATGGGCTTTTTCATGGTAAAAGTCGTCAAGAATTCAGTCATGGACTTGAGGAATCACAAAAAGCCTTTGAAGGTAAATGATACATTAATCTGAATGGGTGCAGTGAGATCGTGCAAGCTGGGTAAGACCCAGGTCATCTTCCATTTGGGTCAGATAACTGTTCAAAAATGATCTCCTTGTAAGTGTTGAGATGGCATGTAGGTATGAGAATATATTTTTAATTTTGAAAATTCACCACATTATTATTTTAGCCTCCTCAGTTCTGGTTGTGTCTATTAGCACCACGGTCCAAATAATTCTGGCAGAGGCTATGTTTAAGTGATATTACCAAGTCTATTGAGAAGTAAGTAAGTAAGTGAGTAAGTAAATATATGTAGCAGGAATATGGTATCCCACATAGGAGAGTAGTAGGAAAAGTCTGTTTCATTGTAAGGACTGTGGATCTTTCGTTGGAGTAGCAGCCTCAGTCCAGAACTTCATTGGCGGCATCTTCAAAAGGAAAAACCAAAGTGGAAGATGCGATCGAGTTCTCCTTAGATCTCCAGTTTGTTTCTTTAATTGACTTGAATTTGAATTTTTACCTCCAAAACATCTCATTTTTGTGAGGCGTGGTATGAAATTTCTGTTAATTCTATTAATTGCATGTTTCGCAGGCATACCTCATTTCCCCCCGGATTTCTTATATAACAAGGCTCTCCTCTCTTAATGGATGGAACAGAAAAAATTCATTGAGAATGATGAGTTGAATTTAGCTACTTATTTGACTTTTGGAGATTGAACATACGCCACTACGTTTTCGAAAATTAAGAGCAACATTTGTAATTTATTTAGCCCCTTGAACGGACTTTGCGTTAAATGGTGTTGCATACAGGTAGACAGACATTATCAGCCGTGATACAGTCGTTACCTCTTGAATTGTAAATGTGCACGATTTTCTGTCTCGTACAAATGTAATATTTAGGTAGAGTTTGAGCCTTAAACTCAAGCCTTTAGTCTGCGTTTGAGCAACGTAGTTGTATTTCCAGGTTAGAAAATTTGTCTTTTAGACATTAGCAAAAGCAACGTTTCCTCCTGTGTGTCAGAAAAGTTACACCCCTCCTCCAGCCCCGACCCTAGCTTCTCAGGGAAACGAGGAATATTCCCTTTGCAGCATCTAGGAGCTAAGACTTTCCAAGATCCAGTCACACGTTCAGGATGTGAATAGCATTTTCAAAACCAGAATGTGTACTAGCTCCTGAATCTCCAGACATAATTAAAAAAAAATTTTTTTTTAAATACGACCTAGCAGCCTGCGAATTTTTTAATTTCCAAGCTGTGTCTGTTTGGAATCAGTTGGCTCCAATCAGTCGGCTTCAGTGAGAGCCCTGGTTACCTGTATCAGGGAAGCTCGGAGGAAGCAAGGGTAGGTCCGAGCCAGGCTCTGAAGCCCTGTGTGGGGGAAGTGGGCACCATGGTGTGGAGAGGGCAGGGCTAGGCACAGGTTAGGACAATCCTGAAGGCTCAGGACTGACTATTTGCATTTGCTTTGACTGGCTCTCTGCTTTCACTCTTTGTTACCACCAGCCTCTAGGTGCTGTCAAAGATAAACCACGTCTCGATCAGTAAGGGCACACAGTTCAAGTGCTCTGGCTGATGTCTGCTAAGGGCTCCCCAGAGCCTACGGGGGCTTCCTTGCTGATGGTTTTTACAACCCTTGAACTTGGAGCACTTGTAAATAGTTCTCTAAGTAGGGAAAAGTCCTGTAACTAGGACGTAAATCACGGTGTTCAGCTGCCACAGACCCATGGATGTTTTCCCTGGGGAGCAGAATTGGAGACTGAGGTAGGGCAGCTGCCCTGCTGGTTTCTCATGACCCTCTGGGGCTCATCTCAAATCAGCAACCAAACACTTATTATACTGACAGTATAATAAGATCTGTATAAATGCCACTTCCTTCCCTAGCAGTGATGGGCCAACAATTCTGATTAAGATGCTAACATATCAGCCTCTTGGCCACGATGAGGTCACACTGAAGATCTCCAAAGAGTGGTTAATATTGCCAGGCTCTGCTACAGTTCTGCAAGGGATGGATCATACAGCATCCAAAAGGGCTGTAGATTTTGAAATGACAGCACAGCATGAAGGGACCATGGCTGATTTCGACATGCCAGAAGAATCCAGCCACCGATATGTCAGCTTGGAAAGCAAACTTTCAGCCTGACCGTATATACTAGCTTCCTCGAGTGGTATCTTGGTTTGGTCAATATCCAGATGAAAAGTTACAGCCCTGAGTCTACCAGTCAGCACTTTGTTCTTGCTACTCTAGAAGTTCTGGATATTGAATTACAGTCCAAAACACTTCCCTGAGCAGCTGCTCCATGAGGGAGGGGCTGGGATATGAGAGGCATTGCACATGGCTCCAGGCCTTGGTGAGCTCACCCCAGCATCCATCTAGAGAAAGCCGCCGCCCATCAGTTAAAATCAGGGGGTGCAGCTCGCTATAAAAGCAAGGGAGAGTTTCACCCAATCTGCAATCGGCTCCCTCCCCCACCAAAAACTGGCCCACCCGTCTCTTTTCTCCACCCACCTAGTTTGTTCTCAGGGAACCCAAAATTGCACGGTTGGCCCAAACGAACAATAAACAGAAAAGAAAATCTGTTGCAAAAATCAATGATTTGCAGGGAGATGAACAAAAGAGACATATTTCTTCCTTAATACTCCTACACGTCCAGCCTCAACCCATATACACCTACACTTTTCCAAGGAGGAGCAACTTATCACTTGTCCCCAGAGACGTGACCATGTTGGGTGAAGGGACATCACGGTGGAAAATGCATTCTCCCTCCTTCTCCCTGAGAGAACCCAGATACATTTCCCAGAGGCTGGGCATGCCCACTGGGACTTCTTGGAGATCTCAATGGCCCAGCTTGTCAAGGGTACACAGTGGTCCACGGGCTGAGGGGCCACCAGGTCAGGCTCTGTGATGACCAGGTCCTTGAGGCGTGGGTGGAGGCAGTTCCCACCCACGCGCAAAGCCACATCTCTCCCCCGAGTTCCGAGGACTTCTGGGAAACCAGAGCTAGCGGGACCAGATGGCTAGTGGGTCCCGAAGGGTTAAGGCTCCATGCACAGAGAGCCCGGATGTCCAAGTGACCCGTTTCTGCACCCTGCCCACGGCCCCCAGCACATTTCTTCCTCCCAGCTGTGGGAGCCGTGGCCTCTTTCCTGAGGTGGCCAGAATCCGGGCGATTAGTTCCAATTGTGAGGTGGTTTTCCTGATTCCAACGCTTGGCCCTAAAAAGGAAGAGAAAAGAACGGAATGTATTTGCTAATTTTGTAGACAGGGAGCAGCTGTCAGATGCGATGGGGGTTTGTTCTATTTCATTCTTGCTCACTTTCCCCGAATTTCCAGCTTTCATTGTCTGAGTTCTGGGCCAGGAGGGGGCTGGGAGATACCGCTGTCATACCTGTGCGACAGGAGATTCAGATGCTGAAATAGAATTTTAAAATACGGCACTTAAAATTAAGATAAATTGCTACATCAACACAAAGAAAAGTCTGAGTCAGTAGGCTCCAAATTGACTCCCTTTTGAAAAATGGTGTCTGTTAGATCTCACCAACAGTCAAAAACAAAGCCTAACCTGTCACTTTCTAGTTTACTCTGAAAAAGTGGCATGTTCACCAGTTGCAAATGCACATCCATTTACAGTTTTTAATATGTGTCGAGAGCAGAACTATTCTCCAGGATGGAGATGACATTTTCCCCACGCTGAAATGTCTTCTTTCCCAGTTAAGTATCCAAATTATATCTTATTGGCTAAACACAAAGTTTATTGGGTCCCCAGCCCATTTCTGATTAGAGCTTCCAGCTTATACCTTGGTGCCCAGAGAGGAGCAATTCTTCCTCATGGAGACATCTGGAAACCCCCCAGAGCCTGCACCCCTGAGCAGGCGTGTCCTATTTCCTGCTTTGTTCCTACTCCTGCTCTGGGGTCATCATCCACGAGGTGTGTAACTGGTGTGTGCCACACAAGAGCAATGAAAATCCCCGACACCGGCATCTCCATGGCAAGCCCAAGAGACGAGACTCTCAGCCTGAGCTCAGGGCTCAGCCCAGCGCCAGTGACCCCCCTGGAGGGCAGGTGGTGCCCCGAGGGCAGGTGGCCCATTGGACCCTGGCCATCCCCACCCAGGCAGGGCCACATGTTTAGTGTAACCTATGTCATTAGATTTCTAACCTGGGATGCGTCACACAGAGAGGTGCTGAGCACTTGGCCCTGCCCGTGCGTCATTAGCAGAAGCCCGGGTCCCACTAGGTGCATGGGGACTGGACGTGAGGGAGGTGAACTTTGCCCTCAGGCCCGCCTCTCACCGAGGAGCAAAATGTACTCTAGCCAAGGGCGGTGACATCATCGTGTCCATGTTGCCGGGCTGGGAAATCCCCTCCGTGTTCTCCCGCAGGGCTCCCAGGGAGGCACGGGGCCAGTGGTCATGTCTCCGAGGTTCTTTTCACCAGTTTGGTTTCCGCAGCTTCTCGCTGTCCACTGTCCAATGACAGAAAGTCTGTCTCCCTCCTGGAGTAACTGCTGATTAACAACGACAAGAAATCGGAATTAACATGTAGATGTTCAGAACCAGAGAGAGGAGAGAGCCGTGCCCTTCTGGCCAGCGTGTTTTGAGGCTTCGAGTCAGAGTAAAGTGTGTACAGAGCCGGGCTCAGGCGGGCAGGAGCTTTGGAATCAACGTCTCACAAAGAACACTCCGGAGACGTAGGCTGTTCATCGCATCGGGGTTTCTATCTCTCTTCAAACACCTGGAAAGGCTGCCGGGCAGAGAGGAGCAAGTGGGTTCCTTGTTGCTCCGGAGGGGGCGTTAGGACCCTGGACGGACGTCCTGGAGAAGCACCTCTGGGCACAGCACAATGAAGAGGTTTTAAATAATGGAGGTGACACAGCGGTGGGAAGGAGCACCTTGCAAAGGGAGGACCCCTCGCTGCCAGGACGCATGTCGGGAGGCCTGGCCACTTCTCCCTGGTGGGCACAAGGTCCTGAGGCTCCTGTTTTTGAAGGACTGTGGACCAGAGACAGAGATAAGGAGCCCCCGAGCCCGGGGACAAGCGATCTTTCCTGGCCTTTCTGTTTCTGTTCTTTAAAGCTGCTCTGCGGTGAGGCTGTGAGTGGCTCCCGTGTTCTCCCAGGGGCCTGAGAAACAGGAATGGAAAGAAGGCGTTTACTTTCTCTCACCAGCCCCCTCATCACGGTTCTCACATTTGGCAGCTCCCAATGCTTTTGTTAGCGTATTACTAGGAACTGGGAAATCTTTTCCCCTGATTACTTTTTCTGTACATCACCTTGGCTTTCATGGAACATCTTGGTAAACACTTTAGTCAGTGTGGTGGCGGTCACCCAAGGCCCTAAAACACACCGACAGCCTTTGGAGACGTTTTGTAAATGCATAGCTGGGGTCACAGGTAGGTGTGGGGACGGCACGCCTCTGGTGTCTGGTCATTTGGTGTTGTAAACAAAGGAATGAGCAGAGGAAGCAGGTGCATGGGGAGGGTGGCTGGTTGCGGCTACAAACAGCAGCCTGGTAAAAGCAGGAACTGATGGCGAACAGCCCAGGGCATCTGTGTTTCATCTGGCACAAGTATGTGTTCATGTCTGGAGCCCCTTTGCACTTAAGAGATATGCACGTTTTATAAAATGCTGTTAGAGCTCAGAGGGATTCAGCTCGGACAGAATCCCGACGGCTTACCCGAGGTCCACCCTTCGAACGCATTCGAGCCGCGTGGGTACTGGGTGCTCTCTGGCGCCGGGGAAGGGAAGTCGGGAAGTGCAGAGACCCCTCCCTTGTACACACAGCCGTCATCTGTCTGCCTCCAGGGCCAGCCACCTGGTCACCATCAGCCCCTCCCCTCCTGTAATGCGCTGAGGCCCAAAATCTCAGGGTTTACCAGATCCTCTCTGTCACAGGTTTTCAGAGTGGCCCCCTGTAGGTGCCCCCAAGTGGAAGCATAGTGGTGCCCCGAGCAAGGGGACGCTGTCCGTGACGATAATGCCCGTTGGCAAGCGCCTGAGGCCAGAATGCAGTGAGGAAGGTCATCCAGGCCTGGAGCAGCCGTATCCGGGAGGACACCCTCTTCTCGGGGAAATTGAAATTGGGATGGTCCTGTGGTTACACACATTCAAGGGGGGCCCTGAGCATCCTGAGGCCCCGCCCCTCCCTGCTCCCACACACCCAGGTGCTCTCTGCAACCCTAACCCTGGTGCCCAGGCGGACGGAGTGAAGGGAGCCGCCGGGGCGGCGGGGCGTAACCGTCCCGTCTATAGGGCTGGGGTTTGCACTCTGTGCTCTGTGCTGACCAAACACTGCTTTAGTTTTAGAGAAGTTGAACAGTTCTTCCCGAAGAACTCTGCACCTGCTGGTCGTCCTGCTCCTGGTGCTCAGCCTGTGCGCTTCGCTGCTGAGTTCTGGCTTCACCTTCTACAACAGCATCAGCAACCCCTACCAGACGTTCCTGGGGCCCGTGGGCGTGTACACCTGGAGCGGCCTTGCTGGTGAGTGTGGCCGGGGGCGCCCGGTGCGCTGCAGGGAAGCACGTCCTCGGCGTCGCCGCGTCTCTGCCACTCCGGCACACGCAGGAGCGCACGCGGTCACAGAGATTAAGGAGACCTAGTGTGTGCCAAGTTGTGTGCTTCGGCCTGGGGTTTCTTTTTGCATATCTATGGCATTATTAAGCATCCTCGGAAATACAATGGTTTTAAGTGCACTGGTGAGGCAAGGGGCCAGATGAGGGCAGGGTGCTACGTGTTACAATTTATAACAGATGCCGATCTCTGCGTCCGAGTACAGAACATAAGGAGTTAAACAGGATGCTCCTAAATCTACAAAACATTCACCTGTGACAACAAAACTCCTGCTGTGTGCTTGACTCCAAGTGAGGTTCCGTATAACGTATAGAGGTGCACACGCATATGCACACGCACTCACAGGTGTGCACACACACGCACATGCATACACAGGCGTGCACACACACATATACACAGGTGTGCACACACACGCACACACATACACAGGTGTTCACACACATACATATACACATACATACACACATGCACACAAGCATGCACACTTCTGCATGCATGCACACAAACGTACACACATATGCACACACATATGCACAAATGCACATATACACGCATGCACGCTTGCACAGATGCACATACATGCACCGCACACACACATGCACACACATAAACATGCAGTGCACACATGCATACACAGATGCACATACACAAACATGTACACACAAGCGCACACTTGTTTACTCTCCTTCTCACTTCCAAGTAACAACAGTCAATGTGGGCGAGAACCCAAACATGACACATCTGCATGGCTGTGTCACAGACAACCGCAAAAAAGGTCATTCAGAGAATCTGGGGCCAACACCCTTCTTGTGGGTGACGTGTGAGCCCTGGCTGATTCTGTGTGGTGCGACTCGCTTGTTTTACTTGTTTATTGGTCCAGGCTGGGGTGAGGGGTCCCAGCCTGAGTCACAGTGTGTGTGGCTCTCCCTGGGTCTTCACCAAGCTCAGCAGCTGCCGTAAATGCCCGCAGGCATGGCCAGTGGGGGCCCTCTTTGCCCTCGCCAGGTAGCCAGGTTTCTTCTGCTCTCTCCCTCTCTCCACCACGATAACCTGATCTCAAGAAAGGATCTGAAGTCTGTCCTCCCCTTGGGAGGATTCTGGACGTGGCTTCGTTTAAGTCCCAGGTAGTGCGTTTTAACCCAGGCCAGGAACTCTCAAGCCCAGGACAGGTGGCCTGGTATCAGGAAGCCTCAAGGAGGACTCTGGGCAGCTTCCTTCTGTCCTTCTGGGAGAAGCCATCCTTGCACGTGCCTGATTTGGGTGGCAGGAAGAGGTCCCCGGGTTTCTGAGCTGTGGCTCTCAGCAGCGGCGAGCTGGAGAAGACCCGGGCTCTCAGGGGAGGGGAGCCCTGGCTGGAGCCCGGGCAGATGCAAGTGGTAAGGACACTTCCACCTTCTTCAGGCTGATGGTTGAGGAGGTGGGTGAGCCAGCCCAGACGGCGGCATCAGGGGAAATCCACGCAGCTCGCTGCTCAAAAAAAGGATGCCTTTAAGAGTGCAATTCACAACTGGGAAGCCAGGCCAGTGGTGGGCACCAGTAACACATGCACGGCCGCACTGCACACTTACCCCTCGGCTCGGAGGATTTGGGGTCAGGCTGCTTTAGCCACACTCACACTTGACTTGCCCTTTCCTTTCTTTCTTCCTGTGCTTGTATTAGCTGATGGTAAAAACAAGCCAGTCCCCCAATTTAATGGGCCTCTGCCAGGCCCAGAGCACTGTGGAACGAGTGTTTCTGCATCACCTCTCCCGAAAAGTCAGGCTAAGGGACTCGCTTACAAACTCAGATATCCTCTCCCAAAGGCCAGACTTCATTTCCCCAAGCTCTTTCCACCAGTATAGCTCACCTCGGTCACATCAAAGGCAAGGCTCACTGGCACTCTTTGCCAGGGTAAAAAAAAAAAAAAAAAAAAAGGATTATTTTAAATTTTTGCTCATATAATTAAGAAACTAAAGAAAGCAGTAGCTTCCGGTACAGCCGGATCCAGGGTCTCGGCCCACGCCGTCAGAACAGATGCCTTGTGGTGCTTCTCTCTTTATTTTCCCAGTGTTCTCTCTGGTGGGAAGCAGTGGACAGGTCCCCTTAAAGGCTGGATGGCGCCCAAGAACCCCAGAAGAAAGGACTTATTTTTCCCCCAAATCTGACTCTCCCTGGAATTGTCCTTGCCCAGCCCTGAAGGGACCTCCGCGGCCCCCAGCGGGGTGGAACTCACGGGCTGACTCACCCGACCGCTGGGACACCTGACCCCTTGGAGCTGGGGGTGGGGCGCATCTCCAAGAGGGCAACCAGGTGCTAGCTCCGGAAGATGATGGGCTGTGGGGTCACAGGGACAAAAAACGGGATGACGACACCACTCTGTAGCCTGCAGGCCTCAGAGCCCGTTGCCTCATGAACCCTGTGTTCTGCCTTGCTGGACCTCAGGCTCGTTGTCCCCACAGCCGAGGATAAGCTGGCTCTGCTCATGCCAGAGGCCGACGCATGTTTGTGGAGGAAAACCTGAAAAACCCCGGGCCGGCAGCCTCCCCCTCCCTCCCTCCCTACTTGTACCAACAAAGAATGATCTGACGGGGACAGAGTTCCTGCGGCATGTCTTTCCCGGCTTGGGGCAAGTTCTAACGCAGAGAAGAGTCTGCTGGGGGGCGGGAGGGGGGACAGGAAAGCAGTCTGAGACATCCGAGTGTCGGGAGGTCTGCATTGTGGCAGGGGCCACAGGGAGAGCTTAGTGGCGTTGGCCTCGTGTCTGGCCTCCTCTGAACGCATCCCCCCATGGCCTCTTGGTCCTGGCACCCTGAGAAGACAGTCTTTTGCCCTGAGTTTGCCTCTGGGGACCCCCGATGTTCTTCGCCTAGGCTTGGCATGTGCAGAACACAGTGAAAACTGCTTTTCCGCGAGGCTCTACCCGCAGAAGGGTTTTATGCACAAAGATGGCTTGTCTGGGGCCATCTTGGCAGGAGACATGGTCACCTTGGTCAGGCCGGCATCGGGAGCTCTTGAGCCCCAGAGAAGTGCTACATGCCCCTATTTTGGCTGGATCTGAAGGAACTCCTTCCCCTTGGCCGCAGGGAAGAGGAAGTGGGCTTCCTACCTTGGTCCTGAAGGAATAGGAGTGGATTCTGCTTTGGGGAGAAATCAGCAGTGTCACCTCCCAGCCCGTGCCCTCTGACCCCAGCCTGCCCTTAGCACCACACCGGCCTGGCATGGCCCGACCCTGGCCACAGCGGGTATAACCACAGGCTGGGAGAATGTTGGAGCCTGAGAGAACTCTCCAGATTGTCTGCCCTGACACATTTGATCCTCAGCCAAGGAACCCAAAATGCAGAAAGGGATTTGGCAGGTCCCACGGCCTGAGGGTGACAGACGGGGACCAGAGACAGTGTCCCGAGCCTTCGGGAGCTCCCACTTCTACCTCGGGGCTCCCTTGATCCCTCTGTAGAGCCCCCATTCTGGAAGGCTGGAGCGGAGACAGGGAGAGGCGTCTCCTTCATACAGGGGCTCAGGGAAGCACCTGTCTGCAGTGGCCCCTCCCAGTTCAAACCAGAGCCCAGCCTAGTTCTGAACCCTGTGTTCACCCTGCCCCTTTGTGACCAAGCTTCCGTAAGAAATTTCACAAGAGCGTAATGAAGGATCATTGGAGCATCAGAGAGGGCTCTTGTACTTACAAATTCCTGAGAAGTAAAATCGTCACACTGAGGATGAAAGTCCCCCACCAGGGATAGTCAGAGTGCTCCCCTCACACAAATGTCCCCGAGTTAGGGCCCTTGGAGGCTCGGGGAAAGTCTCTGTGTGTGGGCCACTGCCAGGACACGCTGACCCCACCATGTCTGTCTAGTGCTGGGCAAATGTTCCCAGAGATGTGCAAACATCACCTCTGTCAGCCTTGGGACATCGCATCAGCTCAGAGGGAATCCCTGCCCTTTGGCTGTTGCCCCCTCCTCGCTCTCAGCCCAGCCCCGTTCCAACCAACCACGAATCTGCTCTTTGCCTCTAGCTGATCCCCTTTGGAAGGTGAGGAAAGAGGTCCAGGGAAGTGCACAAATCACCCGGAGCCATGAGGCTGGAGTCCTGGAAGCCAGTTCTCTCTGACTCCAGGGCTCTGTTCCCCATCGGGGCCAAGGGGGCTGTCCAGAGTCAGTACCAAGGCCCATTCTCCAGGGGAGGACATTGTGAAGAATTAAAAAGGGAACATAAGACAATTAAAACATTCTAGAATGAGTTTATGGGGCACCTGGGTGGCTCAGATCGGTTAAGCGTCTGACTCAGGTCATGATCTCATGGTTTCGTGAATTCGAGTCCCACGTTGGGCTCCAAGCTGACAGTGCGGAGCCTGCTTGGGATTCTCTGTCTCCCTCTCTCTCTGCCCTTCCTCAGCTTGCACTCTTTCTGTCTCTTTCAAAATAAGTAAATAAGCTCTAAGCCATATAAAAATAAAATAAAATGAGTTTAGTGAAGAGACCCTTCCCGGTTAAACGCCATACTCGAGCCTCTGAGCCAGAGTTTGAGGCTCTCTGGGGTGATCTCCTCCTCTGTATTCAGTGCTCAGATCTCTCAGAGAGGGTCGCCATCAGCTGGGTCCTCTCTCGCAGTCCCGGATGCTCTGAGCTCCACCTCCCGGTGGGTTTGTGTAGACTGCGTCTTGTGCTTGCAACGCTCTGTCCTCCCAGCGTCTTTGAATCCTTGTCATCCATCCAGACCTCTCTAGAAAGCTTCCTGCTGACTCTCCTGTCTACTCATTCTCGTGTTCATTCAGCACAGCTCTGTGTGCACCGGCCCAAGAGGGGCTATGCAACATGCTCTCAGCAGAGCAGACCCTTTGGAAAGAGCTTGAGTTGCATGTTTGTCCTTGGCTAGATGCTGCCCACACAGTCTTTAGTTTCATGCCTAGGATCTAGCTCATGTCTTCTTTTTTATACTCTAACACCTAGAAGACCATAATCCACACACCCATAAACCTAGATATTTCATAAATGCCCACAGAGCACATGTTCCATTAAGAAAGAAAGTGATATGTTATATGTAAGTGATGAATCACTAAATTCTATTCCATTATTACACTATATGTCAACTAACATGAATTTAAATTAAAAAAAAAAGAAAGGAAGTAAGTGACATGAAAAAATGCATCACCATATTGTTTATGAAACTGAATCTTCTTTCCAGCGGCCTTCGTTTTCCTGGCCATGATACTGTTCGTGGTGAACACACAATCCCATCGTCTCTCAGAAGAGTTGGCCCAGACACTGTACCCGCTGTATCCAATGGCCACCTACGAAAGAATTACCCACAGCTATGGTTACTCGTTCTGGCTCACGCTGCTCGTCATTCTCCTAAGTGCTGTCACCGTGGTCATCATTGTTTTCTACCAGAAGGCCAGACAGCAGCGGAAACAGGAGCAGAGAAAGCCAGTGGAATATGCTCCAAGAGATGGAATTTTATTCTGAATTCTACGTTATGTTGTTTTGTCATTACGTCTATTCTGCCGTACGGAGCAGTTACTGGCTAGCTTGTCTGGACAATCAGCATGGTTAAGGGCAGCCCTGGTTGGCTGTCACTTTGCGATAGTTTTATCTCATGACACTCCGTGAATGATGTACTCTTGACCAGGGTTCTTCCCTCTAGGGTGGGGACGAGGAAAGGGAAGTGTCTCCAGTCCATGCAGTGTTCAAAGCAGTAGAATGATTCCAAGGCCATGGATCCTTCCAAACCGGTCTCACTCTCTAAGATAATAAAGGTTTGTGGTGCACACCTTTACTTTAAGTAGTTCAAAGCACTTTAACACCTATGATCTCCTTCTTAGGAGGGACCAGGTATTTTTATTCCACTGTATGAATGAAGACTTCCAAGTACAGAGGGATTCAGAACTCATCTTTCCAGGGCCAGGTGTTGGAGGCAAAAGGAGGGTGAGACTTTGGGCTTGGGACCCCTAGTTGCTGACATGATTCAAAACCAGTGGTGGGTAGAAGTGCTCATATATGACCTTCAAACCCATTTTTGAGGTGGCGAGGTGCAGTTTTTATATGGAAAGACTAGGAAGTGAGAAGATTTAAGAAAGACAAAAATGGTAGTCCTACAGCCTTCACATTAGGGAAGCTTTGGCTTAAAAGGATTTGCGGTGAATTAGTCAAAATGAAAATGTCACATCGCAACAAGTTCTGGTAACTGACCCTTTGCTGTTGACGCAGTATTGTTGCTTGGAAGGGAGTGTATCCGCTCTCAGCAGATACCGGCTTAGAGCACCGTGGCTTGCCGGCATTCCCTGAGTCGAGGCCAAGGCAGGCACAGCACACAGATGCCAGTTTGCCCTCTGAGAACAGGTGGATAAAATCGGTTCAGAGTCTCATGAGAACACAATGGGCAACTAGGAAATTTTTGGAAAGCTCCCAAATGGATTAGACCTACTTTGCCAGTACAATATTCTTCCAGAAAATCCCTTTGAGGATCTTTTGGGCTTGAACATCCCACTAGTCAGCCAGATTGAACACGGACAGGATTCTGAAATAATAACTCTGCCACGTCTTGACGGACGCAAAGCAAAACAGAGCAGGGGTCTCTCAGTGTCATTTACAAAGCAGCAGCTCTTTGGACAGAAAGGTATACCCTTTACGAAGCTATTAGGGATTCATGACCTTCTTACCTACTATTTTTTCCACAATCTGTCGTAGAAATAACATTTTTTTTCATTCAAGAAACATGAATTGAATAACTGTGATGTGATCAGTCCTGGGCCAACCTCCGTACCTGCCCTCCACAGCGCTTACTGTTGAGAAGTCAAGACAGACAATCCAAAAGCAGGTGTTACATTCCACGTAAAACAGATACTTAGTCACAAAACTGTGCTCATTGGCTGAAAAGTCAGTTCTCTATAACCACCCACCCCAAAGTCAAGGTTACTCTAATAAAGTAACTTGTGAAACTTTGAACGTATTAAAAATATGATTCTCAGAGCACCTGGCTGGCTCAGTTGGTTAAGCGTCCGACTTCGGCTCAGGTCATGATCTCACGGTTCACAAGTTTGAGACCCGCGTCAGGCCCTGTGCTGACAGCCCAGAGCCTGGAGCCTGCTTTGGATTCTATGTTTCCTTCTCTGCTTCTTCCCAATTTATACTCTGTCTCTCTCTCTCTCAAAAATAAATAAACATTAAAAAAAACAAACAAATGAATAAAAATGTGATTCTCAACAGTGAAAATGTTCTAAATTCTTTGAAGCTAAAAACATTTATGTTCTTTGAAGGTTTAATTTTATACCAGAGTTTGATAATGCAGACAGTAATGGAAGAGAAAACAGATATGGGTAACAAATCCATGCAAATGGACGGCTAACTAGGCATGTGCCCCCATCATGTGTTAGTGCAAAGGACATCATAGGATATAAAGACTGCATTTATTCATCTCAACGTTTGAGTGGAGCTTGGGTTCTTTCGGGGACAAACTATCTCAATCCTTCTACCACAGATGACCTATGAGGAACCATTTGAAACAGGAATATGGTACAGGGAATGACGTTTCACAATTCTGGAGATAAAGAGAAGAGCTCTCTCACTATGTCTGAGGTAGAAGGTAATGAAACGGGGTGTGTATTCTTTAGAAATCTTGTTAAGGAAGAACAAAGTTTGCAGACCACTCAGACGTAGATGTAATTTGCTGTTCTAAAATTAATCAATGGGCATCACATTTGTTGTGATGGAACCACATGAAACACGATGAAGGCCTATGGAATTAGACTTCTCTGGAATTAGAATGTTTCACTGGTCATGATATGATCCCCTAATTAACCCACGTGGTCCTCTTCCGATGAGTTAGATGACAAGGTTCACCCCCATTTGCAAAAATAAATAGCTCATGCAGAATATTGTTCTCTTCAATTTCATAAGAACACAGGGTCCACGATGATAATTTCAGGGGAAATAATACTTCACACTAATGTCAGAGTGGTGAGTCTCCCCCCAGCGAGTTGTTAGCAAAGCCCGACGGGAGGCGGGGCAACCTCCAGGTAACCTTTGCTCTCATTATTATAATTTTATTTGATCATCTCCACCAACCCTGTGGATTAAGCAGGGTGGGAACAATCGTCTCCTTTCCAGGGTCTACACAGTGTTCTCACAGCCAGCCCCACGTGGCCGTGCAATATTGGTACTCCCGTAAGTGACACGCGGCCAGAAGTGCGGACATATCAGCAGCCCTCTGCCTTCTGAGGCTGCTCAGCCTCTGGGAGGCCCTGGGAGCCTACAGATTCTGCAAAGGACAGGCAGGCACCGAGCGCACGTCCTGAGCCAGCTGGCCTGCCTGCCCATGGCCCACCTTCCTCGTCACTGAAACCTGCCACAGAATGCGGACAGGTAGCCAGCTTCTCAGCTGCCCGATCGGATGTCTTCCTGCAGTCTGAATGAGGCAAAGCATGTGTGGGAGAGGATGGTTCACAGGCAGGAGCCTTTCAGGTTCTGAAATGGCAGCACAGAGACTGGGCCTTGGTCCCTGAGTCACACTGGGGGTGCTCTCCTGACACTGGAACCCAGAACCCCCCGGGGCCGTGGGCAGGCAAATCCTTCAGTCAGCGTGAAAGGCGGATCCCTCCATGGCAGCCCTGTTCCCCATCCTCACCCCCAAACAGTCAGCGCCCAGGAGGTGGAGGCCTAGTCAGAGGCCCCATATGTAAACTGCTCTGGCGTCTCAAAGCCGTCCCAGTGATGTCCTCTTCTGAGCTTCTGTTTCCTCATGACTCAAAACTAAAATATAAAGGACAGAAATGATAAATGAGTGTTTATCACTGCGCAGGGAGGTTCTGGCGTCAGGCCGCCTGGGGGTGGAGAAGTTACTTAATCTCAGGGAGTCTCATCCTAATCATCTGTGAAATGGGACGACAATACACAGGATCCGCTCTCAGTGTTGTGGGAACGAGCCCTGACAAGGTGTGCAAAGGGCTCCTGGCGGCCATTCTCCTCCTTGGCAGAACCATCAGTGTATAAAAACTGTAATAAAAACCAGGGGTGAGATCATGGGCCACCGCCGGCCACATCAATCCCTTTGCTTTGTAAATGAGCAAGGAACACCCACCTTAGACGCAGGAGGTTAATGAACTTGACCAAGCATCCAAAGCTGGCAAGTGGCAAAGGAGAAGTCAAAGCAGACGCTTGTTCTTGTTTTATCTGTTTCTGACTCAGTTCCATAAACGCTGTTTGCATCAGGCTGGGTGGGGGAGGGGAGGGAGGACAGAGACAAAAGCTCGAAAAGAGCGTGGTGCCCTCAGAAAGTGTGGCCTTCTGGGTGTGCCCGTCACCTTTCGCCGCACATGTGAGGCTCACAGTGGGTCTCGTTCACTCAGAACACACAGGAGTGGCTCACTCCAGCCAAGGCACCCAGTTTGTTTCGCAGAAAACCATCAGCCGGGTGCTGACCTAAGCTGGAGAAGGTGGGGTCTCGGCGACAGGACCCACCCACACACGCCCAGAGAAGGTGGCACATCCTGTGACCAAGGGACTTTGTGCTCCCTAAAATAGAAGGAAGGCCGGGTTACTCATGGCAACCCGGGTCACTGGCTTACCAAGGCGGCTCTCAAGCAGGAACTGAGTGATGTCTGACACGTTACCTGTCGGCCGGAGCGGGCTGGCCCCGAAGGATGCTGAGATTCTGTTCCTGTTCCTTCCTCATGCTCTTCCCGCGGGAAGTCCTCACTCTGCCCAGAGGCCACCAGAGTTTCAGACAACCACCTAGTTACTTCCACAATGTGTTTGTGTTTGCGTCAGCCTTCAGGCCGTGAAAGTTTTATTTTCAAAACGTTAAATTGTTCGGTAAAAAAAAAGAGAAATTGAGATAGAAGTCATTGTATTTTAGGACTATGCATTTGGAACAAACTGCTTTGCAAATGAACGCTCCTCCTAATTCCTACCTCACTCCTGACCAAGAGGGTTAGGCTTTTTTTTTTTTTTAATGTTTATTTATTTTGAGAAAGAGAGAGAGACAGAGCCCAAGCTTAGGAGGGGCAGAGAGAGAGGGAGACACAGAATCTGAAGCAGGCTCCAGGCTCTGAGCTGTCAGCACAGAGCCCGACGTGGGGCTCAAACTCACAAACTGTGAGATCATGACCAGAGCCAAAGTTGGATGCTTAATCGGCTGAGCCACCCAGGCCCCCCGAGGGTTAGACTTCTCACGTTTAATCAGGACCCTTTGTGAAATGCTCTGCTCATCTGATTATGTGGAAGCACGCTACTTCAACAAAATGTTCAGCTCATGAATCACTCTTCCAGAAGGAGGAGTTTCTGCTTTTCCGGTTCCGGGCACACCAGTGGTGTTTGGGTTGTGGTCCCTGTGGCTTTGTCAAGAGCAGCGACCACAGCTAATGTTACTGTCGCTCGGCGTGTCATTCCCCAAGTGCTCTCTCTGCAGGAGGCTTCATTGGATCCTTGGGCCAAGAGTTTGGGTTGGCTTCTAATTAATCCCACTTTTTAGGCAAATGACTGAGGCTTAGAGTGGTTAGGCGGTGTGTCCACCATGCCACGCAAGGGAGAGGCTGAGCAGACATTCCATCACAGACCATCAGCCCAGGTCTCCTGCGAGGTACCGACTGGGTACCTTACTGTGACACCATGCGTGCATATTAAAGGGCTGGGAAAAGTCTCAAGCGCAAATCCAAGCATTAGACCTTGGCCTCCACTGGGCGTCCCCCAAGAATGTGGCCTTTGGGGTTAACTGAGTTTGCTAGATTCTCAAAGTGTCTAATTGGGTAATAATTCACCTTTTGATTAAGAATTTAACTATTTTCACTACACACTGTGTCTTATCTTTATGTACTTAAGATAAGACTAACCTCTTATTGACGGCCCTATCACAGTGGTGGGTAGGGATTAAGTACTCCATTAAAGGCAGGCAGCGTAGTACAGAAAACACAGGCTTATGTGTTACCAGACTTTGGTTTTAGTGAATACAAAGTGCACAAATGTTTACTGAGTGCTCGGTCTACTTAAGACACGAAGCGGGAGCACAGATGCCAGCAATGCGGGACAGACCTGCACCTCCAGTGCAGCTTGACAGGTGGAAAAGTCCACGACAAAGTGACTTTTGGAACAGACCGCTGGCAGGGCGCCTGGGTGGCTCAATCAGTTAAGCGTCCGACTCCAGCTCAGGTCATGATCTCACAGTTCGTGGGTTCGAGCCCCGCATCGGGCTCTGTGCTGACAGCTCGGAGCCTGGAGCCTGCTTCAGATTCTGTGTCTCCCTCTGTCTCTGCCCCTCCCCTGCTCATTCGCTGTCACTCTCTGTCTCTCAAAAATAAATAAATATTAAGAAAAAAACAAAAAACAAAAACATACCTCTGGGTTCTGTGGGAGCATCCCAGAGGAGGAGAACCTGAACTCCCTGGGAAGGCTTCCTTGAGAAAGACAAGGCTTTAGCTACTCTCCAAACTCTGTGACCTTAAGCAAGGACTGCATTGTCCCTTGGATGGGATCGAATGCAACCCACCGGTCACGCAGAAGAGTAAGGGAAGCTTAGATACAGTGAGCTAAGGCACATCTTTCTTGCCTCAGCTTCCTCATTTGAAACATAAAAATAAAAGTATAGAAGAAGATTTAGGACCCTCTGAATTCTTTTCCTTCTTAATTTCATGGCGTTGATTTTTTAAAGCATTTACATCAACACCAAATGCGATCGGGTCAAATTTTCAAGTATGGAGGACACGTGGAGCAAGTGTGGTCCAGAGAATGTTCCTATAAATTATATTTTCATGAACGCTTTTATTTCACCAGGGATATACTGAGCCTACTCTGTGGGGATCTCATGTTGCTGCACAGTGTTGGTGAACCATTATCTTCAGCTTTTGCATAACAAAAGCAAATGAATGAATGATGACAATGGATAGGATGTAAAAAGTTCATTTCGTGCTTCAGAAGAGGGGGTGTTTGACCTAAAAAATCTATTTTCCAGACTCTTCCTTCATTTTTCACTTATACTTAGGTGACAAAGAGCCAGTGGCCCGTGTACTGTTGAGGCAATTCCACGGTCATCCCTGTGGGAGCTCCACGGCTTTTTACTGAGGATCCCAACCCATGTACGTCTCAGGTCCTGCTCTAAATGCAGCTCCTTGGCAAGACCTTCATCGTTATTCTCGGACCCTAGTCAACCTATGCTACACCAACTGATAAACTGCCAACTCCAGTGTCACCCCATGTAAATTGTCTAGCTTAATGCCTTTGTGAAAATGTGTCCATCATGGACTCGCTCAATCAAATCAAAACTTGTGAAGAATTTTGATAGCAAGATAGATGATGCATCACCCTTCGAGAACATCATAGAGGTTGGTGGCCTGAAGTGGTACCACGGCGATAAATCAGAGGCCTCAGGCCTATTAGTCACAGGACCACATGGCACCATGTGGTGTCTTTAATGATTAAAGACCCTGAGAAGTTTTTGTTCACTTGGGCTGATTGTGCCCATATTTACCACATTAGAAACTAAAATTATAAGAATTCACAATAATCTTTATTTAAAAATCAATAAACACATTACGTGCTAATATAACATTTTAATTAAAAATATGAAAAATTTTAAACCAAAAAGTATGAATCTCATCAATATTTGGCTTAATAGAAGACAGCTGGGTTCTCATGTCTGCTCTGTCTTCCATCTGTTGTGATAAGTTGCTTAAAACTTTTTTTAGTGTTTATTTACTTTTAAGAGAGAAAAAGAGCACGAGTTGGGGAGGGGCAGAGAGAGAGGAAGTCACAGAATCAGAAGCAGGCTCCAGGCTCTGAGCTGTCAGCACAGAGCCCAACACGGAACTCAAACCTATGAACTGTGGGATCATGACCTGAGCTGAAGTCAGACGCTTAACTGACTGAACCACCCAAGTGTCCCATAAGTTGTTTTAAATCCAACCACGCATATAGTCAGAAAAGGGAGGAGTATTTTTTAATAATTTTTTAAATGTTTATTTATTTTTGAGAGACAGACAGAGCATGAGCGGGGGGGGGGGGGAGGGGGCGCAGAGAGAGACAAAGACACAGAATCAGAAGCAGGCTCCAGGTTCTGAACTGTCAGCACAGAGTCTGATGCGGGGCTCAAACCCACAGACCATGAAATCATGACCTGAGCTGAAGTCTGACGCTTAACCGACTGAGCCACCCAGGCATTCCAAGGGAGGAGTGTTTTAATGGTCTTTTTAGAAAACCATAGATATGCTCCTTTGATACTACACCAAAACTTGACAAAGGGTCATTGCCTAAAGGTCAGTTGCTATGTGAAATCAGAAACTATGTGAGTGAAATTTTTTCTGTTACATTAAAACATTGTATGGGTCTCTTATGCTGTGAATGCACCTTTCACCCATGCATGACTTCGGAATGTCAAATATTGGTCTCTTAAAAAATACTCGTTCACCGAATTGGGCAGATCTTCCAAAAGTTGATAATAAATTTATTATAAACGTTGGAAATTCACCTTCATTAATACTGCCACCAATCTCATCAGAAAAGTCTGTAGTATTGGGGAGCTGGGGAGCTCAGGATGGTAGATATTGCAAGTTTTCCAAAATTCCGATCTTCACTTGAAAGCTCAAATTTTATCATTGGCAACAAACACTATCAGTCGCTTTCCTTGAAGTTACAGACTCACTTTATTCGTTTTTGAGAAAATGTTGCCAAATACTCAATGCTGAAAAACCCTAGTTGGTTTGTCATTCTTCCAAGTAAAAATGGAGTTCAGGAAAAAGGCAGCAGCAGAGCTCACAATTCAACCAATCCCACGGTGCTGTTCCTGGAGATGATCATGCACTTCAAGATGCAGCACACAGGCTGTATGCACGCCTTTGTTTTGATTAAAGGTGTTCCTAACAAAAACTGGTCTTTTTTTCCTCCACTGCAAGCACGTGGTGATGAAGACCGCAAGGAGATCAAGTGCAGTTTGATGTGTACACCTCCATTCGAGCTAAGTTGTAAGCAATTTTACCCACCATTGCTTTCCCACCATGAGCCCAGGCATCAAATGACTCAGCAAAAAGGGTAAATAATATCTTAGTGTTATAGTGAAAAGAGTCCTGACCTTGCAGACCTCATGTGGGGGTCTCAGGAACCCCCAGGAATCTGGGACCACTCTTTATGGTTCCCATCAAAACCCTGCCATTTGAGAATAAGTGAGCTGAATAAAACTTAATTAAGTAAGGGTCATACACCTGATTTGGGTTTTTCTATTATTAGGTTTCAGTGTAGTATTGATTTCCGGGAGTTGAAAATGTTCTGGATCGTTAAGACAACCATCTATTTAGTTTCTTACTGTCCACTTCCCATCGGGTAAGCATCTTTGGTCCTTTGGGCAAAGACCTCTTCCCTAAAGGGTAATCCATGGAGACCAGTCAAGAATTCAAGTTAGTTTGATGACTCAGAGTTTTTATCTCCATTAAAAAGGATTTGGATAGTTGCTCACTGACTTAGAGAAAATCAACTCTTCGTTTCATGGGTTCTCAACATGAAAGTTTGAACTCAACATTTCCAATGGATCTGGTGTGTGTTGAGTGTGTGGGTGGGTCCATTCCACAGAATCGTCAGTCTCTGGATATCTACCACCAAAGACCCTGCTCTGTAAATTAGAATTAACTTTGTCTTTTTTTTAATGTTTTGTTTATTTTTGAGACAGAGAGAAACAGAGCATGAGTGGGGGAGGGGCAGAGAGAAAGGGAGACACAGGATCCGAAGCAGGCTCCAGGCTTCGAGCTGTCAGCACAGAGCCTGATGTGGGGCTCAAACCCACGAACTGCAAGATCATGACCTGAGCCGAAGTCAGGCACCCAACCAACTGAGCCACCCAGGTGCTCCTGAATTAACTTAGTCTTTGAGGGCTTCATTATGTTTTTACAAAAATTCTTATTTTTGCAAAATATTTTCAATCACATTTCCTTTGTCTTAAAGAACTTGCTGTGAATTAAGGGGAAGCGTATCTAGTGATATAGAAATAAGCTGTGTTCCACATTTGAAGCCTAATTTTAGGCTTTAAAATCACAAGTCAGTTTCTGTTGGAGCAGATGCTTCCCCTGGGAGCATCACCCAGATGCATTGGGAGGTTCACCCAAAAACCCTTTAGCACAAGATTTTCATTTGGTCTTGAGGGAAATCTGCTGGAATGTTCTCTGAAGGCTCTGGCTCTGAAATTTTAGTTTTAAGCTGAGGTAATCCATAATTTTCTTTATTCCTATCTTTAAATGCAAGAAAATGAAGATAACAAAGAAAGGATTTTTTTATTGACTCCTCAAACTTTGGAAGATGTTTTTAAGGAATCTAGGCTGGGTTTCGAACCTTCAAGCACTTTGATCTTGGACTTCTCAGCCTCCAGAACTGTGAGGACTAAGTGTCTCAGCCCCCGAGTCTGTGACACTTTGGTGCAGCAGCCTTAGCTGACTACGGCAGGACTTGCTCACCTAAGGAACCACGGGGAACATGAGGAGAAGGCAGGTTCAGAGGTAACTGTTTTCCATAAGCTCCAGTGGATAAGTAAGTAGCAGCAGGTGCAGGAAAGTAACAGGCCAGTGACCCCTGCATAGGGTGGAGGGAAGAGGCAGGGAGCCAACCTCAGGCATATATCCGGGTGAAGACAGAGTCTAGCGAAGAAGGAAGAAGAAAATGAGATGTGCAGGTGGACGGTCAACAGCGCATGCCCTGGGTCTGGAGGCTGATGCGAACTCTCTGTGTCACTTAGAACACCTGGGTGCTGTTCTCTCCCCCGGACGACTCAGCACGGGCTCAGGGAGGGTAGTCGGTGCCCAGGTCAGGAAAAGAGCGATAAGGATAAGACGTGAAAAGACCACGTGTCTGAGCTGTGAGCATGTGAACAGGGCAAAGCACAGGGCTTGTGCCTACCTGGAACCCAACCTGTGAAGAAAGGAAATCTAAAAAAAGCCTTCAAAGGGGTCTACATACCTTGTTCACCATTGGCTAGACATGAGAAAAGACACCCACAGACTTCGAGGGACAACAACACTGATGGTGGTGGCAGAGGGAGGCATTTTCCACAGGGAAGAGCTAGTCGGCCCCAGATACGAATGAATGAGAGCCTTGGGACACTAGGGACACCTGCTTCTAGGGACAGTCCTGCTTCCCTGCCAAGACTTACTGTCAGGCGGAGAGTTGCCAATTTCACTTCGGGGTGTTCACAGTCGGCCCACTTCACCCACACATGATGCTCTGATGCCCTTCAACCAAGGTCAGTAAGAGTCCAAGCGCGAGGGGCAGACTTAGCATGGCTGTCTGTGGCTGTGACAGCTGGTGTCCGGCTGCCCTGTAGGAGGAGACGGCATCTCCCACACGCCCCTCCTGTGTGGGGACTCGGGAGAAGGCTGCAGTGATGGCCAATGCTCTTTCCTTAGGCCCTGCTTGATGTGCATTCACTCCATCGACCTGAGATAACACAGTGGCTTTACGTGACTGGAAGAGAACCGAGGGACGACCCCCGCTCTTCCCCTCATGTGTCCACAGACAAAGCCCTAGTGTCCACAGAAGTCCCGCTCAGAGTGACATGGAGCAGGGCCCTGCAGTGGGCAGGCTCTTGGGGGTCTGTGTGCAGCGGCTGCCTTGTCCTCCATCCCCTCCAAGGAGGCTCAGGGGGGAGGTTGATGGGCATTGTCCAGGTTCTGCAGTTGAAGTTGGACAGTGGGGCCAAGGGTGTTGTTTGGAACAAATAAATAAAGAGAAACAAGAAATTGTTTAAAAAGTATTTTGCAAGCTTTGGCATTGACATACAGGAAGCAGTAAAGAGGGGTGTTGCCCACCTGGAATTTGGGATTCTGCAGCCCTAACTGAAACCCCTGCCTCTGCCCTCCGAGAGCCTGGTCCTAGCCACACCCCTGGGAGGTCCCAGAAGGATGCCCTTGGCGTTCATTTCTTCATTTGTGAAGATGTGGTAACGAAAGGCCCTCCTTGGAACATTGTACGTCGGACAAGATGGCGGGAGATGGTCCGTGGCGAGGCCTGGCCCGCGGCCAGCACATGACGTGGCAGGGCAATTGTTACCAGTGTAAGTGACCATGAAAAACCACAGCAGCTCCTTGTGTGGATCAGCCAGCCCCCAGCTGACTCATTTCCAGATGGGTCTCTGTCGGAAGGAAGGAGGGAAAGACAGACGGCTGGACCCAGGGAGGAGTGGGGCCAGCACTCGGAGGGGCTGGGCCAGGCATCGTTGGGAGCCCGAGCAGGAGCTGCCTGAGGAGGGTGGGAAGACCACAGTGCTGACTCCTAATTGCTGAAGACCCAACCACCAAAGGACCTACTTTCCCTACGTGCCTGTGGTTGGGGCAGGCTGGGGCTCCGGCAGGGGGCAGGGCAGGGATGCAGCAGGTGGGGATCACAGAAGCCTCCCTGATCGTCCTCATGTCTGATGACACATGGCAGACGTCCGGGGAAGTCTTGTTACAGGAACTGAGTGAACGACCTTCTGTCTCAGGAGCACAGCTGCTCAGGGGGCTCTCAGGGCTGGAGACCCCGGGGAGGGGGCGGAGAGCTGCACTGGCCTTCCTCAGTGATGAGCTGGCAGGACTGCGGGGGAGGCTGCTCGGACCCCAGCTCCCCTAGGGTAACGCGCCATCGCTGTTCTCTAAGGGTAGGCGGTGCATAAGGCCTTCGTTAAGCAAGATAGCAAACAACCCTTTATTTATGTATTTATGTATTTATTTATTTATTTGGAGTGAGAGCAGGAGCAGGGAAGGTGGGGAGAGAGAGAGAGAGAGGGAGAGAGAGAGAGAATCCCAAGCAGGCTCCGCACTGTCAGCACAGAGCCTGACGCAGAGCTCAGACTCACGAACCATGAGATCATGACTTGAGCCGAAATCAAGAGTTGGACACTTAACCCACTGAGCCCCCCTCCAGGTGCCCCTGTAAGCAACACATTTTTAACCAACACATGAACACCCAGAAAATAAAGAGAATACTATGCCAGATGTGCCCGCTCCAACCGCTCAGAATTTAGAATGTTGTAAGTCTTGGGTCAATGGCATTGATCATCAGGGAAACACAAACCAAAACCACAAGGAAAGACCCCCACATGCCCTCTAGCCTGGCCGGACTCAAAAGGGTCAGACAGTAGCGAGTGTTGCCGAGGGTGTGAGCCAGCAGAACCCCGACGCCATGCTGGCGGGAACGTGAAACGGTGCGGCCACCTTGAAAAGACAGTCTGGCAGTTGCTCCAACACTGAAACAGAGTTACACACGACCCAGCACTTCCAGCGCTGATATGTCTACATCCATATGTACAAGACCACTGAGAACTTGTACGTGAACGTCCAGGACGGCATTACTCGTGATGACCAAAAAGTGGAAACCATTTAAATGTCCACTAACTGATGAACATATAAACGAAACGTGTATCTGTACAACTGAATGTTATTAGTTCATAAAAAAGAATAAACAGGGGCGCCTGGGTAGCTCAGTCCATTAGGCGTCAACTCTTGATTTCGGCTCAGGTCATGATCTCACGGTTTGTGAGTTCGAGCCCCATGTTGGGCAGAGCTATGAGCACAGAGCCCACTTGGGATTCTCTCTTCCACTCTCTCTCTCTCTACCCCTCCCCTGCTCGTTCCCTATCTCTCTCCCAAGATAAATAAATAAACTTAAAAAACAAAGAATCAAGTACTGACCTGCTACAATATGGATCACATCTTAAAAAACGTGATTCTCAGTGAAAGAAGTCAGACACCAAAGCCCACATACCATGTAACACCATTCGTATGCGATGTCCTGAATCGGGACATCAGGAAAAACAGAAAGTGTTTGCTCAGAGCGGGGAAGGGGAGCAGCAGGATCGGGGAGTGGTCACTGAAGGTACAGGGTGCTTTTTGAGGTGATGAAAACGTTCTAGAATTGACTGGAGTGAAGGTTGCACATCCCTGGGAAAACACTAGAAACCACTGAATTGGACACGTTTGTGAGTGAATAGTATGGTATGTGCAATGTACCTCCATAAAGCTACTTTAAAAGTCCATTATATTCTTTTCCAATATTTTTCACATAAAAAAATAAAATATTACTAAACATGTGGAAGTCCCCTTTCTATCCCTCCCTCCCTGCCCCCCACTTCCTGTGTCACTGAGCCACCGTGAGCACAGATTTCCCTTCCAGTCTGCTTTTGATCCTGTTCTATGTGCCCCTGTCCCCTTTCTTCCATTTCTCATTGAACCTCCATGAAAGTTCTGTGAGACCACGCCATCGTGACCTCCATCTGACGGATGAGCCAAAACGGAAGTCAAAAAGATCAAAACTGGACTACCCGAGGTCAAAACACCAGGCTGCCCTGGGCCAGATGTTATGGTTCCATCTCTATGTTACAAACCCACTTTCTCATTCCAATTTTCCCAGCAAGCCTCTTAGGGAAAGCCTCGCCAATGGTCCCACTAATCTGTTTCCATGAAAGGAATGTTACGAATAACATCAAGAGTGAATAGGTTACACGCAGAAATCTCAGAACGCCTCTGGTTATTTCCCACGAAACATTTGCACCGTCCCAAGGTGATTTCAGAAGTTCTCGTCTAGCAGGTGAAAAATGACTAGTCTGAACAGCTCGAGCAGACGGTCTAGATTTCTTGAGCAGAACTCAACGAATTCTCACCTCGCAGACCTGCAAATGTCACCAACCTCCCAACAAGCCTTGAAATGTTACTACTTTTGTCGGCAAAGGATGAAAAGCAGAGAGGAGCTGAGATGCTGTGCATTTCAGACACTGCATCGCGGTAGAAAACGGACCTTCTTTGAACCATGAAATAGTCGCCGAAAAAGGGACAAGTCAATGGATAACCTCTCCTGCAAGGCCAGCCACGGGGAACCTCAGATTGCTCCAACCCCAGACACCCTACTCCCGCTGCTCGCTTTAAGAAACCAGCCACTGAGCCCTGGGATGAGCCGCTGGGCCCCCTGGCTTTTTGGGGCCCAATTATCTGCGAAGTATGATGGGAGACACAAAGATAAACGAGACCTGGCCCTTGCCTTCAGCGTGAAATTATTTGTTAACTAATGTTGAATTGTTTCTTACTGAAAGCCCATAATAGTGAAAAACAGCAGGTTTTTTTAGATGCTCTTTCTATCCGGGAACAGAGACACACAAATTAACTGGTGCATCTCAGGCCACGGTGTTTGGTGGATGTGGCGGTGGCCGTAGAACACAGCTTCACTTCCACCAGGGTGATCTAGGTGAGACCCTCACTGTTACATGTTGAATTGTGACCCCAGAAAGATATGTTGGAGTCCTAACCCGGGTACCTGCGAATGTGGCCTTATTTGGAAATAGGGTCGTTGCAGGTGTAATTGGCTAGGATCTGGAGTGGGGCGGGCCTCTAACCCAACATGACTGGCATCCTTATAAGAAGAGAGAAATCTGGATGTGGAGACACACAGAAGAGAGTGCATGAAGGCACAGACTCCCAGGGAGAAGAGAGCCATGTGGAAACAAGGTGGGGACTGAAGTGATGTGGCCACAGCCAAGGGACGCCTGGGGCCACCAGCAGCTGGAAGGGTCATAGGAGGACCCTCCATTCTCCTCGTTGAGCGCGGGATTCTGGACCTCGGTCTTGCCTGCCCTTTGCTGTTCTGGTTGCCCCCTACCCCGAACCCTGGGATACTCCCTGTCTGTACACACCTAGCCTGACTTCACCCCGGGATCCCTCAGACAGCCACGGGACGTGCACTCGGGATTCTGCTACCACGGACCTCTGTGCTTCTCTCTCTCTCTCTGAGAGGCTCTGTCAGTGATAGGACACAGAATTGAGTCCCTTCAGCCTCCTGACTAATCACAGCATCTAAATCTAGGGTCCAGACAGTACTCCCAGGCTTGTGGACACCGGTGAGCTATTTCTAGGAAGCCCAGAGGCTCGTGGAAGGAGCCCACCCCATGACCCCAAGGAGCCCCCTGACATCAGCCAGCCCCAGCCCCTGCAGGACCCATCTCCATGCTTCCTGGGCCCCTGAAGCCCCCTCTCTTTCCAGGAATCTGGTCCCAGGGTTTGTCCAGGCCCCTGAGACCAGGAGGGTGTGAGGAACCAGGAAGCTGGGACCTTCGGGCCTCCTGGCCCCTCTGATGAGGTCCCTGCCCTTCATAAGCCTCCATCCAGCAGGAGGCTTCCCACTGAACCAGGACTTTGCTCACCCTAGTGGTGCTTATGCAGCAGGTCCTGAGGGCTCCAGCAGGGCCGACGGTCTCTGTGACCCAGGCCCGGGAGCCTAGTGATGCCCCACGGCCACTCCCAAGGGGACACTCCACAGAGGAGCAGAGGCAGCACGTGTGATGGGTGGCGAGGATGGTCACAGCATGGCATGTTGTCCGGGACACGAGGTCCTGGGTTCTGAGGATCCTCCTGAGCCCCGTGTGGCAGGGTCAGACCCCAGGGGCCCCCAGAGCCAGCTGGGCTCACCCTGGAGCTCATACCAAGGCAGGCTGGACCCAGGCTCACGTCAGCTCTGGGGGCGCAGGCTGCCTCCATCCACCACGCTGCTGGGAGCGGGGCTGAGAGTTTCTCAGCGTTCACAGCCAGTCCATAGAGCAGGTGTATACCTGTTGAATCTAATAATGTTTGTTACAGGTTTCATCTTCATTTTCCCGCTTTCGTATTTACTGCATTTTACAGAACTATCAGCCCATGATGAACTGAAAAAAAGAAACAAAACTGGCCCTGAACCACAGACATTCTGGGAGGCACTGGTTCTCACATCAGGCCCAGGAGCAAGCAGGTCCCAGAGGCTCAGGGGTCCCTCGTGCTGAGACTGGAGGGCCTGGCCCCATCAGGCTCCGTCCTCTGGCCCTGGTGCTGAATGTCGGCCGCAGGACCCATCCTGCGAACACGAACAGGAAAGCAGATGCCCTGGGGAGCCATAGAGGTGGTTAAGAGAGACCCAGAGCCGCCCAGCGTGCCCAGGATGTCTTGCTGTATTGTGGCGCATTTCTGGGATAGCTGGTGGAGCCCTTGGGAGGCTCCATGCCAGGCGGGAAGGCTGAGGAGTGGGCCAGGCACGGCGTCAACAAAGGCTAGAATGAATGAATGGATGGACGAACGAGGGAGTGAGTGTGAGCAGGATGGAGGGGAACTGGAGGTGTCAGAGCTGGACACAGACCTTCTCTTTGCACCCTTCCACCCCTCATCTCTCCCCCCTCCCCCCTCCCCCCTACTTACAACTGAGGAGTGACAGCCTGGGGACTCGGGAAGGAGCCAGGGAAGGTGGGTGGGTTTGCTCTTCCTTGGTCAGGATCTCATTTCCTAGCCTTGCACCCCCTGCACTCCCCAGCCCCAGTTTCTTACCTGTAAACCAAAGGGGGGCTGCCCCAGATCAAGGGTCAGTAAACTGCGTTCTGCGGGCCAAATCCAGCCAGGCACCTGCTCTTGTAAACAAAGCTTTATCGGAACACAGCCATGCCTGTGCTTTGATGCACTGCCTGTAGCTGCCGAAGGGCACCTGGCAGGGTTGAATAGTTTTGTCAGACAGCCTATGGCCTGAAAACCCCTAAGTATTTACTCTGACACCAGCTGTAGATGAGCCTTTCTCAATAGGAGCAACGCTGTCTCCTAGCGGGCAGTTTGGAAATTGCGTGTCTGCTGAGTCCATGACAAGCTCATTATAGTATCTTCCACAAATACAATTGCTGGACCATTATGTTGTACACCTGAAACGAATACAGCATTGTATTCCGGGGGGGCTTGGGGCTTGGGTTAAGTGGCTGATGGAGATTAAGGCGTGCACTTGTCCTGATGAGCAGTGACGTACGGAAGAGTTGAATCACTATACTGCACGCTTGAAATGAATATAACACTGTAGGTTAACTAGCTGGAATTAAAATTAAAACGTTTTTTAAAAAGGAAAAAATTACTTTCTTTTTAGTTCTTGTAGTCCCTCTTTATATTAGAGTTAAGGCATCATACTTATCCTTTTGAAATTTGGAGCATAAGCAGGTGATAGTCTCTATAGGCATCATTACGGAGATATTAAAGAGTATTTCTTATAAAAGCAGGGCATCTCTTCCGAGACAGCAGGGACACCGTCCTTGGGGGACACACAGCCCAGACTCCGCATCAGCGTCAGCGCGGCCGTTTCAATGCGACACCACTAGAGGGCAGCATAAGCCTGTGTGTGCTGCTGGGAGCCTGGGCACAGCACCTGCTGACCGCGCAGCGCCCAGGGGGCTCGGAGAACCTTGTGGCCTGGTCCTGGGCGCTTGGCAGGGGTCCCGGGCCTCCGGACGGGGCTTCGAACCATGGAGGGATGATCCTAGCCTGTGAGACAGGTGGGGGAGCAGAAGGACACGTGTCTATATTTGGATGGCCCCTGCCCCTACTGTGTTTCCGGAGATGCACTTATCCTCAGAGATGCTCCTTCACACAGAGCCTCTGCCCTCCCCACTCCCCCCCTGCAGGCAAGGCGCACATTTGCATACTCACGGGGCCAAGAACTCAGGCAACAAAGAAATCTGCCCATTCAGCCAAACTGACCCTTTCTCAGATTTATTTGACATTCGGGTCCTTCGTGTGAGGCTGTGTGTGCGTAACAATTACCTGCACCAGGAAGCAAGCATTGCTAAATGCTGACTTAGCATTGTGGGGGCCGCTCCTTTTTTAAAAAAGTTGGATTCTTTCGTTTTCAAGCCATCTTTACCAGTAAGGGAGCTCAGTTTCCCCCAACCAGGAGGGAGCGGACTCGCGGGAAAGGAGTGTGCACTAAGAGGGAGAGTGGGGCTCGGGGACTCTAAGTGTCCTAGGACCTCCTCTGTCGTAACTGTGGGTGAGTTTCTCCTGATCGCTGGGTCTCCCTTAGGCCCCCTTGTCTGGGGAAACTGGGGGTAACTGACAAAAGCAACTAGAATGTTGAAAACTATCACCCAAGAGTCTTTTAAGAAACGCGGAGGCCCCTGACCTCTAGCGGTGCCCACAGTGCCTGGCCCTTCATCTCCACGTGAGTCCGTGAATCTCCCTGCTGGACCAAGGCTCCTGGGCTGGGGGCTAGGGGCCCCCGTGCCGTGGTCGCCCTCTCCATCCCCTGCAGCCCGAGCACACAGCCCCTGCAGTAGAATGAGGTCACTTGGTGAATGCAGCCCCGAGGAAACGCAAGCCTCCGTTGCCCTCATGTTGGCAATGCCCCTGAGCAGCCAGATGAGCCTCCCACCTCCATGATGCAGAAGGCCACCCGCCACCGTGGACAGCCGGCCAATGAGAGTCCCCGTCCTCACTGATGAGTGTCACCCCGCCGTTGATATTTGCTGAAATCCTTTCTAAATTCCGTGCCTATTACATCCTTGGAGATTCTAAGTACGGGAAACCCCCTTCCCCCCAACCTCACTCCCCGACCCCTAACAACCTAAGCTATTTAATTCATCCACATGGTGTTGATCAAGGGGCTGAGATCGGGCCACCTCCTTCATGCGTCCCTCCGGAGCGCCCTTTGCTGCACACTTTCAGCATTTTATTTGCATCTCTGGGGCACTGTCATCGCACCCGCCTGGCCAGGCTGGGGGGTCCTGGCACTGGGTCCTTCTTGCACGGAGGAAGTGGATTAAATGAAGGAGGCATCAGTGAAATCATTTGCTCCCCCTGAAACTGTGTTACCTCTGAGGAGAGACACAGTCTCACAGCTGCTCAAAAGCAGCCTGGTGTTGAGAACTAACAAGAGGATGGTCTTCAGACCCTGGCAGGAGTTCACATCGGTGTGCTGGGCTCTCCTTGCTAGGCCCTCACCCCTTCCCACCTGGCCAACCTCCCCTTGGATGGGTCCCCTCCCCTGGGGGCGCCCGGACCTCATGCAGGGGCCTCCCCTCGCTTGGGCAACTCTTCCCCCCCGCTCCGTGCCTGGCATCTCTCCTGCACTTTCTTATTTGGGGATCCATCCATCCCAGGCCTGGTCCTGCCTGCTTCTCCCAGGAGGCCCTGGCACCTTCCTCTGTGACCCCTCCTGTTGGCCACAGCTTCATCCCGCCTTCCTGCACTTTCCTGGACGTCCCCACCAAAGCAGAGGCCGGTCACCTCTTGTTCCTCTGGACACTCCCAGCTCCAAGTGGAGGTCTGGTCAGAGGAGTCTTGGAGAGGCGAGCCACCCCCCGCACCCCGACAGACCCCGATCTGTCCAACCTGCCTCCTCTTTCTGGAAACCGGTGCGTCTCCCCTCCTGGTGGCTCCCATGCCATGTCTCATTGTCCTCCAGGCGCCATTTTCCAGGCGGTGTCTCATGCCGTCCCCTCCTCCTTCCAGCCCCTCGAGGGGCACGCGCCGCCCTCCTGTCTTCACCCTGCCCTGCCCACTGCCCTGCCCCCACCAGAGGTCCCACAGCTCCCTCATCCCTGCCTCATGCAGCCTCCACCCCTGCTTCTTCCTGGCCATCTGGGCTCCGGCCACCCAGGAGTCCCTGACCCTGCACCTTGGCTGGGATCAGTCACCCATCCTGTCTGCCTGTCCCTCCACCTCCCCGAGCCTCATCATGAGCTGCAGCCCCTGCAGTGCTCCTGGGGACAGTGCGGAGGCCGGGACTATCCCTCGGCGTCCTTCTGTAGGCTGGTCCCTCACGGGCACGGCCTGCCCATCATGCAACTTCCAGAGCTCTGCCTTCAGGGACTTACCTCTTTCACCCCCACCAGTCAACCCAGCCGAGCTGTGCCGCCCTGCCTGGCCGGGTCCCACTATGCCCTGCAGACAGCAAGTGACAGAGGCGCCCCGAAATCAGTAGTCAGGGTTCACAGACCACACTTGTGAGTGTGCATGCTCGGAACGCGTGGCTTGAAGCTCACGCCCAGTTTTGAATGTTCACTGTGTCCATCTCAGGTAGTGAGGTGTGTATCACTATACCTAGAGTGAGGGATCTCACTCAGAGAGTAAGAATATCCCGAGAAGCATATTCACCCGCAGCAAAGCCCAGGGAGACCCTGCCTGCAGCCCTCTCGGCCTCGCGGAGGTCCTCCCCTCTGCTATAGATCCCTCCCCACTCCCCCCAGCCCCACCCCACCACCAGCTAGGGCGTCTCGAGGAGGACCCAACTCTCCGGCAGTAAAAATTGAGATGGAACCATTGATTATTTTTTTGGGCCTAATAGAAGAACAACCGGCCAACTGATTGTTTTCCAAGTTATTTTCAGAAGGAGTTTTCACTTGGTATTGACTGTGGCAGGCTCGGTGCGGGGGGTGGGCCAGGATCTGTGTCCTGGCCCCTCTTGAGGGCTCCTGGCGGGAGGCAGCCTGCCTCCTTGTGTCATAACTAAGTCATTGCTCTTAAAGAAAGCAGTCAGGAAGGACTTCCTGAAGTTGGGGGTTTCCCTGAACGAAATATTCTCAAAGGCATTCCCAGTCTTTCTAGAACAGATCAGAGTGGCCCTCGGCAGGTGAGTGTGAGCTGCAGGTTAACGTGAGGCAGCTTAATCCTTGCTAGAGTGGAAGTTGTTTGCATTGTGAGCAAACATCCTTCCTGGGCCTGACGGGCTGAGGGAGGGCCGGTCACACAGGCTCCTTCCACCCAGGTCCCCTTTGATGGGATTACCGCGCGCTGCCCCGGATCCGTTTCACCTAATAGGCTCTGACCGGTGGCCTCTGGCAGGGTCAGCTCAATAACACCCCATGGCCTGAGGGAGAAACATTTCTTCTTCTTGAAAAATTATTTCTCACGGGCCATTTAAATTCTTTCTCACTAGGGAACTTCCATAAATGTGCCGTGCTTGGAGATGATCGGTCGCTAAATAAGAACCTTTCAAAGAGAACTGTAGGATGGAAGGTTGATTCTTTTTTTGGTTTTTTTTGTTTTTTGGAGGTTTTTTTCGTACTCTTCCTATTGAGTGTTCAACATCTGTATTTGGTTTATTGGAATTAATAGGTGGGAAGTAACAGGTGGGTTATACCAATGGCCGTATGGGGCCAGCACTGTGGTCACGGAGCAGACCCTTGTGGCCCATTGGTCATGGGAACGGCATTGGCTTTGCATGTGTCTCCACACTATTTGGAGTACAATGTCTCATTCGAATCCATGTGCTGTGCATACCAGAGGTCACTGAGCTGGCCCCTGGAGGGACATGGGGACCGACCCCTGCGGAGGCTGCGGCCTCACACTTCCAGAGGCTCGGCGCTTGCCCGGGTCAGGCTTCGGAGCAGAGTCACCTCCCCCCAGACCCCTCGCCTCACCTCTAGCACTTTTGTTGCTGGTTTGTCTGCTTCCCCGTCTCCACCTTCCTTCTCTAAAACTAAGTTCCGTGAGGGCAGAACCAGGGCTGAATGCACCTGCTACAACCCAGGGCTTGGACGGTGCCCACGGCGGCTGCTAGGGGAGCGAATGGGGGAGGAGAGGGGACCTGGGGTCTGGTTCAGGTTGGCTCTGCATCTGAACCTCGGGTGAACGGTGTGGCATCCCAACCCCGCCCTGCAGGCCTGGGGGGTGGCGGGTAAGCTGCTCCCCAGCCGGCCGTGGGTCCTGGAGGACGGTGGGGGAGACGGACTCCTGCTCCCCAGGTCCAGGGCCGAGGGGCGGAGAGGACCAGCAGAGAGGCGTGCCTGCACAGGTGCCCTGCTGGAAGGCTTGCAGAGACGGACGCACGTGCACGGGGATGAGATGGGCGAGCCGAGTCTCAGACACCTGAGCAAGGGCCAGGGCTGCGGAGGCCTCTAGACAAGACTCCGTCAGGGATGAAGGACTCGTCTCCAGGGAACAGCTCTCCATGGGCTCCCAGGGCACCCGGCACACCGCTGGGCACCCTCCTCACACAACAGTGCCGTCCGACGGTGCCTGTAGCTTCTGCCCTCTGTGGGCACAGGTGCAGGGTCTCCTTCATTCTGTGTCCCTGGTGTCCAGCGGGGTGGGGGGCAAGCAGAGGCCCCCTTCAGCCTGTGCTGATGCAGTCCAGCCTGAGTGCGGGGTGTGCATGTCCCTGTGCGCCGTGTCTGTGTGGGGAGGGGAGAGCAGGGGGACACACAGGCTGGGCATCATTCCCAGTGCGGCCACAAGCCCCAGGGCTCACAGCAGAGCCGTGTCTCCCCGAGGGTCTGCCCGGAGGCTGCTGCCGCTCCAGCCCTCCAGCCCAGGCGCCACGCAGCCCGGTGGCTGCTGTGCCTCGGGGACAGCGCCTCCCCGTTTCCTGTGCAGGTGGATTCTAAACAAGGCTTATTAGAGGGTGGGAACCGGCAAAGCTTCTCTTGTTGAGTGAAAGAGAATTCAACAGGGGCACCTGGGGGGCTCAGTCAGTTGAGCGTCCGACTTCAGCTCAGGTCACGATCTCACAGTTTGTGGGTTCGAGCACCGCATCGGGCTCTGTACTGGCAGCTCAGAGCCTGGAGCTTGCTTCCGATTCTGTGTCTCCCTCTCTCTCTGCCCCTCCCCTGCTCACGCTCTGTCTCTCTCTGTCTCTCAAAAATAAATAAATGTTAAAAAAAAAGAAAAAGAAAAAGAATTCAACAATCGCTGAATGTGCACCTGACACTGAGGATTGAGAAGAGGGTGGCGTTTCCAAAAGATGCGGTGACGCGGCACCTCCCTGGGCTCCGCTGTGGGCAGGTGCTCCACAGAGGATCACGAGACCACAGAGCTGTGGTTTCCCAAGCCAGGGCTCCCGGCAGCCCATCCTTATCACAGGCGTGTTCTACACCCACATTCGTATGTATATGAAGTCAATATCGTATACAAGTATATAGGTAATAGGTATGTGAGAGAGGTGGGCTGAGAGAAAGCGTTTTTGCTCATGCAAATATAGAACACAATAGCACAGCACACACGTATATACACGCACTGTCCCAGGGTCTCAGCGATGCCCTTCAAGGCACGATTTGTTTAAAATGTTTAACTTAAAAACATGATTACCCTGTAGGCTGCAGTGATATTAACTCTGTGATGTTAACTCTGGTGGATTTTTCCTCTGAGACATGGTGATGGGGTCGTTTACTCCCAATCTAAGAAGCAGCAGATCTGTGGCCTAAGTGTGCAAAGCCCCCACTTAGACGAACTGAGTGTGGGGTGAAATCTGCTACCCTTCAGGGAACAAAAGGCAAAAGTGCACCATCACTGGGGGGGAAAGGAGGGTGGGATAGGATGGAGGGGCATATCAGAAAAGGCTTCCTGGAAGAGGTGATGTGAAGGCCAGTGGGAAGTAGCCAGGCAGTTAAGGGAGGGAAGGAGCTGTAGGTGCAAAGCCATGAGGTAAGGGGCTGTGCGGGGTTTTGGAGACTCCACAGGGCGGGAGGGGGTGTCTGGGACTCAGGGGGCAGGAAGAAGACTGTGAGAAGGCCGTCCCCCCCGACACTGTAGCCCTGAGTGGGGCAGGGGGTGGGAGGCAGCCTGCCGCCCCCAAGGAACTTCCCAGTGCCGGCGCCTCCTCTCCCCCCACCTGACTGCCCTGAAAAGATAAATCCGAAAATCTCCCCAGATCAGTTTCAATACCTGGTGAACTGAGTGACTGACAGGCCGTGATAGAGATCTCTCCTTGTTTACCCGGCAACAGAGACCCGCAGGGCCCTGAAAACCCCGCTAATCTCTTCCTCTGCTGTCCCTTCATTAAAGCAGAAGGTAACAGGGCTTAAAAGGCCCCAAGAGAGGTGAGAAGCGTGGGGCTTTGTCCTTTCCTGGGGGAGACTTGGGTGCCTGGAACCCCCCATCTCTCTGTCTGTCTGTCTGTCTGTCTCTCTCTCTCACTCACACACACACACACACACACACACACACACACAGACTTGATTCCAGCCTCTGACCTGCACTGCACATCTGCAGCCCCAGCCGAGTTTAGTGCTGAGCCTCGGTCATGGACAAACGGACACGCACACAGTCTGTCCTGTATTCCAGAGCACGATAAAGACGTGGCTTAGTCCCCAAGCAATTACAGGACTGTTTGTGCACAAGAGACAGTCAACAAGCCTTGCAAGCTGGCGAACCTGGGGGTGACAGCACCGGGGACGGTGGGGACAGAGAAAGCTGGCGGCCTCTCAGGTTGGCAGAACTAACGCCTTGTAGAACTCGGTCAGGGTGAGGGCTCCCTATGCTGGGGCTCCGGCCTCCCCAGGGAGCCCTCTCTCACCTCCACCAGGCGGAATGCCCTGGGACACAAGTACCTGTCTTTCATCATCAGGGAACAGAGAACACATGGGGAGTTTGCAGTGTCTGGGGGGGATCTGCTGGGCTTCCCATGACATGGTCACACCCTCTTTCATGTCCATCCCCTAAAGTGGTCACCCCACTGAGCTGCCCGGGGACCATCCCACACAGGACAGTTTGTCCGGTTTTGAGATGTCTTTCCACAATTGCGCCTGCCGAACACAAGGCCAAGTGTGGCCAACCAAGGCTTCCCATGGATGAGCCAGGTCACCCACCACTTGTCACAAAACTGTAACAGCTCCTGTGGGGCCACTGGGGACTTTGTCAGAGAGGCCCTTGTTGAGGGCAGTAAGTTGCTGGACACGGGACACCCCCACCATCTTGTATGTACAGGTGCGCATGTATCTGTGGGTGTGCGACTCTGCTGATGACTGGCTTTACCCCAAGGATGCCCAGTGTGGGAGAGCTTGTCTGCCTGCACTTCGGGGGGGGGGGGTGTATTTCTAAAAGGTCAACCAGGGAAGGATGACCCATCTGCTTATGGACTTCCAGCTCTCACTGGCATCTTGGGCCTGGGAAGACACTTCACACTTTCAAAAGATACGCCCATCACCTCTCCAGAGCTTCAGGCTGAGGATTCTCACCGCTGAGTCTACTGCAGAGACCCAAGGAGCCACATCTCCAAAGCCCAAGGGCAGGTCATAGCCCCCTCCCTCCAGCTTACGCCCCTGGCAGCCCGTCAGCACCTACAACAGTGGTTCCTGAGGCCATTTCCCTGCTGAGCCCTGGACTCCTGGTCTGCGGAGTCTGTGGGGACACCACCCTGCCCAAAGTGGCTTTTGTGGGCAAGTATTACATGGGGAGGTGTATGTAGATGGGGACCCAGCAGGACTGGTGCTCTCTGACCAGCTTCCTCCCCCTCCCTAATTCCCTGGCCCCGTTGACAAGGACCACCATGATCTGGCTGCCTCCTGCTTCTCACCCATCTCATCTGTCGTGACTGTGACATGCAGCATGCAGGGGGTAAAATACTTTCACGCACTTGGTTTATTATTTCCTTATCATGCACGTGACCAACAGCCAGAAACAATCCCTTGTCCTCCACTCAGCCATCTAGAGTGCCAGACCCATCCGGTGGGCAAGCCAAGATTAGGGTTATTTTCACCTTAAAGGGAAGGCACCAAGCCGGGAAAAGGTAATTGACTTTCCCATGACCACAGGATGTGGGGAGAAGAGGCAGCGGCAGGCTCTGATCTGGGTGCTGAGGATCCCTGGGCTCTTCCCAATACAGGGTTTAGGACAGAGCAAAGGAGGGGCGTGAAAAGTTCCCAAGGACCCATCGGGTGGCTCTCAGGCTTCAGCACTGATGAGTGGGCCCTCCGCTCATCCCCTTGTGTCCTCTGGACTGGACAGAGAAGCCTCGACGTACTTCAGATGGAACAAATCTTTCATGTATGCCCCCTTCGTTGAGGGCCATTCCCTGGGTACACAGTACTAGGGAGGACACCAAGGCACTAAGACACGACTTCTGTTCCAGGGACCTGCTGGCATCACACAAGTTGGCCTTAACCCTCTGCACGTTCACCAGCTTTCCAGGCTCATGGAGGTAGCTGGAGCCGGAGGATAAAGTCTTAATGGAAAAGAGGCAGAATTTGCAAAATTATTTTTTAAATGTTTATTTGTTTTTGAGAGAAAGAGACAGAGCATAACCAGAGAGAGGGAGAGAGGGAGACACAGAATCTGAAGCAGGCTCCAGGCTCTGAGCTGTCAACACAGAGCCCAATGCGGGGCTCAAACCCATGAACCATGGGATCATGACCTGAGCCGAAGTCGGACGCTCAACCGACTGAGCCACCCAGGCACCCTAGAACTTGCAAAATTAAACAGAGACACGCACGCATGCACTCTATTTTCCAAGTCACTTCAGGGTTCCCCAGAGGATGTAATCATAAAGTCTGCACCTACATGATGGCATTTCCAAAGGCCACACTTATTTCAATCTTGGGGCCCTTGTCTGTGGTTTCCTTCCTTCTTCCAAAACACATAGTCAAAAACAGAAAGAGAAAAGTTGTATTTCAGACAGAGGAGGGCTACTCAGCCCCTAAGACGTGGGAGATCAGGACTGAAGTCAGCACACATCTGAAATCAGTTTCCCGCAGCCAGACCTCAGTTAGGAAGACTCCGCGTGCTACCTGATAGCATCCAAGTGCTGCAAGAACACGAGGCTGTGGGAGGGCAGTGTGACATATCATACTGGGTGCTTTCTGCACGAACACCACTGAGTGCACCTGACTCAACAGGACCTGCTTCCTATTGCTTCCAGAGCTGGCTTCCCCAACCAGGATACTCAGCAGCAAGTTACTGCCTCCCGGAGAGATGACACTCAAGAACGATGGCTCACCAGCTCCTGAAAGCAAGCTTTTTTTTTTTTTTCATTCCTATGGAGGTATCACCTTGATGATGAGATGATATTTACAAACGGGCCTCTGAACCCCAAAGCACTGATGTTAGCTGCAGGTGAAATCCCCAGATAGAAACAGGTGTTTACAGAGTCCAGGGACACTGTGGGTCATCTACCTGGAAAAGAGCAGTCTATGAATTGAAACTTGACCTGCGACTGGAGGGAAGGCACAGTCCTAAAGTCACGGCGCTATTTGCCCAAAGACGTTGCCAGCTCCCCACCGAGCTTTCCTAGGGTCAGAATGACCAGGATAGAGTTTTGCAGCACAGAGAAGGAGGCCATGCTGGGAAGGTCCAGGACCGTGATTGAGCCTTGAGTCTGGCCTTGGCTCTGCCGACTACCCAACCTGGAAATCTCAGGCACATCATTTCCGTGGCTCCAGTATATTTTTCTTTGTATATAATTAAGGGTCAGTTCCAGCATCGCCATGTTCTTGTCTAGTTGATGCCACTAAATTAAAATAATGATGGTTGACAATAATTATACAGCACTTACTAGGTGCCAGCACTGTCCTAAGCATTTTCTATATGATATCACAAATATGATACATGCTCTAATTTTCCCCATTTCCCAAATGGGTAAATTGAGAGCTTCAGAGGTGAAGCAGCTTGTGCAGGGTCACACAGTCAGCTAGGTAGAGGTGAGGTAGAGAAACACCCATGCAGTCTGCAGGGGTCTGTCTGTAGGAGCCACAACAATGATAGGCAAGGGAGGAGTGGCGGTGGGGTGAATCCAAGGGACACCCAAAGCCATTTTTTTAAGTAGGCTTCATGCCCAGCACAGAGCCCAATGCAGGGCTTGAACACACAACCCTGAGATTAAGACCTGAGCTGAGACCAACAGTCAGAAGCTTAACCGACTGAGCCAGCCAGGTTCCCCATCCAAAGTCATCTTTGAAGTCTTGTCTTGTGCTCCTGTCTGCACCCCTGCTCACTGCTGCTCCAGGTGCCTGTATTCGGCGTGCCCTCTGCCCAGGCTCCTGCAGTCCACGGCCCCTCCCCAGGGGTCTCCCGCCTGCCTCGAAAGCTGATTGATCTACACTCGTTTCATCGCTCCAGGATCTGGTCCAAACTATGCCTTTGGCAAAACACAGCCAAGGAAACCCAGTATTTCTCTCCTCTCCTCCGAGGGCAGTGGGCCTGAAGCCAGCCCCAGGGGGTGGGGGGCGGTAACTGACCTTTAAAGCCAGATGTGTGGCCCATGGTTGCTGACAGTGTACACAACTTCACACGACACCTTCCAAGGAACATTCTCGCTTGCCGCGGATGCCCTGTTTTCCCAGAATGTCGTTCCGGAGCGGTCAGGAGCTCTCTGGAGAGAGAAGTGCTCATCCATCCCCAGACTGGCTCCTGGGCTCCAGAGCCCGGTCCCGACTACCACCCATGTGAACAGCTCTTGCACAGGGAGCCGATCTGCTCTCGAAGGTGTATAATTTGAACGCACTTCCTTTCCCATAGCTCTCAGATGCTCCCGGGAGCCCCTTCCCCAGCTGCTCCTCAGGACGCAGTGGGTAGGGCGCAGGCGAGGCGGCGGACGTGGACCGAAGGCAGATGGCTGGGCCCCGGCGCTCTTCCTGGGCTCTGTGTTCTGGAACAACTCCCTTCCTCCCCTCGGTCACTCTGCTGAGCTGAGTAAGCCTAGTGCTACAGAGCTGGGTGCTTGGCTTCCGAACTATTTAGACACCCCCTTGGCCACAGGGGTGCTGGCGGCCGGGGAAAACCACCGATGACCCATCTGCCCGGCAGTGGCATCCTCAGCACCTAAAGGCTGATGGAAATGCGCTCCAGCTGAGTCCTCCTGGGAATGAAGTTTTATTTATGTAATAAGGTTTAGAAAATAAATCCAACTAAAAGTTGTACAAACTGATCACGCCTCCCCCTCCCCCGGCGCTGACGGACAGGTGCGGTTACAGACAAACGGCTTCTGGCTGGAGAGTGCCTTCAATGTCCTTATCGACCTGTGCTTTTTGATTTACCTGGCCACCTGGTGAAAGGCCACAGCTTGGCACCTTAAATCAACCTGACAGCAGAAACTGCCGGCCCGACCTCATCAGTCTTCATTTGTCTTCCGTGACTGCAGGAGGATCACTCGGCCAGCAGGGTCTCCGGCTTATCCAGGCTGCCCTTGGTTGGGATTTTTTGCAGCCTACCCCTCCACCAAACCGAATAAAACAAAACTTAAACATATTGCTTTAATGTTTATTTTTGAGAGAGAGAAACAGAGACAGAGACAGAGCACAAGTGGAGGAGGGGCAGAGAGAGAGGGAGACACAGAATCCGAAACAGGCTCCAGGCTCTGAGCTGTCAGCACAGAGCCCATGCGGGGCTTGAACTCACGAACCGTGAGATCATGACCTGAGCCGAAGGCGGTCCCTTAACAGACTGAGCCCCCCAGGAGACCCCAAAACAAAACTTTTGGTGGTAACTCCTCACATAATTTCCCAGATCGCACTGTAACATAATCCCTCTTATGCGGATAATTTCATGTCCTTTCTTGTTTTGATCTTTAGGGAGTGAACTGCTATCCCGATTACACATGAAGAGACTAGAGAGATTTTTAAAACATTTAAACGTGGGGCGCCTGAGTGGCTCAGTCGGTTAAGTGTCCAACTCTTGGTTTCAGTTCAGGTCATGATCTCATGGTTTGTGAGTTCGAGCCTTGCATCTGGCTCTGCGCTGATAGTGCAGAGCCTGCTCGGGATTCTCTCTCTCCCTCTCTCTCTCTCTGCCCCTCTCCCATTGGTGCACACTGTCTCTCTCTCTCTCAAATAAAGAGTTAAAAAAAAAGAAAAACATTTAAATGTATATTTAAGAACATCACAGCTAATACATCCTAGAGAAAGGCATACGAAGTCAACCTTTCCGATTCCATGCTCTCCTGAGTAAAGACCACTCAGCTGAGACATTATATTAATAAAACTACTTAGCAGAGCACAGGGACCTCTTTATTTCAGAACAAGGTTTTTAGCATTATGACATCGATGTGAATACTTTGGAGCTAAGAACCTGTGGAATGAGGGACTTTTGAAAACAAGAGCAAAAGCCAACGTGCTGCCCGGAGCGCAGGGTTACAAGAAGGGTGGCCGTGGTGGGAGACGCACCTGTTCCACAGAAGGGGCTGAGCTGATGCAGACCCCGCCCGCTACCCAACAGGGTGGCCTGCTTTCCTTGCCATTAAGTGTCAACCTTTGACAACCCCGGTGGGTTCCTTGAGTCCTACGTTTTCCTCAGAGGAGATCCGGACAGCCAGCTCACAGGACGGGGTCCAGTTTTCCCTTCGAACTGCAGTCATTCCATCTGGGCGCCAGCCCTCCCGCTTGCCCCACTCTGATGGCACCTCTTGTCACCCCAGAGGGGACACAACAACTTCCTGAGATGCCCTTTTCAGGGTTTGTGCTCCAAGAAAAATATCTAGCGAAGGAGCTGTTTCCTTCCCGAAAAAGGACTGCTGCCCACAGGTGTCCAAAGACCTTTCTGAGACACAATTTCAGGAGGACAAGTTCATCAGCATTTCTCAACTGCTATCTTGAGAATTCGAAAAGCTTGTTAGCAAAGGAAAAGTAAAAAAAAAATAAGAAAGATTGGAGGCTCCTTTATGGTATAACTCTTTCAACAGAAACCAATCATCACTAACCTACGTCGGTTGAATGGCGCGTCTGTCCCCAGGAATAGTGCACACCCCCAGCCTGCAGAAATGAGGAGGCACTGAATTTCTCTTCCAAACTTCTCCAAATTAAATGCATTTCTGTGATTTGTAAAATATGTCTGACACCTCAGCGCAGGAAGTCATAAATTTCTTCATCGTTGCTTTTCTCTGGGATTTCAGACATACATGAGAGGGGGGCCTGCTCTAACTAAGAAGGCAGAATATTTCCCTTTGCACAGAATTGCTTGGTGTCCGTCATGGCATTCTAAGCTAGGAGACCCCCGTGAGGGTCCCCCCAAAAGCAGAATACAACTGCAGTGAAAAATTAGCCTAAATTACCAAAAAGGCACATTTTGCCATCTGGCAAGTGACATGTCAATTGTCTTTCCATCATCATCTGTCTTTTAAAGTTTGGATGTGTCAGGACACCTGGGGGGCTCAGTCGGTTAAGTGCCTGACTTCGGCTCAGGTCATGATCTCATGGTTTGTGAGTTCGAGCCCCACGTCGGGCTCTGTACTGACAGCTCAGAGCCTAGAGCCTGCTTCCGACTCTGTGTTTCTCTCTCTCTCTCTCTCTGGCCCTCCCCTGCTCATGCTCTGTCTCTCTCTCTCTCTCTCTCTCAAAACTAAATGAAAATATTAAAAAAAAATAAAGTTTGGGTGTATCAAACTGATGAACACGTGTTGCACACCAAGGAGAAAATGGACCCCAGTTCTCTCCGCTCTGCGTGTGAGGGCTAATGCGTTATGTCCTCACACATGGGCCTCTCGTGCACGTTCCCCGTTTCCTCAGTTACTGGCAGCTTTGACGTGTTCTGAATGTGCCTCTGCTATCACTGTTGGTGTAGCAAAAGTGTGTGTGTGTGTGTGTGTGTGTGTGTGTGGTGTGTCCCTACAGAATCTTTACGTACTAAGTGGATGAAACACAGAGAGCTGCTTCATCAAAAAAGGACAGCTTTCAGGGCGCCTGGGCGGCTCAGTTGGTTAAGCGTCTGACTCTTTTTAATGTTTATTTATTCTTGAAAGAGAGACACACACACACACACACAGAGGGCAAGCAAGGGAGGGGCAGAGAGAGAGAGAGAGAGAGACAGAATCTGAAGCAGCTCCAGGCTCTGAGCTGTCAGCACAGAGCCCGATGCGGGGCTTGAACCCACGAACCGCGAGATCATGACCTGAGCCGAAGTCAGACGCTCAACAGACTGAGACACCCAGGTGCCCCTCAAAGGGTTGCTTTCCTTTTGAAAATCTTTTCATGTTTATTTATTTTGGAGAGAGCGCGAGAGAGATGGAGCGCAGGCAGGGGAGTGGCAGAGAGAGGTAGATACAGAATCTGAAGCAGGCTCAGAGCCTGATATGGGGCTCGAACTCGTGAACTGCAAGATCACGATCTGAGCTGAAGCTGGACGCGTCACCGACTGAGCCACCCAGGCACCCCAAGAGTCTGACTTTGGATCTCAGCTCAGACGGTGTCCTGAGTCCGAGCCCTGTATTGGGCTCTGCGCTGACAGCGAGGAGCCTGCTTGAGATTCTGTCTCCCTCTCTCTCTATCCTCCTCCCCACCCCTACCTCTCTCTCTCTCTTTTTCTCTCTCTCTCAAAATAAATAAATAAACGTTAAAAAAAAAAACCAGAGAGCTTTTGTGGGTATCTGTGTCAACCGAGCCCGCAGCAGACGGATGGCTGGCAGAGCCTTGGGGCGGCCGGGTCAGCAAAGCCCACAGGAAACTCCCAGGTCAAAGCCGAAGTTTGGAGGCGGCTTCGTGATCGTAGGGCAGGGCTTCTAAACCTCAGCACGCTGACATTTTGGGTCTGAGAATTCTCTGTTGGGGGGCACTGTCCCGAGGTACAGGTGGCGCACCAGCATCCCTGCCTTTACTCACCAGCTGCCGCTAGCACTCTCCCGCCACCTAAGTTGTGACAAACCAGCATGTGTCCAGTCAGGGCCACACGGCCCTGAGGGGCGAAATCAGCCCGAGTGAGGCCTGCTGGCACAGAGAACTGTGTGTGCGGCTGCTGATGGGGAGTCACACGGCCGCACGCATTTCCCGGAGAGCCCCCCGGGGCGTCGGTTCCAAGCCATCTGAGGATAGTGGCTCAGCCCGGGGTTTCTCTTTTCCTATTTGCCCAGGGAGACGGGTGGACAGCTGTGTCCTTAGAAAGATTAATCAGATTCCTCTCGGGGAAGCTGTCCTCACTTTGCCTTCGGGGCTCTGCCTTCTGCCCTGCTTGGTCCCTATCCGGGACCCCCGTCTGGTCCAGGAATCCCTAAGGCGGTGGCGACAGGAGTGCTGATTGCTGAAGATACATGAGCCCGGGGCCTCTTTGGGCCACTGCCGGCTGTCCCCAGCTGTCCCCGGCCTCGGCCCCCACCCACCCGGGCCAGTTTCCCGCAGCCCCTGACCCCGCTTTCCCGATCAATGAGGGAGAGTTTGCCTCGGGGACACGGCTCCTTCCTTTACATCTGTGGAGGCACAGAGAACTCTCCTGCATTCATCAGGGATGTGGCCAGCTGACCCTATCTGCACACCCAAAAAGAAAGGCTTTGCGCCATCATCCTTCAGCCTCCTGGCCCCAGCAGCCATGTGTGTGCACTCAGGATCATGCAGCGAGTGTAGACAGGATTCCCATGGTAGGAGGGCCGCCTGTTCCTTCTCCCCTTGGCCTCCACAAAGCCAGAAATTGGCGCCATCTACAGGCGAAGAGAGGGACAGCTCTTCCCAGTGTTTCCGTCAGTCTCTCGCTGCTGCATCTTCTCTGAGGACCGGAGTCCAGAGACTCAGAGGAGAGTGAACGCCGGTCTTGGCCCTGAAGACAGAACTCCACAGTGTGCACGTGGCCGTGGGGTGGGGGGAGGTGGTGAGAAGGGCTGGATATATCTCCAAAGGCTTTTCTCATCGATCCATCCAGCCCCTGGCTGCAAATCAGAGACCACTTGTCCACCAAGCATTTTGCCAGGTACCAGGATGCAAAAGAGATGAATCCTTCTCTCCAGGGGCTCTGGACAAAGGGCTCAGGGTGTGGGTGGGCTGGGTGTCCGGCCCCTTGTGGAGGTGGGGAGGCAGATGGCACTAGCCTCTTCTCTCCAAGGAGCCCTCCCAGAGGTGAAGACCCTCCCAGGGAAGGTGACTCAGGGCCACTGCTCCTGGCAAGGCCAGCCACCTGTTTCTGTGGGGATGAGCTTGGCAGGGCTCTGAGCCTTGCGGGTAGAGACACAGGCCTCTCCGTGCTCCCGGGGCAGGCAGGGGGTCCTGCAGAGAACCTGTGGCGTTGCCGAGGAATGCAAGTGGCCGTTTAAAGAAAGAATTACTAGTCTGACTACCGGAGGGCGTGGGTGTGTGGACAGGTGCCATACATCTTCTTAAATACTTTCCTGATGCTTTTGTCCTTAACCCTGCTCCCTGGGGGCTGATGTCTGGGTCTTGTCTGAGGCATGGTGCCTTGGTCAGGGACCAGAGGACAGTGGAAAGATGACATCCTGGGCAGCTCAACTGGAAAGGTTCTTGTCTCTGGAGGCCTTTGCCAGCCAGGGCTTGGGCACTCGACATATCTGACTGAGCAAATAAAAAAAATCTAAAAATTTGCATTCTAGATAAACAATAATTGAGATATATCTACACTAAAAATTATTTGTTATTGATCAGAACTCAGATTTAACCAGGCCTCCTGCATTTCACGTAGCACCGGCACCAAGTGCCTGGCGATCAGCTGACTCATAGGGAAGCCCCTAATCTTGGCCTGGGGGGCATCCGGGAGTCAGGGGCTGTGACTGGGAGGTGGGTGCCCGCCTCGACCTCATGCTAACCCGCTGCCCAGCAGCCTGGAATGGGGCATTTCACCTCTCAGCTTCTGCTCTTGGACAAGGAAAGCTAGCCTGGGCCGTCTCCAAAACTATTGGCCTATAATTTAATTTCCCTTTGCTTTTTAAATGTACCATCCATTATACTAAAGCCCATACAACTTGACATAAAGCAAAATCTTCAGCGAAGCTGCCCAGTGTTTGGATCCAACATCAGTTTTTCCCCAAACTGTCTTCTTTTTAAAAAAAAATTTTTATAGTTTATTTATTTTTGAGACAGAGAGAGACACAGCATGAGTTGGGGAGGGGCAGAAAGAGAGGGAGACACAGAATCTGAAACAGGCTCCAGGCTCTGAGCTGTTAGCACAGAACCTGACGCCGGGCCCAAACCCACAAACTGTGAGATCAGGACCTGAGCCGAAGTCGGACGCTCAACCGACTGAGCCACCCAGGCGCCCCCCCCAAACTGTGTTCTTTAGGACAACAGCGAGTCAAACAAAATGAAATTTATTTTCTTCCCCCAAACTGCCTTAAGAACTGACCAAGAGGAAACTGAAAATATTCTACAACACTCTTTTCAAAGAAAAACTGCCCACTGAGCACCGGGGTACATCAGGCAGTTAAGCGTCTGACTTCGGCTCAGGTCATGATCTCACGGCTCATGAGTTTGGCTTCCACATCGGGCTCTGCGCTGGCAGTGCGGAACCTGCCTGGGATTCTCTCTGTCCCTCTCCCTCTCTGTCCTTCCTCCACTTTCTCTCTCTCTCAAGGTAAATAAACTTAAAAAAACGGAAAAGAGGAGCTGCCTATCAACATCAAGCAATGCGTTCAAACCCCAAATGCATATTCAACCCAAAGGAAACACGCAATGAACATTAGCTGGGATTCTATCATTAATGGTGTCATTCAGTTAGACATCAGTGTGCTCAGGAACACAGCTCGGCAGTGTTGCCCTGCCGTATTGCCTCTAATAAAGTTCATTTATTTTTTTAACTGGATTAGCCAGTTGTTTGACCAAAATGGACTTAGTCAACAAGTTCGGATGTGAATATTCATAGTAATTGAAAATCTGGAGGGGCACCTGGGTGGCTCAGTCTGTTAAGTGTCCGGCTTCGGCTCAGGTCATGATCTCACGGTTTGTGGGTTCAAGCCCCATGTCAGGCTCTGTGCTGACAGCTCAGAGCCTGGAGCCTGCTTCCGATTCTGCGTCTCCTTCTCTTTCTGCCCCTCCCCTGCTAGCAATCTGTTTCTCTGTCTCTCAAAAGTGAATAAACGTTAAAAAAATTTTTTAAAGAGACTTTGAAAGCCATGCTAAGCAATGAGTCCAGGGGGCTTTTGTGTTTCCCACGGAAGCATACAAATGGTGCTCTATGATTGCATGGGTGGTAGAAATCTATAAGCAAGAGGTTTGGGCAATAGGGTCAAACCTGTTTTCCTCAAGCAGTCTGAAAAACCCACAGTTACATGTCAAGTGTGACTATTTTTAAATGAACAAGGATCAGGGGGAGGAAAAGACCGATTTAAGCGAAATTGGTGAAATGTGTATAATTTACAAAATTATGCAAAAATAAAAGCCTTCAACCTCCCTTCCATCAAGGCGTGTTCTGTGAGAAAAAATCAGACTCCCTCGCACCTCTGCATTGGTGCTGTTAGGAGCTGGGGGTGATTTGGGGCTGATTTGTAGCACTCGGAGTAATTTACCCTAGGACGCCTGTGAAAACTCTCAGGGGCCAGCCTGGGGGCCGCAAAGGGCATGAACTTCTATCAGTGACAATTCTCCTTCTTCCCCTCATGGGCCCAGAGGACAGATCTCCACATTCCTTCTCACAGTGGAAGGCAGCCCTGGCCTCCGCCATCTGGATTTGCAGGCTTCGCCAAAACCACGGTGGAGACAGACGCTGTTTGGGAGAACAGGGCGGACTTGAGAGGCAGAAGGTCTCAGCCAGAGAAAAATCAGATGAATTCCCATCAGACCCTCCCCTGGAGGGCAGCAGTGTGGACGCTCCAGAATCACAGAGCATCAGTCACCGGTGGTGCCCCCACCTCATTCTCCCACTTCTCCTCCTGGTCCACTCGTGGCTCTGGTGGGCTTCACACAGCAGGTGCAGACACGTCTCTTACCTGAGACATGGCCTCGACTTTGCCAAAACCATGCTGTTTGGGGGCCCCCGTGCTAAGTGGTGTTTTCTGCATCGCCCACGACGGAACATTTTGATAAAACGCGTATCTGGATATTGCTCATGAGACAGTGAAATTGCTTAATTTAATTGCTTCATTGCTTAATGGTTTATATGGTAAACAACGTACTTTGAGTTGTTTTTCTTTCTGTAACAGTCATTTATCTTATGAGACCCCATCCTATTTTTTAAGTATGTTATATGAAATTTATGGTTCATCTGTGAACTTAAGCATTGCTTTAATTTTACTGCCAATTCCAGTCGCTACTTTCTCAGTGGGGCAAGCTTCCTTCACGCTGAACGTAAGACATAACTAAGAGTCACAGTAACTCCAGAAAGGTTGTCTAATGTGGCATCACTGTCAATAGGATACAAATTATGTAAAAACCTTGAAGTAAAGGACAATCTGTGGTTTTCTTGCAATGAAGCTATGGAAAATACACTTGTGGATTACATCTGTAAAAATTTATGGATTAAATAGGCATATTATCCCCGGTCCAAATATTGCTAACCTGTCAACAGAATACCAAGGGACAGATCACTGAATTAGCGATCATTCATATTTTGTTGGCTCTCAGATATATACAACTGTAACTTTCCATGTATTTTTCTATGTTGTCATCATGAAGATAAATGCATCGTAATATGAAGATAGAACACATTTTATTTAATAATTTGTTAACTTGATATATCACTTTAAAGGCCTGTGGGCCTTCATCTGTATGCTTGCCCTGGATCTCGGGAGCTCTCTCCTCCACCACCCACCTCTCTTTGACCTCGCTAATTCCATTCTCTCCCCAGCCCTACAGACCCAGGAAGGTTCTGGCTTCCCACTGTTGCTAGATGCTGGGGCCTCAGCCTTCTCGAGGGTCCCTGAACCCACCCCCCGACACACACCACTCGTTCCTTCCTTAAATGGCTTTCAAATCAATCTTTTGGAGTGTTCTGCCTGCTTGTTTCCAGAACCTTGTGGGATACTCCTGGTGTGTTAAGAGTGTTTAGTTTAAAAGCTCACTCCCTTCTTAAGTATTTTCGGTCTTTCTGATATGCTGCATTTTCCTCATAACACCAGCTCTCTCTTGACGTTCTACGATCTGAGTGGTTATGCTTGCTTCCGGTCTCTGCCATCAACTGCGAGGTCTCTCAGGGTGAGGACTTTGACTTGTGTTCCACTGGAGCCCCAGCGATGAAAACAGTGAAGGTCACATCGTAGGTGCTTAATAAATAAACGTTAAGTAAACAACTGAATGGCCTTCAATGGAAGAAAAGAACATACATCTAAGGTCTACAAAAACATCTTGACTCTAAATATTCTAAGCAATGGCCCAGGGCACACTTCCATATAATAGTGGAATGGGAGTGGAACTTGGATCTAGATGGGGCGCCCGGGGGGCTTAGCTGGTTAAGTGTATGACTTTTGAGTTTGGCTCAGGTCATGATCTCACGGTTTGTGGGATCGAGCCCCATGTCGGGCTCTGCGTTGACAGTGTGGAGCCCAGTTGGGATTCTCTGTCCTGTCCCATCTCTCTCAACTCTTCCCTCTCTCTCTCAAAATAAATAAATAAACTTTAAAAAAAAAATAATGGCCTGGACACCCCCCAATCACATTGTGCAAGCGGGAAGGCTGACACGAGATCCCCAAAGTGCCATCCAATGCCTGGCCCATGGAGGCATTGGATCTACATGAGTTCTCTGTGTACTCCTACTCAGTTAGGAAGCAGGTGGAATTTCTTGAGGCCCCTTTCCACCTGAATTGCTCTTTGTTAGATCAACTACTTCAAAGATGAGGAGCAGGATGTTAAAACTGGCAAGGTTATATATTGGCTAAGAGGAGAATTATTATCTTAAACTGAGAGAAATTGCTTGTGGATCATGAGTGTTCCATACGTCAATTAAAGTGAGAGTTGCCTGATGTTCAACTCACCCAGATCCTGAGTTTGTTTCTTTTCTTTTTTCTTTTTTTTTTTTTTTTTTTGGTCCTTCCCATAATGAGCTGCCAAAGAGCGTGATACACAATCACACAGCAATTATTTGGAACCCGCAGCCCAAAGAACACAGTGCTCATTAGCTGGAGGGATTCTGCACAAAAAAATGGATTAGGCTGTGCGAGGGTCGGGCTGTCCAAGTGAGGAGTGCCCCGATCTCTGTCACTCAAATGAAAGCGAGGTTGGCAGCCCCAACCAGGGAGATCGCTACCTGGCCGCGTAGGGTGACAGGTGCACATTCAGCGCTGTCACTGCTGCCTGGAGAATGAATGACTGTCGTCAAAAGGTGTCAGGAGGTAATTAGTGGCCCCTCGGCTGCCTGTAAACAAGCATTTTTGGTGCCACGGAGAGATGAAGCTATTTTGGTGATCAATTTTGCATTCCCAGGAAGCGGGATTTAATTACTCGTCTGATCTCCAGCCCTCCACCCTGATGCCCCGACTGTGGGCGAAACGGACCCCCCCTCGTGGGGGCTGGCAGCGCTCAGGTGCCGGGTCTCTATCCTGCCTTTCCCTGGCTTTTGTCCTGCCAACCGCCTCTCTCCACTCGTGCTTATGTCAGGAACATTTTATTCTTGTTTCTAAAGTCCGAAAAGCGGCTGCAGGTAAACGTAACTGAGTTCATAAACCTTTACTGGGCACCGACGAGGGCCCCATATTTCTGGACATGGGGCTGCTAAGACGGCAGGATTGGGGCTCAGTGTCCACCCTCAGGGAGCTTCTGGGGGGACAAGGAAGGTGGCCGCATCAATCACGGGCTGTTAAGGCAGAGTGTGCAAGACAGATTCATTTCCAGGGTCCTCTCTTGCCCCTAATTCAATCTAAATGTCCGTTTATTTGCATTTTTCTTTTTTTAATGTTTATTTATTTATTTTGAGAGAGAGAGAGAGAGAGAGAGAACAAGCAGGGGAGGAGCAGAGAGAGAGGGGGAGAGAGAGAATCCCAAGCAGGCTCCACGCTGTCAACACAGAGCCAGACGCAAGGCTTGAACTCACAAACTGTGAGATCATGACCTGAGCTGAAGCCAAGAGTCGGACGCTCATCCGACGGAGCCCCCCAGGCGCCCCTGTTTACTCATAGTTTAACACCCGTTGAGCAACTGTGGCTTAGACTCTGCAAGAGATGCAAAGGTTAATGAAAACAAGACAAAAATGGTTTATATTCATTTAGTGCGGGACGCTAGACTCAGCGAATGATAAATATATAATTAAAGGAATGACTAGGGTCTCCTCAGTCCTCATGAAAGCCATCGACGTGGAGGCTGTGATTGTCACCATTTGAGAGATGGGGAAACCGCTGGGAGGCAACCCGCCCCAAGTTACTCTGACACTGGTCCACCTGTGTCCTAGGCCCGTAGGCCAAACCGCCTTCGACATACAACGTGGCCCATTTTCTCATGGCTCCCTCACTTTCTCGTCCTGGGAATGGAGAGGAGGAGGACATGTGGAGGTGGAGGTGACCTTTCCACAGGAGGGGAGAGTGTGAGGGTGGCCTGCGTGTGACAGTCCCTGGCCCATGGGGTCCAGGTTATGGGGTGGGGGCACCTCTTCTGACTGCTTACGTTTGCTCTGCTCACATCGGGGGCAGGAGGCTGTCACCGGGGACACCTGGGCCGCGTGGGGAGCTGAGAAATTCTGTTTCAGCCACAGGGGTTCAACCTTCCCGATTTATACTCATCTGAAAATCTGGGGAGCATGGTTTCGCTAGCAAAAGTTTCCACAACTGCATGCCGGTCCCCATTCAAAATGTGATCTTTCAAGGGTCCGCAGGGACACGTCTCCTGTTTCTTCGGTGCCCACGTTCTCCTTTGGTCAGAGGAGGGCTACACAACAAGCCTAAATCAGTATGCACGGAAATACAAAGGGGACAGTTGTATAGACGCCAAGGACCCAGAAGGTACGTGAGGTCTGTGAGTGGGTCCATAGGGTTGATTTTCTTTTGAAAAGATGACTTCCTGGGGCTACTGTCTCTGCACCAGAAAGTGGAACCGAACCCCAGACTCCATGGGCTCCTGACTGATGGACGCCTGAGAAATCCCACCGTCTCCGTGCTGGAGGAAGTGAGGGCTGTCGAAGAGCCTAGGGTCTCCGTAATGCTCCTGGCATTTGTATTAACCTGTCACTTTACCGTGTGGGCGACGCGTGGGAAGGGCTATGTGAGAAGATTGGATTCCTCAAAGTCAAGCAAACGCCCCCCACACCCCTGCCCCAGGAGGGGTGCTGACAGGAACCTTCAAAACGTTGGCATAATTTTCAGCACATAAAGGCTGCCTTTCCTGACCACATGCCAAACCTCCAAAATGCAACCATTAAATGATTTTCCCCAAAATTTTATTTGAAAAAAACATGTTTTTAAATGGTTAATGGGGAACGGCTAAGGGTTAGCTCACAGAAGCTCCACTTCCTGGGGGGGGGGGGAGTTGAAGGCAGGGTTCACCCTTGGGAGTCATGCCAGGGGCACCCTGAGAGCAGACATGGGTTGGGTGGGGGACGGGGCAGGGGTGCAGGGGAGCAACCAGACAGGTTTTATCAGCCTGGCATTTCACCCAGAAAGGGCTCCAGGTTGGTGTCAGGGCCCGTCTTCCTCCCTCCCTCCCATTCATCCTTCCTCCCTTCCTCCTACCCTCCCTCCCTCCTCCCTCTCCCTTTCCCTTCCTTCCTCCTTCCTTCCTTCCTTTCTTCCCCTTCCTTTCTTCCTTCTTAATAATGGTCAGTCTCAAGAATCTTCCAGCAGAGGTCACACTTGCCTTTGTGATGATCGAAGGTATTTTTCATTTTAGAGCACAGAACTGATTGTTCTGGGCTGTAAATTTCCACAATGTTTGGAGAGAGTCCACGGTGGCGTGAGGCCATGGAGAGGTGTGGGAGACACTGTCAGAGACAAGGAACCACCCGTCGGCCGTGATAAAGGTGACAGCACCCATCCTGCCGTGGTCCGTGTGCCGGGGCTGGTCTCTCATGCTGCCGTTCGTATTTATTCCCTCTGATATGTGGGCTAAATCAGTGATGAGGACCCTTGAATGTCAGCCTTTCCTTAGGGGTCTGGATATCATGAGGGCTTCCTTCTCAAGCCTTACCTGTCCACAGATTGCAGGGTTTTCCTGAACCCCATCAGGACTGTTGCTGCGTGGCCGTGGCAGGATTCTGCAGAAGGATCTGGACTCACAAACAGCTGCCCAGGTGTTTCCAGTTTGCTGGAGTGGGAAAGCACCCTGCATAGCCTTAGAGGGGCTTCACGGAAGAAGGGTGAGACCCGAGTAGGGCTTTGGGAGATGTGTAGAAGTTGGGCTGGCAGAGGGGAAGAGAAAGGGTAGTATCATTCAGGAAGAGTCTGAGCGATTTGCTTGGGAAGTCACGTGGGAGGTGTTTTTCTGGCTGAGAGTCCATTGGCTTCCAGCACTAAATACAGCCTGGAGAGCTGGATTCGCTGAGTGCTTCCTAAATCCACTTCTCTGACCGAAGTGCTCTCCCTGTGCTGTCTTGTGTTGGTTCTGTAGTTGGGAAAGTCAAGGTCAAATAGTCTGCACAAGATCGTGCAGCTTCTAAGGACCAGAGCCTACAGTCAGACCCAGATGTCTAATTGAGCAGACCGGACGTTCAACGGTTACACTCAGAGACCTCCTTCGTGATACAACTCGGCTCACAACACAGTCTGTAACTTCACTGCGGCTGGTGAGCACGGCTGAGGAGCTGGTGTTTCATGGGCGTGAAATCAGACGATATTAGTACATGGTCACCTCCCCCTTACCATCCGGGTCTTTTCAATTCCTTTCCTCCCAGTTCACACACACGCACACGCACACACACACTTACCAATGTTAACAATTTATCATGAGCTAGAGATCAGCTTTCTGGAGTTTGGTCCTTGGGCCCTTGGCTAGTAAAGATTTGATGTCACGTGTCTACGAACAGAAGGCCCAGGGCCTCGAAGACGGACCACAGCTATGCCCCCCCGCGTGCCTCTGCATTTCTTCATTTCGTACGAGCTGCAGTAGCTCCTGGTGTGGTTTTCGATCCCGTTGCACTGAGGGTACATGGGGTGATAAAGTAGAAATCATCCTTAACTGTCAGGAGGAGAGTTTACTGGTGACACAGAAAGTGTCATGAGCTGCCTCACTTGTGAAGCAGGGGCCCTATTTCCGAGGCGACTCACGGTGTCTCCCCTGTCACCGCGGCCCATGGAAGCTGGCACATGGTTTATACTAGAGAGCTCACGGGAAAGTTTCCGTCACCGGAAGTGAGGAATAAAGGCACGGTGTTTCACGATGGCCTGAGCAGTGTGCGTGCACGGCCAGATACACAGGTGGATCATGCAGGACACCACTCAGCCAGCACCATCCATCAACCCTGGTAAGGCTCCGACTGGGGCCTCAGTGGGAGAAATGAGATTCACCCTCAGAACCTCCCATTACCTTCACACCACCTTGCGTAACGATACGCCGAGGAAAACATGCTTGGTTCGCATTGAAAACTACCGGGAGCCCAGTCCTGGGCTCTAGATCCTTCTATCATCACCTCCAGATCCTTAAATAAGTACCCATGGGAGTATTTCTATCTTTACCTAAGGGTAAATTATTTTATTTATTATGAGAGAGACAGAGTGTTCACGAGCAGGGGAGGGGCAGAGAGAGGGAGAGAGATAATCCCAAGCAGGCCCTGTGCTGATAAAGCTCAATCCCATGACCCTGGGATCATGACCTGAGCTGAAAGCAAGAGTTGGGCACCATATAACCATACAAATCAAGATTCTGGTGCCCAGAGTGGGCAAAACAGGAAAAACATAAAACAAAACAAAGCTCTCCTAATTTGAGTTTGTCCTAAGGGAGTCCATGTGTCTGGGAAACCGGATGTACATGATTGAATGGATATTTCTAATCTATGTGTTTTATGCTTTGTACACATTTTTTAAATGTTTATTTTGTTTCCTTTTATTTAGTTATTTGTTTACTTAATTATTTTATTTGTTATGAGAGAGACAGAGTGTGCATGAGCAGGGGAGGGGCAGAGAGAGGGAGAGAGAGAATCCCAAGCGGGCTCTGTGCTGATAAAACTCAATCCTATGACCCTGGGATCATGACCTGAGCTGAAAGCAAGAGTTGGGCACCTAACCGACTGAGCCACCCTGGCGTCCCACTTTGTACACACTTTATGGCTCAGTTTACTGTCTGGCCTAGGGAAAGAGCAACGATGGGTAAGGTTATTGAAGGGAATGTGTGAGCAGACGTGTCTGGAAAATTAGGACCTTGGCCAGTCAGGATCAGAGGGAGGTTACATCAATACAAGGACATCGACTCTTCCCAAAGCTCCAGACCATGGTGGACGTTCCATTAACGTTTGCTGAATGAATGAAGGAACAACAATTAGACGTTACTCCTCCCTCTAAGGATCCTATAGTTAATTCCTCTCCTACGTCATAGATCCTATGTAAACAGATCCTGTATACATAGGTTGCCTAGGTAATACAGCAATCCAGAGCGAAGTCTGAAATACGGACTGGAAAGAGAGGCTGGAATGTCAACAGCCTGAACACAGACTCTCCCAAGTCCCCTCTTCGGGTGGAAAGCGCCTGGTGAACCAAGCCTCAGATTCAAGGTGCCCAGACCCTTTGGGATCATTCATCTAAATCCCTGGGAAGTGGGCAGAGCCTTTCTTCTGGAACAATCGAGGACCCCCGTTTACCTGGAGTAGCTTGAAGAGACTAAGTCTTCCGTGTTAATCTACTTGGGAAGTCAGGTCACCTTCCAGGGTGCCCCGGAGTCCCTGATCAAATTCGTGAATTCTCCCTGAAAGCCCTCAACAGCCCCACCTTTAGCTCTTCAAGTCCTGGGCACCCTATTCTGATGTGACAGCTCGTCATCTCTTCTAAGCATGTCCCATTTTATTGTCATTAACACATCCCTCTTCAATAATGGCTTGTTGATTTCCTGTGCTCCTGTTCTCCGTTTTCTATGGAGTGAGTCTAAGGAATATTGAGACGCGGCGCTTTTCTGCAGAAACCCTGCTCCCGTTACATCCCCATTGTTCTCAGGGCTCCTGTGGTCCTGTGGCCCCGCTAAGACATTTGAGAGCTGAGGCCCCGGGGGAAGGAGGCGAGACAGGAGAAGCCTGGGGTTTAAACTCACATTTTATGTCACGCTCCTAGCGGGAGGTCACTGCTGCATCTTTCAGAGAGTTTCGGTCCCCACAGCAGGGTGCGTAGCACGTAGACAGTGTTAAAGGGATTATACTCTCTGCCGACAGAGTCATCACACAGATCTTGAGAGAACGAAGAAATTGACTTTTATCTGCTTCCTTAGCCTTCTCTCATCTGCGCAGACTGGACATCAAAGTGCAGGCAGAGCTTTCGCCCCAGGAAGAGTGGAAGCCATAGGACACAGAGATCTGGGTGTGCTCGTAATCATTTGCGTTAGCTCTGCCCATCGACTCTTCCAGAAACTGACCAAAGCAGACAAGGACTCATTTTTCAATTATTTGTAATAGTCCAATCACACCCTCACTTACTCTGTACCTCGTTTCCTCCTTTGTAGGGACCATTTCAGATTTTTCCAGACTATTTAGAGAGTAATTGCCATATCACACCATTCGGTCCAGAATTTAACCCCTGTAACCGATACTATTGAGGTAAAAAAAAATATTTTTTCATCGTCATTTGCTCCTGAGCTGATACAGGTTTTTCAAAGCAGAAAGGCATTTATTGATCACTTATTGTGCGCTGGGAACGAGGTCAGGTATGGAAAACCAGTCATTGCTACTACCAGTTCTTTAATGTGAGAAAAACACGCCATCTATCAGGTGGCAGTACGTGCTACTGAGAAAACTAGGCAGACAAAGGGGTCAGGAGCCTCTCTGAGAAGGTGACATGTGAGTTTCAATGATAGATGTCCCCATGATCATGACAAGGCTCCTATTGGTGGAGTTTGGGGCACTTGAATTTTGAAGTTGACTAGATGCTGGTCTGAGGCATACAACCAATAAAAGGCTAGCACTAGCAGTGACCTTGGAGACCCTGTTGTCCAGCCCCATGCATTCTACTTGTGGAGAAACTACCCCTGAAATGTTAACCGACCGGCTGGGCTGTGTCTCCACTCAGCCTTAGGACCTTAACACGGTGCCTCCAACATGGATGCTGCTGTGTAATTACCTGCCCCTGAGAATCCAGAGTCCACCTGCTCCCCTCCATAGGTATGTTGGCAGCCTATTGAGCAATCTCTAATCATTGTCATGGAACTAAAGGCAAGCAGGTTTCCCTTGCAGCTGTGCATTTTCTCAGACGCACAAGTGGCAGGAATTCTGCTCCAGAACGTGGGGCCACCTTCCCTATGGAAGTGAACCCCAGAGGTTGACAGGCAAATCGCTTCACATTTCATAGAAGGTATAGCGCATCCCCCCCCCATGTACTCGTCGCGTGAACTCCCACCAGCATTGACCTTCGAGTGGGAAGGGAATTACAAATGGAAGATTCTGCACACTTCTGCTACATCTAGACACCAGCCCGAGTGTCAGTGGCCGTTGCGGATCACGATGCCTGAGGGCAGGCTCTTGTCTCTTTAATTGTATAGTGTGCGTCAAGTATTAATGCCTTCTTTCCATCTGCTTTGCAAAGAGCAGATGCAGAATTTGACAGTGGATAAGTAATTGGGATTCTTCTCCCGGAAACATGTTCTACAGAGTGGCAGGTTACGAATGTTGTATCAGGCCAGCCCACAGAGCCCGGGGTGGGGGTGGGGGCGGGGCTGTCATGATATCTTTGAGAAGAGTCAGAATATGCAACCATCCAGACAACTCAGGGGGTCAAAAGAAAGTACCCTTTCCTCACACAGTGAGCTTGGACAATGATAGTATTAATGGGAATAATAAAGGTAACATACTACACCGACCCAATCATCTTAATTCAACACACGTCTTAAACACCACCACAGAGGTTACAAGGAAGAACAAGACAAAACGAGGTCCCCACCTCTATGGGGCTTATAGTCAGTGTGTGTGTGAGGGCTTCAGACCTGTGAATAAACAGCTGTAGATCAGGTTGGTAAGTGTTATAACCATGACAAGGCACAAACTTTTCTAGGGGAACAGAGGAAAGGGTACCAGCCCTACTGGGCTTGGGGTCAGAGAAGGCTTTTTAGAGGAGGTGAAATTAAAGCTGGGCCTTGAGGAATGGGTAGGCACTCGTCAGTGGAGAAGGAGAGAGAAGGCACTCCGGGCCGCAGGAACCAAGGAGGAAGGCATACTCGTTCTACAAGAGCAGAAGTGCGGTCAGAGCCACAAGTGGCTGGAGAGAGCAGGGGTGCGGTCGGTGCATGTGGCTGGAGAGTGAAGTTCGGATGGGAAGCCCTGGTGGACAAAGCCTCGGGCAGACTTGGGTCCTGTGGGAAGGGCCCGGATGCCCTGCTGACCCCCATCCTCAAACGTGAAGACTGTCACAACCTGCACGTCCGTCAGATCGTGAACTTGGAAGTCTGCGCTGGACACCTACAGATGGGCCAACGTGCCCCTTCCTGCCTGGGATCTCGCTCTCATTTCCCCACATCCCAACAGCAGATTCGCAGCTGCTTGGCATTGGGTGGGTTTCCTCCCTCTTTCCCAAAGACTAGCATCGCGCACCGGTGACCCCACGCATCCACCGGGCAGCCCTGCTCGTCGCTAATTGCTGTGATTGTTATCATTACAATAATGGGATGGGTTCTATCTGAGAATCAGACCCAGCTATGCAGCCGGGGAAGTCTGCTCAGCCAGTGCCCGGGTCCCCACATCATTGTCCGATGCGTCACTGGCAGACAGAGCTAATTGGGAGCTGGCGGCTGTGACAGCTTTGCTGGCCCTGAGACACGACCAGGTCGCTGCAGTAATTTCTCATGAGCGAGAAAGGGCAGCTTGGGGTGGTTTTCATCTTCTCTGCAAAACAACAGAGCTGTTTGAATTTGTCTTGGGCAGGAGCAGAGGGTGGGCGAAGCTGCACTAAATGTGACAGACAGACCTCACCGTGAATCCTTCCCGTGCTCCTGGCTGCTGTCTGGGCTGGGAACAGTTAGGCACAGAAACGCTTTCTCTTTCCCTCTGTCCTGTCTTCTTCCTTTCTGATCTCACCTTTCGTGTGGCAAGGCCGTCAATTAGACCACAGCAGAGAAGTGCCTCTGTGCTAATTCCTTCTTAGGGAAACCAAAGGTACAACTAGAATCCCTTAGAGAAAAGCTAACTGCAAGTAACTAACCTTATTTTTTTTTAATGCTTGTTTACAGTATTCCAAGAGTGTGCATTTCATGGCTATAATTAAAAAAAGGAAGCTTATGAGAAACTTAGAGTCGATTAAAAGGCACACAGAGAGGGAAAAAAAAGCATACAGAGGAAGAACAATCCCACAAACACTGTTTGAAAAAGAGGGCTGCTTAGCAGGAAGCGTGTGGGAAAGAGGGAGGTGGCATTTTAAAAATGCACACTAGAAGAGCAAATGCGGGTAGTGGCGGAGATGTCCTGGATCAGTCAATCAGCTCTAGAAGATTTACCGAGGGCAGGATTAAAATAAAAAGAAATAAGGGATCTCTACCCAGTAGGAGAATAAGCTTTACCACAGCAACATTTGAGCCCAAACAATAAGTACTATCCAAATAATGGAGTGCCTTGTGGGGGGCTCTGACTGTGGCCCGCTACCCCAGATGGGAAGGTTCTGGAGAGCCGGCCTTCTGTGGTTACTAAGAGACAAGTAGAGATTGCAGGTAAGAAAGACTCCCAAGCTGGGGAGTGAGGCTCCAAGGCCCTGCTAAGGAGTTTGCAGAGGGAAAGATGAGTCTGGCCAAGCAGGGGCCACAAGGCCAATGATGGGGAGAAGTCATCACAACGAGAGGCCAAGAAGTCCTCAGGCCCCACGCAGAACCAGGGCTCCAACTGGGCTGTCCATTTCTTTTTTTTTTTTTTAATATTTATTTATTTTTGAGAGAGAGAGAGGCAGAGAGAGAGGGAGAGAGGATCCAAAGCGGGCTCTGTGCTGACAGCAGTGAGCCAGATGTGGGGCTCAGACTCATGAACCAGGAGACCATAACCTCATAACCTGAGCTGAAGTCAGACGCTTAACCAACTGAGCCACCCAGGCGCCCCTGGGCTGTCCATTTCTGCATGTTCTTCCCATTTGCTGGAATCTAGAATAAATGGATTTCCATCCCCTTCCTCTCTCAGAAAAACCACAAGATAGCAACAGTCCCAACCTCATCTCATTAACTGTGGTCCTTTCTCCTCCCTACTTGAGTCCACTTCTGGATTTGGTCCCCCAGGTATCTGAGAAGGAATGCCATTTGAGTTTCTAGAATGAAAGACCATCTTTGGGACTTCTGACCACCCCAGTGGTCTGAGCACAACGTCTGGAAGCTGAGGTCCTAACTACGCCCACCTGAGGTGACCTTGGGAAGCATCCTCCTGTTTTTGTCTACTGTATTGACAGTCAACAGTGAGGAGAGTTGTCCCAGCTGTTTAGAATGCCAGAGAACGCAGGTGTCTTGGTGCTATTTTGACCAGTGTAAAAATAGTATTTACTGTAAATCATTCAGGTTGCTTCATCTCTCCTACAACATTCGAAAGGGAAATTGGGTTCTCTGCTGGATTACAAGAATTTTGTCCCAGATAAGCGACTGTAGGGGTAAAACTCTCCTTTGTCCCAGGAGCCCTTGGCATACGTTTGGAAGAAAGAAAGTCTATGGAAACCCCAACCCCAATGTCATTAAAGGAAATCTCTGGAGTTGCAGAGCTGAACGCTTGAGTTTCCAGAAAGACACTCCAATGAAGAAATGAAGCCTTCCCAACCTGCCTCTTTGTCATATCGGAGTTCACACCGAGGGAGTGGGATGGATTTAGGGAGGTTGTTTTGTTTCTTGAGTGGAAATGAGACAGCATATTGGTGTTTACCAGGCAGCGGGCTGTGTCAGAAGCTCAGCTGCTGTTACCATGGCAACCAGATGCTTGCATCTCTCTGCACCACCACCTTGGCTTTGCATGAACCATTTCTCAAAGTGTCTGGAGGCTTATTTCCCAGTGGACGTTTCAACCTGACATTGCGCTTGTGGATCGTCGGCCAGAGAACTCACGCAGAGGATGCATCTTAGATTCAAGAACGCTCAGACTTGGGAAGTTTGCCCAACATCCCCCCTCCCCCAAACAGCAACAATAACAAAAAACACAAAAAGTAATGGTCAGTCAAAACCCCGAGGAAGACTACCATAGCAGCCAGACAGGGCAAAAAGTTAGGACGTTCTCCACTGGAAAGACATAGATTTGGCCCAAGAGAACAAGGAAACATCTGTCATACATCCCAGATGAAGTCAATCTTGAGAAAAAAAACAAGAACCAGCACAGGGTCCTGCAGCCTCTGCCCAAGATGAGAAACCCCAAAGGAAGCAGGAGCAGCTAGAAGAAGAAAGAGAATTTTTAAGCAAGTAGGTACATAGGTGTCATCTAAGAGATGGTTGAACTCTTTGTCAAGGATGTAGTCTTGAAGGTGACATGGCCTCGGCTCGATAAAGGTTTTGCCAAGTCCAAATTCTGTGACTTTGCAGAGGTTACCTGACCTCTCTAAGCCTCAAGTATCTTATTGGAAAAGTGTGGTTTATAATTTTAACTCCTGTAGGCATTTGGGAGGTTTGAATACCGCACTGCGTATGAGCCCTGTATCATTGTGTCTGACGCATGGTAAGTGCTCGGTGATTTCCTTGGCTTCCTCATTCGCTGTCTATTGGGCACTGCCGGGTGATATGGACACTCAGGTGAACATGTTCCAATTCGTACCTCAAGGAGGTGAAAGGCCAATGGGAGGGGGTATAAATAAGTATCCATCTAGTGGTTATGCAGTGCGGCCAGTCTGCGAGCAGAGAAATGACAAGGCCCCAAAACTACACCCTACAGAAAGCACCCGTGTTTACCAGGAGACGTAGCTGGAAGCGCATTCCTGGCTGCAATGGCACCAGAGCAGAGGGAGAGGCTTTTTAGTGCATGGGGGAGTTTCAGGAAACGGGATGAGGTTGGTGTCCTGGGCAGTCACCCAAAGCCTCTTGGCCAGTTCCCTGATCACTATGTATGTTGGGGGTGGGAAGGAATGGAAGGCGGTCAGAGACCACAGACTTCCTTACAACTAGGAGTACAGGGGCGCCTGGGTGGCTCAGTCAGTTAAACGTCCAACTCTTGGTTTCGGCTCAGGTCATGATTTCACAGTTCGTGACATCAAGCCCCGCACTGGGGCTGACAGCACAGAGCCTGCTTGGGATTCTCTCTCCCTCTCTCTCTGCCCCTCTCCCCCACCCCTTCTCTCTCAGAATAAATAAACAAACTTAAGAGACTATGAGTACAGTTTGTCCAAAAAAAAAAAAAATCAACATGTACTAACCACTTGCTTGGTTTTAAAATAATAGTTTGGATAAAATATAATTCACACACCATACAATTCACTCATTTAAAGAATGCGGTTCAATGGCTTGTAGCATACTCACAGAGTAATACAACCATCACCACAGTCAGTTTTAGGACACTGTGTCCTCAGGAGGAACCTCCCGTACTCATTAGCAGTTACCCCCCATTACCGTCCAACCCCCAGCCCTGGGCAGCCACTACTCTTTCCTTCTTTGTGAATCTAATTTATTCTAGGTATTTCATATAATGGGGTCTTCTGTGACTGGCTCTTGTTACTTATAGAATGTTATCGTTTTAGCACGTATCAGTACTCGATCGCTTTTTATGGCTCAATTATATTCTATCACATGGGTGTGCCTCATTTATTTACCCATTAATTAGTTGGTGAATATTGGATTGTTTCCACCTTTTGGCCATTAGGAATAATGCTACCGTAAGTATCTACATACACGTTCTTAGGTGAACGTGCGTTTTCATGTCTCTTGGATACGTACCTAGGATAGAATTTCTGGGTCATAGAGTAACTCTGCGTGTCACCATTTTAGGAACTGTCAGCCGGTTTTCCAAATTGGATGCTCCATTTGACATTTCCACTCCCGGTGTGCAAGGTTGTGTTTTCTCCCCTCCCTTGCCAATACTTACGATGCTGCTTTTTTATTTTAGCGAGAGCCTCGTGGGTGCTAAATGGTATCTCACTGTGGTTTCCATTTACATTTCCCTGAGAACTGATGATTCTGAGCATCTGTTCGTGTGTTTACTGGCCATTTGCACATCTTCTGCGGAGATATGTTTATTCAGATCCTTTACCCCATTTTTCACGGGGCTGTCTTTTTACTGCTCCGCTGCAAATGTTCTTCATATAATCGAGACACAAGTCCCTTATCAGACATATTGTTTGTGAAATCCTTCTCCCTTCTGTGGGTTCTTTTCATACTTTAATGATGTCCTTTGAAGCACAAAAGTCTTTTGTTTTGATGATGTCTAATTTATCTATTTGTTCTTTTGTTGCTTGCTTATGTTTTTGAAACCTGATTATAAAACGGCTTTGAAATTCGAGATAATTCAGCCCTCTGCATACTTCTGATGTACATGGGTAACTGACTATATTGTCTGGGAGGGAAAAAAGTATTGAGAATGTTAGCTATGATTACGGGCACAATAATAATATAATAGTGGAAACAGAAACAAAATTAATTAATTAAATAATTAATTAATAGCAATAATTATTCAAGTAATTAGGCAATCATCTAACTTTCTGGACTGTGGTTTTTCTATCTAGAAATGAATAAAGAAAGAGAAAGGAACTTTCCGTTTGAGTGCGCATTGTATGTTAGGCACCATGATAGCTAGGTACTTCAAGAGGTAGATGAGAATCCAGAGGCTCAGAGATGTTTAGTAACCTGCCCAAGGTCGTACAGTAAATTGTGGACCTGGAATGAATTTGAACCTGAAGGGATTGGCTCCAATATCTGTGCATTTTCTGCCACCAATGTAATACGTCATCATACTGCATAAAAATGTCTTGAGGACAATTTTATTATAATAATATAAATTATTCTACCAATACCACAGAGGATCAAGTTTTGGTGGAAAGTTAGTATAAAGCAATCAAATATAGAGCCTGCAAATGTGAGGTTATGGAGTTTTCTTCTTGTTCTTTGCAAGGTGAGACTTGACAGGATGCCATTTGATTAACGATATACAATTCATCATCAGTTTAGATTCCAGAAAAGAGCAGTCTAGAGGGCGGCCAGCCAAGGCGGTAGGGAGGGTGCAGGGAGGTTCAGATGAGAACCTTTGGGGGTGAAGACCCTCCCAAAGAGTACAAGTCTTCTGGAATGCCGTTTTGCAGAAGACGTGGTTGGGGGGCAGCCTGGGGGGAATCTCCTGTGTTCCTACGTCTTTGGCCTCAATCTGGTCATTTCTCCACAAAAACAATTCATTCTGAGAAGCCTTTGCAGTAGTCCACAGAATCAAAAACTGATTGTTTTGAAGCGTCGGTTGAAATTGCCTATTGGCAGGAATCAAATGCCGGAGGACTGTGAGTTTGATGGATTCCCAGAGATAGTCTCATTTGGGGATGACGCAATCACCAGGTGCATGACTTTTGGTGCCGCCCCGTGGCTGGCAGCAGGATTGGAAAGTGTGGAGTATTTGCACAGCTTGAACAGTAAGAACATTCGTGCAAAGTGACTGATTCCCTTTCCATCCTGGGACACTTTCTGTTCTGAATGATACGGAAATATTGAAGGCCCCCACAGCCTCCTTAAAAGGCTCTTTGCCAGGGCGACACAGGTGATCCCTCCGATGTGCCTTGAGCTGGGACCATGCTGTTCTGTCACTATCCAGTGTGCCTACATGTCGTTCCCAAGGCCAAAGGCAGGAGAAAGAGTATGGGCTCCTGGGGCTGGCAGGACGGGCAATGCCACCTCCCGCTGGTGTTGCCATCACAGGAGGATGGAGATGTGTGGGCCTGGGCTGGGGCGCTCTTCCCAGGTGGACCCCAGTGGGGGGATGTCCTGGGTGGAAGCATGGAGTCCCGGTCTCTCCTGCACCATCTACCTGATTCACTGAGGCATGAGGAAACAGCAGAGTTTTGCTTTTCACGTTTCGTTTCCTGTTGAGTTCATAAACTTCCCTGTGTTTCTGGGGAAGCTGCCAAATCCTCATGGAACAACCATCTCAGCAATTTTGAGTGTGGTTTAGCCTTTGGACAAAATCCCCAAGAAGAAAAAGTTCCCAGGGCTGCTTTGCTTTTCTGAGACACAACACCAGTTTCTCTGCAAAATCAACTTCAGGTAAAACAAAACTAAACAAAAAATAACAACAAAAGTCCAAAGGCAGTCGTTTTTAGACCAACGAAAGTGTGTTCTAAGCCCCCAGCTTTCCAAAACTCACAGCCAGGGTTGTGGCTGAAGCATACTGGGTGATTCCCTGATGTGCTCTAACAGCCCTGAGCATGGAGGTCCAAGGTGGAATGGATGGAAGGCATGGCCTCCTGCCCACTTTCAGGCAAAGAGGTCCTACTAACCCAAGCCCTCCCTCCACTGGGCAGAGGGAACAGCAGGTGTGTGGCATCCTGGGACAGTTTCAGTGGGAAGGCTCCACTGTGCTCCTGGAAGATGAGGGGCCCTCAGTCCCTGCAGTGGACCCACTATCTCCCCAATCCTTCCACGTCTTTATAGCACTGTGTTTTAAGCAGACATATCTTGGTGCCGTAATTCAAGACACTTCTTAATCATTGGTAATTTATTTTATCAGCGAGGTGACATCCTTTCGGAGACAAAGGACATTTATAAATAATATGTTCTACTTCTCCATAAATAAGACCCAGAGAGGTCCACGTTGGCTCCTGTTATACAGCGAGTGGGTGGTAGAGCCAGAACAAGACCCCACCTCCTGATCCCCATCCAGGCCTTGCTAAACCAAGACAGATCGACTCTATGTTAGATTTTAAATAGTGGCTGGTGGACATGTGGTTGGGATGTAGAGAGACACATGGTTTGGACCCAGTGGAGTAACTATCAAAATGGAAGGAAGTTCAGCGTCAGAAGGGAGAAGACACTTTTAGACCAACTAGTCTTCTAGAATCTTCTTCAACCCCAGATGTAGAGATTGAGCATCTACAGCTTCAGTTATGATTAAAAGAGAATGTAAACAAGCAGGACTTAGTTTATATTGAAGAGATGCATGGCTTAGCTGACCTTCTTCACACGTGTGTTTCCCCTTCCTCACTATCTTTTACAATCACTAAAATGATCAAAGCCTCTTCCTAGGTGGTATTTGTGACTCTTAAATCATAAAACAAGCATGTGGCTTTAAGGTCTGGGAGGAAATGCATGGAGAGTCATTTCTTCAGCTATTTTTATGAACACATGAGTTGGTTTGATGCTCCTCATGCTCTGACATTTTCTAGAGCTAAGATGTAGATTAGGAGTGTTCCTTCACCTTCTGTCACCTTTTCACACTATTGATTTGGTGTGAAAGTTTAAGAAGAGCAGATGTGTTGCCACTAAGTATGGGAAAGTTCTCAGGAGAAAGGATGCCCAATGTCTTTGACTTACAGAAAACATTGTCCATGACAGCAAGAGATTTCTCCTCTTTGTCCTCCAGGTGCCCCCAAAAAGGCTCAGCCAGATGAGAAAGCCAATCAATGGCATTGAAAAATGAAAGCTGGAGTCCTTCAAAGACAGTAGTACTCCCCATTCTTGGCATGAGCACCTATGGGCATCAAGTTTCAGTTGAAAAGTATCAGTAAATAGCATTTGCTTTGTAGGTAAATACTGGGTTAGGGGGCTGAGCAGCAACAACTAGTGTGCTCTGGCTGTATGCAAATTGCTGGTTGAAGTGCAAGCCAAGGGCTCTGAGTGGTCAAACAGGGCCAGCATCCCTGGGCAGAACTAGCCCAGAGGGTGTGTGTGTGCCTGTGTGTGTGTGTGTGTGTGTGTGTGTGGTTGGGAAGGGGAAGTGGAAGTCAAAAGTTATTGTTTCCCGGGAAGATGAGGAGGGCCTTCCAGCCCTGCCCCTTCAATGTCTCTCCTTTCTTCCTTCCCACATCCCTTCATCAAACACTATGCAGGATCTCTCCATGCCAGGCATTAAATAATGACTGAACCATCTTCTCTTTGCCAACGCACATTGGGGTCCAAGGCTGAGTGATGTGACAACAGGATTTGCCCATCACCGCTTGTCACTGAAGTTCTAGACACCAAGCACAGTGCTTCATGTGCTAGACACTCACCAAATATTTGAGGAAGGAATAAGGGAGCTGCTGAGCCAATCACTTTCCTGATGATACAATGGAGGTTTGAAACTGGCACTCTTGCTGTGACCAGCATCACAGAGTAAGCGAGGCAGAGTCTGGGTGTAGACAGAGTGCCTCTTTATCACCTGTCCCCGTCTCCACTTCCCAGGCAGGAAAAAGAGAAGGGAGACAAGGAGCGAAGGCAAAAAAGCAGTACACAGTCCGAATAGACCACTCCCCACCCCGATTTTAAGATTTTCCAGATATTCTCCAAACTACTTCTGATCATATTTCATTGGTGGGAACTTAGTGACAGAGCTACCACATTTCCATGGGATGATGAGAAATGTTGGTTTCTTTTTTTTTTAAACCAGGTTTATCTCCAGCACCCTCCCACACAATAATATTGATATCTGGTAAATAAAGGAAGATTTTTGTTCGTTGATTTGGTGGGAATGTAAATTGGTGCAGCCGCTCTGGAAAACAGTGTGGAGTTTCCTCAAAAAATTAACAATAGAACTCCCCTAGGACCCAGCAATAACACTGCTAGGAATTTCCCAAGGGCTACAGGAGTGCTGATGCATAGGGACACTTGTACCCCAATGTTCATCGTGGCACTTTCAACAATAGCCAAATCATGGAAAGAGCCCAGATGTCCATCAACTGATGAGTGGATCAAGAAACTGTGGTTTATGTATACAATGGAATACTACATGGCAATGAGAAAGAATGAAATCTGGTCATTTGCAGCAATGTGGATGGAACTCTAGAATATTATGCTAAGTGAAATAAGTCAGGCAGAGAAAGACAGATACCACATGTTTTCACTCATATGTGGAACTTGAAGAACTTAACAGAGGACCATAGGGGAGGGGAAGGGGAAAAAATAGTTAAGGAGAGGGAGGGAGGCAAACCATAAGAGACTCTTATTAAATACTGAGAACAAACTGAGGGTTGATGGGGGTGGGAGCATGGTGTCTGGCTTGTCCAGTGATGCTGAACAACTCACTCCCTGGGATATGTGCCAAGCCTGATGTGCATGTTAGTCCTGGAATAATAGCTGAAGAGGACATAGGACATTTTCCATCTTGCCAGTGTTCCTATAGGCCATTGCAGCAAAATTCTACTTAGTGATATTTTTGGATCAGAAAAGGAACACACATGTTAGATTTAAACAACTAAAATCATGTCAAATGGCCAGAATATATAATACAATAAAAAAATTTATGATGGAAAAGAATTGCTGAGAAGTCTTTTACAACAATAAAGGTACATTGCACATCAAGGCTATAGTTGTCATGGTCTTTATATACTGAATAATATACAATAATATTAGCGTCAGCGCACATGTACTGTGTAATAATACCAATATGCATAAGTGTAAATTCCAAGAAATAAAAAAACAAAGTGGACAGAAACACTTTTAGCAGTGGGAGGTTTCTGTAACTTCTAACAGACTAACACAGACCAAGAAGACAAAAAATCATAGATGATATGGACAAATTAAAAACATAATTGATAACATTACATAATATCCGTATCAAACTTTATTCCATCCTACCTATCTGTGAATACATCCACTTCTTCCAGGGCTTGTGGGGCACCATTAACAAACATTGAGTAGAGGCACCTGGGTGGCTCAGTCGGTTGAGCATCCAGCTTCGGCTCAGGTCATGATCTCATGGTCATGGGTTTGAGCCCTGCATCAGGCTCTGTGCTGAAAGCCAGCTCAAAGCCTGGAGCCTGTCTTCAGATTCTGTGTCTCCCTCTCTCTCTGACCCTCCCCTGCTCACACTGTCTCTCTCTCTCTCAAAAATAAACAAAAACATTAAAAAACTAAAAAAAAAAACCTGAGTATACCCTAGGTTACAAATGACATCTTAATAAATTCCTTCCAAAATGTGGAATGGATTCAGACCCTCTGACATAATGAATTAAACTTGGAATGGTTTAACAGACAGAAAACTAAAAATCTCTAGGAAACAATAACAAATAATTATAATAATAAGTAAAACTTCAGAAAATTTTCTCAGTTTTCATTATTGGCAGAGAAATAAAGTGGTCATGTGGATCTCTGCAGATAATGATATAAAAAATAGGTGAAATAAAATAACCAACTATTGAAGACACTGGAAAGCGTCCGAAAACAAACAGATGCTAGAGAAGTTTAATTTCAAAAGACTGCGAACGGAAGAGATAAAAAGTGTTTGTGGCTAACTGGAACAAGGATGCTGATCGACCCCAAGGGAATGGCTGTAAGAAATGGTGGGTGGACAAAATATGATCTTACTTCCAGGGAACAGAGTTCAGAGCTGGCTGGGAAAGCAGCTGAAAATTGAAAGTAGAAATTATGGCAATACGAGAACTCAGTTAGGATAAGACAAAAATTCAGAGAATAAACTCTAAAAGCCTTGGCTGATAGTTAAGCACAGAGCTGTAGGGAAACCCCTTGAAAGGCAACAAGACGACACAGGGAAAAATAGATTCTTGAGAGAAATGCTATTCAGAACAGATCAGTGAGTTTGATGCTTTTTTTTTTAATAGCATGCATTCTCCAACCATGAGAAGATTGAGTGGCAGAAAACTGGAGCTGAATGAGCTTAAAGTGTCATATACAGAACTCAAATCCAGCAGAGTAGCCAAAAATTAGAGGGGAATTTCTAAAAGCAAAGAAAACACAGAGGTTGGCCCTCATCTGCTCAGATTCTGGGCTGACCACCACATTTCGCAAGCATGGGGGAGAACAATGCAGGACCAATCTGTGAAAGGAACAGAAGGTGTCCTAAGAACAGCAGGTGCCTGTTCATGGGAGATAGGGTTTATTGCTTGAATCCAGACAAGAGGCCAGTAATTCTCAGAAGAATATGACAGAATCTAGAGCCATCACCACACATAATTTACATTGTCCAGTTTTTAATCAAAAATCACTAGATGTACAAAGAAACAGACAAGTGTGACGCATACTCTGGAAGAAAAGCAGTCAGTAAAAATAAGCTTCAGGCAGAATCATTTGTTAGATTTAGCAGAAAAGACTTCAAAGCAGCTATTATAAGTACATCCAAAAAATTGAAAGAAAAATGTTGAAATACTTGGAGAAGCTATGCTACCAGTGAACGGATTGAGAATCTCAATACAGAAACAAAAACAATAGCAAACGTTGGAGCTGAAGAGTTTAATAATGAAATAAAAATTCCCTAACTGACTGCACCATTCCTTTGAAGATAGAAGAAGAATTAGTAAACTTGTCAATGGATCAACAAAAATGATCTAATCTGACCAAAAAAGAGAATAAAATAAGTAGAGAAATTAACAGAACATCACAGAGACCTATGGAAAATATGAAGTGGTGCAACAAATGTGTAACAGGAATCACAAGAAAGAAAAGAGAGAAGGAACAGGAAGGCAATCTTTTTGAAGAAATAGTGGTCTAAGTTTGGTGTAAAACAATATTTTACAAAATCAAGGATCTCAACAAACCCCAGAAAGTATAAACACAGAGAAATTGCTCCTAACCATGCCACAGACAACTTTCTGGAAGACAAAGATAAGGGGAAACTCTTGAAAACATCCAGAAATGAAGAAACACACCACACACAGAGGGCCAATGGCAACTTCTCATTCAAAATCATGGAAACTGAAGGACATCAGAATAGCATGTTCAAAGTGCTAAATAAAAAAAAAACTCTGTCAATTAAGGGTTTGCTATCCATTAAAGTTATCCTTCAGTAAGGAAGGTAAGATAAAAGCATTCTCAGATAAACAAGAACAGAGAATCCATCAGAAACAGACATGGTAACAAAAAATGCCGAAGAAAATTTTGGGGAAGTAGCACAAAGAACTCAGATTTACTAGAGGAATAGAGAGCACCAGAAATGTTAAATATGTGGGCACTTATAAACATTATTCATGTACTTTCTCTCTTAACTTTCTTAAAAGATATGTGACTTCTTGAAGTTAATCCAATAGCACTGTATTGATGGGTTTATCACATCTGTAGATGCAATCTGTAACAATATCACTGAGAATGTGCATGGGGATAAACAGAAATACACTGTTTTAGGTTTCCTATGTTTTACCTGACCTAAATCAACATTAACTCTAAGTAGTTTGATATAAGTTTAAGGTGTAGGTGGTAATCCTTGGAGAAATCAATAGGATATAACGCAAAGAGATAGCTATAGAACCACAAGATGAGTAAAAACAGAATATTAAAATGTCTGATTCACACACACACACACACACAGGAGGGAACAAAGAAGAGATGAAAAATAAATGAGACAAATAAAAACAAATAGTGAAAAGGCGATCGATAGCTAAATTAAAGGCAGATGGATTGAACACTCATCAAAACACAGATTAAAAATTCAAGAAACAGCTCTATAATTATAGCTATAACATAGGTACTTTGAGTATACACACAGACTGAAAGTTAAATACGGATAGAGATATTCTTGAAAACTTTCAGAAGAAGTGGCCACATTAATGTCACACAAAATAGATTCAATGACAAAGATCATTACTAGGAAGGAGAATATTTTGTACATCAACACAATATCGACTTACCTTTTTTGCCATGCAAAATCTTTTTTGTGACATCAAATTTATCAGCCTTTTCCCTATTGATTCTGGATTTGGGTTTTCCCCACTCAACCTGTATCAACCCGTGTAGACAAAACCACTCATGTTCTTGTCTTGTACTTACAAGGTTTCATTTTCTTTACACTTACGTCTTTTATTCATTTTCACAAGCATTTAAAAACATCAAGGACTCATGAGAAATTTCTGCCTCAAAATATATTAAAGGCCTTGATTCAGCATAACTGAATCGAACTGACACTCGATAGTTCAGGAAGACTGTATTTCCAATTGATTTTCTTGTGCATTTAATTGGTAAATAATCAGCATGAAATTTGGGGGGAATAAAAGGAAGACTTTGCAAGTATGTTCTCCTCTCACCATCAAAAGGGTGGGAAATTTCACAAGCATGAAATAGCTGAGGCTCCTCACAGCTTTCACATTGGGTTACTTTAAAGTCGGGAAGCTTCTGGGGCATGGTTTCGTTATGGATCCCTTCTGGAAAAGATAGAGCTGTGATTTTGGTTGCCCAGCATGATTATGGTCATTGTGTCACTCTTTGTTATTAGTAGCTTTTAAAGTGTCTCTCGTAACTGTCCACCCGGCGTGATGTGTGGCTCCGAGCTAAGTCCAGCCCTAAAGCATGAAGACGGGTCAGGTTATAGGGTAGTAATGAGCCAGGCAGACACCGGTAGGGGGTGAGGAATCTCTCCACAGGCCTGCCTGATTCCAAGGGGTTTCCATGCCTGCCTTTCCACATCTATAATTTATTAATGGCATTAGTGGGGTCCTGGTTAAGTTTCTCATCTTATAGAGAATTCGAGCAGTTAATACTTTTGTCCTTTCAGAGAACATTTTTTTCCGGGGTTGGAATACACACATATATGTATGCACACACACATATTTTATCTGTCTTTTATCTTTTCTGGCTCATAAATCACCATCTTCTGCTGTGTTGTTTCTTTCAAACACTAGGTAGATTTAGAGATTCACAGTTATTTTCAAACAATATGCATAAGTGGTAAGTATAAGCCTATTTGTAATATATATATGAATAATAATATATGTATAAATCATATGAGGAAGTCGCAGCTCCTGTGATTTGCAAGTGTCGGAACATGTGAAGATCTTGAAGTGTTAATAGGCACCGAGCCCAAAGAGAGAGTGATGTTCTTGAAATATCCTTCAGTTATACAATGTTTTAGCAGACCAGCAAAAAGACGTCTACTCTAGTGATTAAACCAAAATCTGCTTTTGGTTCCTTTTTGGGAAGTGGGCTTCCCAGGGGGTGGGAAGGGCCCAGGAGTTTGTCCTCTGGTTGAGACCCAAGTCCTGGTGTGGCTTTGTCTCTGCTAAATGGTCAGGTGGGGACCAGCCCCTGAGACTGTCCGCCTCAACTTCCCCATATGAAAAATCATGATGAAAAGAATCTATCTCCCTTAGAGGTTATTTGTGCGGCTCCGAGAGGTCATGTACGAATCATGGACAACTGGTTTAGTGCTTGTGGGAGGACTCAAGCCAGACCATCTGGGTTCAGATCTCTGCTCTACACTTAGGTGTTGCATCATTTGGGGCAAGTTACTCAACCTCCCTGTGCCTCACTTTCCTCATGTACAAAGAATCAATAAGTCCTAAGGTCACAGGCTGTGAGGGCTCCACAAATTAATTCGTAAACCAACACCAGTTAGAATGAAGTCTGGCACCTAGTATGCTAGTTATAAATCTTAAACATGGAGGAAGTTTTAGAGATGGTCCGGAACCTCAGGATAAATGGTGACCCTGTGAGGTGACTGCCAGGTGCCACGCACTTCCAGTGTGTATAGCTTTCCTTTCAGCCCTCACAGAAAGCCTGCAAGGTAGCATGTCTTTACCATGGAGGGGCGAGAAGCCCAGGGAGATCATGAAATCAACAATTGCCCCAAAGTCATCCTGATGGTAAACAGGGAGCCAGTGTAGTGAAGCCAACACTCACATTCTTTCCTCTCTCCCATAATTGTTTCCCAAAGCAAGTGAGCACAACCACTTCCACACACTCCCCTCGTCACTAGGCCAGCCCTCTGGTGACCATAAGCATCCACTCCTTTGCTGGTTTGCCTTCAGGGTCAAGTCCTAACTGTGGGGAAGACTTGACCCCTGCTTAGCCTTCCAGCCTGCTCATGCTGCCCCCACACTGGGCACCATGCCAAACTGACCTTTCATCTCCCTGAAATATGCCAGCTTCTCTCTTGCCTCCAAGCCTCCGTATGCTCCCACTGCCTGAACTATTCTATTCTTCTTTAGCTTTTTATTTAAACAAAATGATAAGTCACCACGAAACACAGTCAAAAGGCCTAGAAAACTATCTGAAGGACCAAAATTTATTTTGTTTGTTAGTGAGCTGAGCTGAAAAGTAACTCTCTCTCCCTTCAAGAGAAAAATAGACAAGGAGACAGAATATTCATCACCTAGTGAGCTGAACTCGAAAGCTGTTTATCTGACTAATCAGGTTTGGAGCAATGGACTTAAGAATAAATGTGGCTGTTTTCTGTTCCTTATCATTAATTAGAGATTCTCTTTTGTGTTTCTTGACATTCAGCATGCGGCAGAAATGGCTCCCTGAAATGTCAAATTATTTTACTGCAGAGCCTGTTTTAATTTCTCAGGAACTTAACCTTTCAAGCAAAGGCTTATGTTAACTCTGAAGTTGGAAAAACATTTTTTAGAAAAACCATATGAAATCATGAAAATGTTGATTACAGGATCTCAGGATATATAGAGGCAGTTCATAAAAGATGCTTGTGATAATGAGGTCAGGTTAGAAATACACACACCAGGGGCACCTGGGTGGCTCAGTCCTTGAGCGCCGGACTCTTGATTTTGGCTCAGGTCATGATTTCACAGTCATGGGATTGAGCCCTGCGTTAGGCGCCACACTGACAGTGTGGATCCTGCTTGAAATTCTCTGTCTCTCTCTCTCTCTCTCTCTCTCTCTCTCTCTCTCTCTCTCCCTTTGCTCCTCCCCTGCTCATGCTCTAAACAAACAAACAAACAAACAAACAGGAAATAAATGCACTAGACCCTTCTATCTTTCCTCTTTTCCTCTGCAAGTGTGACTCTGTCTTGGGCACTCCTTAGAAACAGGAAAATGCACCCACCCCCAGCACCTTGTATAAAATGTCTCTGGTGGTTTCAGATGCAAACTTACAAGACAGGTGTCTCTCTGCCATCCCCTAAATACTCTCATCCTGTGCCAGAGGCAACTTCCTGAAGCTTCCAACTGTCACTCCCAGAATCTGAAACTTAATCAATGCCAAGCTACTAATGAGGATGAAAAGTCCTCCCCCCCACACCTGCCGCCACCCGACAGCACTGCCCCACCTGCATGTAACTATAGTCCTCTGTCAAGCAAAACCTGGATAGCAGGCTGTGTCCCCCGCCGAGGTCAGCACTTCCTGTAAAGGGCCAAGTAGCCAATATTTTAGGCTTTGCAAACTACATAGTCTCTGCCACACATTCGTTGTGTCCTGGCACTTGTTTGTTTGTTTGTGTGGCTTTGTGTCCAACCCTCTAGAGACTTAAAAGCCATTCTTAGCTCAGGGCTGCACAGAAGCAGGCCATAGACTGGATTTGGCTCATGTGGTATTTCCAGGTGATACTGTGGTGAAAAATCCAAACTTGACCCCACCCTCAAAAAGCAGAAGAGTGTCTACTGAGTCATCTGCAAGAGGAAGTCATGGCTGCGAAGGTAAAGAACAGGTTAAACCCAGAGGGGCTTCCTGGAGGGGGTAAATGCCTATGGAGGGATTGGGGTCTTGAGGACGACCACAGTGCGTGTGCCAGGGAAAGTGTTCGGGTAGTAAAAGCTGTGTGTGCGAAGTCGGTGAGGCAGGAGAGAAATGGACAGAGTAGGCCTAGCATGGCTGCGGGGCTGCGTGGCTCTGTGTCTGTACCATGTAGACTGAGGCATGTGAGTATGGCCTGAGGAAAGGCAGGATCCTGTAGGAGGTATCAACAAACTGGGTTTAAGAGGAAGAAGGGGTTACTGAAAGTTGTTCAGCCAAGTGCCGGGAGTCACTAGCCTGGAGCTGCAGACATGGGTGGACTGGAGGGAGGCAGGGAAGGGTACAGGAGACAGATGGTGGGGATTCTCCTTTTCCACTGACCTTGAAGTTTGCCAGCCCCTCTTAGGCAAATTAGAGGCCAGACAGAATGTCTGGGTGGTGGTCCCAAGACATCCCCTTATAAAGAGAATTGCTTGGGGAAGGGGGAGCTTCCAAAGAAGAATCAAGGAATCAAGGACTTCCTCTTCGCTATCAACTTAGAGATGAAGAGCAAGGTTTTGTTAGTACGAAAGGAGTGCCCAGGGCCTCCGCTGGTGTGTCTGATTGCTCTTAGCCTGAACACTACACAGTTAGACACATTATCCACCCACGCCCTTGTCCTTATCCACTGAGAGTCCACCAACGTGCGCCATATCTGGGTCTTATTGGGGATAAGAAGATGAATCAGCTGATTTTGTCTACAGGGGTTCGACAGTCCAGTTAGGGAGACAAGAAGGCAATGTAGTCAACCCACAAGGAAGAGTAAAATAAGGTCAACTGTTGGGATTAGGAAGAAAGCCCTGTGGGAAGAGGTAGAATGATGGATTCATGGGAAAGCAACTTCCCAAAGACCTTGGTGCTTGAAGCTGGAAAGGGTTTCCTGCTTCTTCAGGGGTATTTGAGTTCCAGGCAAAGTTTCCACCTTCTGGCGCCCCTGGATATTTCCGGAAGTGAATGAGGTGACCTCTGTTTTGGGAAATAAGCCTTAGGCATGGTACAAATCATGGGGTAAGAGGAGATGTGGCTGGTGGGGCAGAGAACCCACCTAACTTGAGCTGATACCTTAGTCATCTTGATTAACTTAGTTACCTGTCATCCATTCGTACCTGAAATAAGGCGTCTGGGGACTGAATCTCTCCTCTCGTATTCTATTCCTTGCCACACAGCCTCTGTCCTGCTACAGTCATTAGCCAGGGCCCAGGCTAGAGAGACAAGAGCAATTCAACGATAATGACTCACATTTATTACCGAGAGATAGTAATGATTCAAGGGAAAATAATGACAAATTTCTCTTTCACTCACACAAGGAACTTTGTGCCAAACTGGTGTTTGATGATGCTTGAAAGAAAGCAAGGGGTCATTAAAAAACTTCTCCCAATTTTGTGTTCCTATTGTATAAAAGTTTTAAAGAATCGGTTCGATGTATAATGAGTAAAAATGTATAGACTTCTGGATCTCACTTGACATGTGCGGGAATGTACGTGATTCAGCCGAAACTTCCTCTGATTATGCTTTTCGGAAATGTATTCTCTCCAAAATTATAGGTTTGTCAGTAGGATGCTGAACTGAGTACAGGAGAAGGACAAAGTCGATACTGCCTCACACTCAGCTCTTTAGAGGGCCATTTGCGACCTTCCTGGGAGAACAAAGACCCTAAAGAGAGAGGCAAATTTGATGGATGATTGTATGGCTGGATACATTGGGACCTTCTTGTAATTTCACCCTGTGGTCCCTATAGGTGGTGGGCCTGGGATTTACAGCAACCGCTGTTTTCAGTCCCTTTGTTAGAATGAAATACTCCTCTTCGTAGACTCCAGTGAGGTTGGTACAGTGCATCCTTGACTCACAAAGCCATCAGCTGGGGAGGGAAATGAAATAGAAACACTCTGACCCCAGCTCCCTGGGGGATTTGCCTGATGGAGGGAAGTTGGATTGGAGGCAAGAGAGAAGCAACCTTCAACCTGAGTGTGTCGCCCACACCAGTTGTGCCCTGTCACCAGCACACGGCATCACCATCAGACTGACCCTCTGGGCACATGTCATCGCTGTTTAGACAAGCAAGAAGATGAGGAAGATTGGTTTTCAGCAAGTACAGCTGAAGAGCGCTGCCCCAAGTATTTCATATAAATTCAGTTTAAAAGAGGTTTTTGTAGTTATGGACTTTTTATTTCCACTGTTTATCAATCTATCTCTAAGTAAAAACGAGGGATATTCTTCAGAGAAATGACATCAGGAGAAATAGTTTCTGAAAATATTTTCATTTTTAGTACATTTTATCCCTTCTAATTTCAAAAGAGAACAATAAAACTTGATCACTGTAAACCTTTAGAAGCTCTAAGTTCAACATTATGATTATTTTCAGTTAAATATATGAAACAATGGCTCAAGCTGGGTCATGGTGATGCCACTCACAGCCCGAGTGGTGAAATGGATTAAAAAGAAACAAAACAGTATTTATCTAGCATCTGACTGTCGACTCATTACTCACAAAAAATCTGGGTGTCAGTCCACGGACAGAATAAACATACCTGTGAAAATTGCTTGGACCCAGTTGAAATTGAAGTAAAATAAAAATAGGAATGACAGTGGAATTAAAATATTAATTCTCTAGAAAGGTTGTCATGTTTCTAGTGGCAGGCTTCTCTGCTGAAGAAAGAATTCTAGCTCGGGGTCTGGAATGAATAGATGTTCAGTAATGGGGGGACCCAAGGTGTTTGGCAGGAGCAGAGAAGATATGGCAATGAGTCAGAAACATCTCAGCTTAGAAAAGAAAAGGAGAAGGATGGTGGGTAAGATATGTACAAAATAAACCCTTATAGCATCTTCTGGATGCCAGGGACAGAGCTGCATGCTGGGTGATGGAGAAGCACAAGTTCTAGGCTCTTCCTGCAAGAAGAAGATGACCAATTAGAGAAGCAGATACATAAACAATTAAGTCTCAGTATGATGGGACAGGCACATGGGGGCAAAAGGGGTCATAGGGAAGTGAGTGATTGGGTCCCATTGATGGGGGAAGGGTTTTCTCCAGAAGGGGGCCCAGAAAAGGTGACCTGACATGACATGTGATATGAACACATTGCCACCATATGATTTGGGGGACATCCATTACCTTTTGTGTATGTCACATATCACAGAGGTGCTCTTCCCCCAGACTCATGTGCCTCAAGCTTCCAGTTGCTTTTGCAGAGACCAAGCATAGACATTGGGGGGCTTTCCATTAGGCAGATTTTTAATGGAAGGTGTTTTTGGAAGCCACAGAAAGTGCCTCTGTTAAAATGCAGACCAGAACCACTGATTGAAATCTGAACTGAGTGACCACTCCACCCATTGAGCTGGGAAAAATAAGTAGGACTTTTGTCACCTCAGCTAAAAGACCAGGCATTGCATATTTCCAGAGACTGAGGCCAGAGCTTGGACCCCATAATGGTCTTTTTTGGTCACTGTGGATACATGCATGCCAAGTTTCACAGAGAATGGAACTCTAGTTCCAGCAGTCCTTTCCCTGAGAAGTTCTCCTGAGTGGTTAACCTGGCTTCTTTCTCCCATTGATTATCAACGCCATTTTGGACTTGGTTTCTGGTTCTCTTTGAAATCAAGACTTTGACTAAAGCCACCTCCTGTTTCACTGTGCTGCTACACTCCTCTGCTCAACAGATGGAGCCTCAGTGATGGAGGTCACACCTTCACCCCCATGTCCCCTATATCTGTTTGCTATTTCCAGACTCCTAGGTCCTTGCTTGCCTAGCTTCTGCTACCAGAAGTGCCTCACACCCAGCTCATGTGAAGGCTCTCTATTCAACTTCCAGTGTCCAGGGGCACCTGGGGGGCTCAGTCGGTTAAGTGTCTGACTTCAGCTCAGGTCATGATCTCGCAGTCCGTGAGTTCAAGCCCCACATTGGGCTCTGTGATGACAGCTCAGAGCCTGGAGCCTGTTTCGGATTCTGTGTCTCCCTCTCTCTCTGTCCCTCCCCAGCTCACACCTGTCCATGAGTTGGGGCTCCTCATAATGAAGTATTTCTTGGGCCACACACAGCCATGGAGATGGATATAACCCGGACTCCCAAGTTCATGGCCCTCCTTGATTTACTTAATCCCTTTCCTGACTCTCCTGCAAGCTCTCTTGTAGACTCCCGCGTATATGCTGAGTACCCAGTCATTGTTTGCGGAGAGAAGAAATATATAGACCTGTTCATCATTTTGATAAACTTTGGTCAAGCTCCTCCAATACAACAACATCAATTCAGTCAAAGAGTAGTGAATCTGCCTGGTTTTTTCTCCTCTCAACTATTTAAAAAGTAACATGACTCCAGTTTAATTAACCAGAAGCTGCTGTCTATTGTTTTATGAGGCATGTCTGACTCAATTTTAAAACACATTAATGGAGAGTTTGTTTATCCCACTATTTGTCTTCCTCAGTGAATACTCGGGGTTCCTTCGAGTTGGGCCTTAAACATTTCAGTCAGATAATTTATTCAAGAAACGAAAACATGAGAAATGAGACAAGAAAACGTGTAAAGATGCATGGAATTATTTACTTTTCCTAAGCTATATTATGGGTTAACACAACATTTGACTGTGTACTTCATGTGTGCTCACTGAGGTCATGATGAGAATGTCAGATGAACAGGAACAAACCTGGAAATCAGCCAGGTCACCTGCAGGCCTAGATGAAGATAAAAGTCAGTGAGAAGGGCAGATTCTTCCATTCTATAATAGCAACATCTGTGCAATAAAAATTTTAAATCAAACATTTCAATTTTCACATAGGTACTTGGTGCAGAAATCAATATTTATTGCTTGTTGTGTACTTCCAGCTTGTCGGACAGTAAGAGGTGGATAAGGGATACATGTGCTCAAAATTTTTTTTAAAAAGCCATATATTTTTGAGTGGAAGAGGGAAAAATGTTTCACAATATGAATAACCACTCCTTAGGGTGGGTAGGCTACCTTTCCCCAGTACGTTAGCATGACAAAATGGCGGACTGAGCTGAGAAATGTAGAATCTATGCATTATGTTATCATGGCTAGAAACAAACTTAACTCCATGTGTGAATTCTGGAAGAATTGGCTACCTGAAGGCTTCCTAATGGTTTCCTGAAGGACAATGATGAGAAAGATTCTGAAGATAAGTCCAGATGGAGAGGACAAGGGCCCCGTGATTACTTATGTCTGCCCTGGAAGTAACGAGTACAAAGTATTAGCCACCCCTGGAAGAATGAACTCAAGTGTCTTTCTGGCTCTAAAATGCTTGAATTTTTAAACTACTTCAAACCAAACAACTTTAACTTTTTAGTTGGAAAAAATTATTTGAAGATCCTTGACATAGATTTTAGGTTTTAGGTGGGGCCTTGATGCTTCTGCCCCTCTGCCTGATACCAGGATTCAGACCTGAGAAAGGAACCTGTCCCTGCTTTCATCTGAAATCTTGTTGATCATTCCCCAAACCTTTAGGGACACTTATTTATCTCTTTTTGTTCTTCGCCATTGTATTCTTTGGTCCCTTTCTCTTTTATAAAAATTTTATTTATTTATTTTGAGAGAGAGAGACACATACACACACAAAATGAGTGGAGGAGGAGCAGAGAGAGATGAAGAAAAAGAGGATCCCAAGCAGGCTTCTCACTGTCAGCATAGAGCCCAACTTGGGTCTCGAACTTACAAACCATGAGATCATGACCTGAGCTGAAATCAAGAGTCAGATGTTCAACTGACTGACCACCCAGGGACCCTGGTCCTTTCCCTTTTAAGACCACTTTCTTCTTAAGTCCTGCATTCCCTCCTTTCTTCTACCTCTCAACAGACTGACTTCATCTTTTGCTTCTCAGAGAAAATAGAGCCTCTCATGGGAATTGCCTCCTGACCCCCAGCTCCTTCCTTCGAGCCTCAAAGGAAGACATGGTCTTTATCTTCTCCGGACAAACCCTTCCCCACTTCTGAGCAACCTCCTAGTCCCCCCAAATTGTCCGGCTCCTGTCTCAGTGCTGAAAGTCTTGTCACTTAGATGATGAGTTCTGTTTGGGACACACTGGACTTGAGCTACATGGAGATTGTCAACATCCTGATATTCACAAGGCAGTTGAGGATGTACATGTTTGGAGGTCAGGAGTGATGTCAAGTGTGAAGAAGCAGACTCAATCACCATGTGAGCTTTCAGGAGGCAGTGAGGCAATAGTGGCGAGCCAAGGCGGTCGCTGGGAGCACCTGGAGGGAAGGACCGAGGAGTGGGTCTCAGAGGATAGCGAGCGCTTCTGGGTAAGGGGGTGGAAGGGACAGGCGGTGCCCATGCTTCCTAGGACAGCTTGGTGAGCTGTTTCCCTTTTCATTAGTCTTACTGGTATGATTTCCTTCCTTCTTGTTTCTTTAACATACTTTCTCTTTTCTAGTGCCTGTTATTGAATATGTAACTCAACTATTTTTATATCGCTTGTATTTCTAAATAAATTCATCAAAAATATATAATGCTGAACATTTACCTTAATGACTGTCTCTCAAGAATTTTCATAATTGCTCACTTCAATTTCCTTTTTGAAAACTACTTATTTATTTATTTACTTGAGAGAGAGTGAGAGAGAGAGAGCAGGGGAAAAGGGCAGAGAGAGAAAGAGAGAGAATCGTAAGCAGGCTCCATACTCAGTGCCAAGACCGACACAAGACTTGATCCCACGACCCTGGGATCACGACTTGAGCCAAAATCAAGAGTTAGAAGCTCAACCTGCTGAGCCATCCAGGTGCCCCAATTTCCTTTGTGACCCATGAAAATTTTTAAGAATTTTAAGAATTTATTTAGACATTTTGTCTGACATATCCAGACATTTTTTAAATGATCTTTTATTGTTGGTTTCTAATTTAGTTGCATCGTGGTCTATGTGACAAAGTTCTATCATTGCTGAAATTCCCCTCCAAGATCTAGCCCATGGTTAATTTATAAAGCAACACTTGTGTAAGATGTGTATCTTCATTTTTAGCATATGGTTCTATGATCTCTGTTATATCAGGTTGGGTACTTTTGATGTTCAAGTCCACAATGTCACTAACCTGTGTGTGTGTGTCTGCTTGAGCTAGGTAGAAGAGAGTCACATCACTTATTCTGTGGGGTTGTCAAATGTGTCTTTTTCTATCAGCTTTTCTTTACTGAATTACGAGAAAATACTGTAGTTGCCTTATATTCTTTATAAATTTTTTTAAGTTTAATTATTTTTGAGAGAGAGAGGATGAGAGAGAGAGAGAGAGAGAGAGAGAGAAAGAATTCCAAGCAGGCTCTGCACTGTTAGTGTGGATGTGGAACTCAAACTCACGAACCATGAGATAATGACCTGAGCTGAAATCAAGAGCAGGACACTTAACCAACCGAGCCACCCAGGAATCCCCTTTATAGATTCTTAATGTGGATTTGTTACTATGTAGATTTCTTTTTTACACATGTCATTTATTTTCACCTAAATTCTATTTTGTATTAATATTACCATTCTAACTTTCTTTTGGTTAAAATATGACCTTTAAGTCTTTTGCTTTCTTCACTTTTAATTTTCTGTGAGGGTTTTTCTATGTATATTCCTTAGCAGCAGCAGTAAAAATAAATCCAGTCCTCTGTCCTTATTGGAGCAGTTTCATCTTTACATTTATTATAATTAATCCCATATTTGGGCTTATGTCTATATCTGACTTTGTGTTTGCTCTTAATGACTCTTACCCAGTCTCCTTTCCTATTATCTGATAAATCAGGTGTTAACAACCTGCTTTCTGTAAAGGACAGGCCATAAACATTTTAGACTTCACAGGCTAAGGGGCAAAAGTGAGGATATTTTTTGATACTTCTTTAACAAGAAGGAAAACAGGGGTGCCTGGGTGGCTCAGTCGGTTAAGCATCCAACTTTGGCTCAGGTCATGATCTCATGGCTCAAGAGTTCAAGCCCCGCATCGGGCTCTGTGCTGCCAGCTCAGAGCCTGGAGCCTGCTTCATTTGGATTCTGTGTCTCCCTCTCTCTCTCTGCCCTCCCCTACTCACACTGTCTCTCTTTCCTCAAAAATAAATAAACATTAAAAAGAAAACAAATTTCCACAAAATTTTTGATGACATTCAAATAATAATAATTATTATAATAGAACAAAACTGATGGCAAAAGCTAATAATCTTAAACAAGTTTATTTTTCTCTGGACATAATTTGTGGGCACATTCTTCAACTATTGCGCCAAATCTCCTTTAATGGATTTATCGTGACTTAACGGCTTCCCTTGCCTATGTGACAAATGAGACACTTGGAAACTTACCGTGCATATTGGCAGCCTTGTTTTCATCTTCTTCTAGTTTCGTGAAGAAATTCTGCTGTGCTGATATGGCCCATTGTGAGTTTTCTAATTCTTCTGAGCACAGCTGTCCTGCATGACGAAGTGCTTTGTGTAGTAATTCTGGTGGACAGTGTGTGTCTTTCTCTGGCATTATTGCACAGACGCCTCACTGTGCAACTCAGTCGCAGAATAATCCAACCACCGTGCCTTAAAATTGCAGGATTTGAAGTCCACTCCTGTCTTCTTTACTTGTTTTGATATAATGTGTATGCACTGGCAATGAAAAAAAACGTCTTGGCATGTCGACGCAGGTGGTCCTCAAGAGGCCTCACTGGGGCTGTCCCCGAGGTTTGCAGCCTGTGGCTATGGTGGCCATGCTCCTGTCCAATGCAGCTGCAGTCTGTGATGAGCTTTGTACACTGCCAAAGCCACATGGATGGCATGTAAACAAAAGGGCGTGCTGTGTCCAATAAATCTGCAGTCACAGGTAAACTTCATGTAATTTTCACGTGTCATGTCATATTCTTTTTTTGTGTTCTTTTTAAACACTCCTAGCCCATGGGCCACACAAAAAGAGGTGGTGGCCAGATATGATAAATAATTTGGAATTTCCTGCCATCTGTAATGTTTTTGTTCCTTCTGTGCTATTCGGAAGCTATAGATTATATCTCTATTCATTTAGTGATTTCCCTTAATTTTAAAAACTGTGTCTACTAAAGTATATTTTATAGTAAAGAGGTGTTAGTCATATTTTAATGTTTTTGAAGAGCCTGCCTACTGAGTTGTGTTTCTTGCAATGAAGTCCAAAAGTTGGTCATGTTTCTGTCCTGTGTTCCATCTTTCTTGGGAATGGGACCCAACGGATTCCGTTCTCAAGAGTTGAGCTTGAGGACCACAGACACTGAAATTCTTAGCCACCTCCATCTGTTACAGGAAAGGCAAAGGCAGATGACAGGAAGACAGCGGACTGTGGAGTCAGACATGTGTGGCTTTCAACCTTGGTCTCCCGCCCCACCCGCTGTGGGCAAGTCCCTAATCCTCTCCAAGCCTTAGTTTTCTCATTTGTGGAGCTAAGTTAACAATACCTCCCCTGCATATGAGCCTTCCGTAGACATGGTGTCCATGATGCCCCTACTCATGGAGCTCTTGATAGCAGGTCACCACGATGAACTTCACTCGAGCCCCGGGCCATTTCATCTCAGCAGGGTTCATTTCAACTGCAGGGCTCTGCGCGCTTAAATTCCAAAGCTGGCTGGCTTTACACTTTTGCTCTCTATGGAGATTTCACTCAGTCTATTGTGTGGTAGCATTTATGAAGCCTTTGATTTGGTCACCTCTAAACGGAACGTCTCTATTTCACAACGGCCACAGAACTGTCTGGTTTGGTGACAGCCTGGTCCAGCAGGTCTCAGCAAAGGCTCGTCACTCACACTTGCTTATGCTGACAGTCCTTTTGACTAAGGATGCCCCATTAGACCATCAAGGACGCTTTGAGGTTGCTGTATGAAGGAGCCCATGTGAAACCTGAGACCAAGAGTGGGGTGCCTCCTAAGAGGTCAGAAGAATGTGGTAACATCCATCTTACTTACTTGAAAATGTATCACTTTTTCCTGTTATAAATCTCATTTTAATTTTGTGCCTGCTCTAAATGCATAAATATTGTTAGGTATACTAACAGACTTGTGCACTCAAACCCTGGAAATGAAAAAATATTCCTGGCAATGATGAGAAAGAAATCTTGTTAATAAAAAAAAGTGTTATTGATGTGGATTTCTTATGTTTCTTACATATCTTCCATTCGTTATAGATACCAACTGGGGCACTGCAGAAAAGTTAAAGCAATAGTAAATGACTAAAAAAAAAAGGTTAGGAGCAATAAATCTTTTAAGAACTACAGAAAGCAGGTTAAAAAGTATGCACTTTCAGTGATAAAATAAGTTATGGGGATATAGTGTAAGCATTGATACTGTATTGTATATTTGGAAGTTGCTAAGAGAGGATATCGTAAAAGTTCTCATCGCAAGAGAAAAAGGTTTGTTAACTATATGGAATGATGGATGGTAACCAGACTTATCGTGATCATTTCAAAATACGCACAAATAAGGGATCATTATGTTGTACACCTGAAACTAATATAGTTATATGCCAGTTTTATGTCAATAAAAGAATTTTGTAACAAATGATTGTTTAAAAGTTTTTCCTTCCTTCCTTTTTTTAAATAACTTCTTTCTTATGTTGTACTGTTTAATGTGACCAATTGTTTTTAATATTCCCCAATTAAAATATATGATGTGATTTATTCTTTTTAGCAGGAATTTAAAAATTAAAAAAAAATCAAAGAAGGCAATGTAATAAAGCAATGAAACAGTCCTGTTCCACTCAGGATTACAAAAAGAAAAAAAAAAACCAGCATAAAGAATTAAGCACCATACTTTTCAAGAATCCTGAAACAGGACCCTTCCATTAAAGTATTAATTCTACTCACTCCCGAAGTCCATCTCCTGCTACGCCGACCTGCCCTCGGGCTTCCCGGAGTAAAGTGGACCCGAAGTGAGGTCCCGTCAGAGGGAGCAGGTTGTTTGGGTCAGGTGCAGAAGTTAATGCACGCCTCGGGCAGAGCCGAGCCACTGGTGCGTGCACACGTGCGGGCCACAGTGATGGATTGCTGGAACAGATTAGGGGCCCGGGAGACAGGCAGACCTCTGCACACTTCTAGAAGTAGGTAGTGAAAATTACCTATGGCACACACATTCTTTACCTCTCCCCATCTTTCAGTCTCATTAAGCCCAGACTCTGTGGCAGGAACCCAGAAGCACGATGCAATTCCTGCCCTTCAGCTCTTCCTTCCACCTTGGGAGCTGAGCCTCACTCAGCTGGACAAGGGGAAACAGTGAGCTGTTCCTGGGGAGAGCAGGGGCAAAAGGGAAGAGCAGCCTGGAAAATGCCCTGGCATCACTGGCAAATATGAAAGCAGCCCTCAGATAAAGGACTCTGTGGTTAACCTCTGATCAAGGTGTGGCCACCAAGTGCCAGCTCTATTCTCTGGAACATCATTTGTGTTGCTCTGATGGCTTTCATGATCCAAGAGGGAAGCTCGTGTGGACTAACCAAACTTTACTGGCATCATATAATCTCTGAACTTTCCTAGCCACCGTCCCCCAGCTCCACGCCTCCTCTGCACATAGCCCTTCCAGCACAGCTCACTCTGCACGATGGCAGGTGTCCCCAGGGCACTGTCTCAGTCATCTTTGTATCCAGAGGGCCCAGAAGAAGGCCTGACCCCATGTAGGGAGGAATCCGGCCAATCATAGGGGGTGGGGGTTGGGGAGAGTCTATGATGGGATGGAGAGTGCATGGGAAGCATAGGATACACCTACACTCACTCACATACTCATTCATCGCCCATCCAACATTCAACTGCTACCACCTGGGTGTCTATACTGGGGATATTACTGTGAAATAAAGCAAGCAGGCTGCTTTCCACATAGACCACAGCCGGCGGGTGTGTGGTGCAGACCTTCCAGGGGCTGCAAGAGCACGTAACTTTGACTTTGGACGCCAGGGAAAGAGTCCTGAAAAGTGAGGTCTCTCTAGGGCCTGAATGATGAATTAGGAGGCAGAGAAGTCAGGGGCAGAGGGCCGGTAGGCTCCTTCTGACACCCTTCAGTATGATCTGTAGCCTCTGGGAATAAGTCACTGAATAGGTCAGAGCCCCAGTTTCCATATCAGTACAATGGGAATGATATCACTTATTATCTTCACTGGGTGGTTATAAAGGTTTCATGAGATCATGTCCGCTAAGCAGCTAACAGACTCCTTGTCACCTTGGTATTCAATTGATGCCTGAGACAAATGGTGATTCTTGGGGGTTACAGAAAGCCTCCATGACTCAGCAGTTCAATATGCTCTATAATGAAGCAGGGATACAATTCTGATTTTTTTAATGAAAATCCAATTTAATATACTATTCATTTACCCTCTGTGAGCTGAGTGAAACTAAAAATATTTCATGTTCTTTGTGTTCAGCTACCAATGATAGCTGATCAAGGAAATAAGTCAACTTATTGTAGGTGCCAGGAAATTTGCCTTGAATAATGTTGTTTAGAAAGTTTTATATTAGATTAAAAGAGAAAGCATTCCCAAAATTTCAACTGATGGATGCAGGAATGCACGAAAGGAATTCGTACCCAGGAGCCCTGAGGAAGGGCCGGCGCTGGTCACCATGGCTGCTGCCTTCTGTCACTATCAGACGCTAGGTCTTCAAGTAAGAGCACAGGTTTTATGTTGAGGCTCCTAAAAGATGCTGCAGAGGAGTGAGCAAACTGGACTGGCTCCAGCCTGGGACAGGGCTTAACTCCCGGCCTCAATCACCATCAAGTTATGCAACTGAGAAATCAAGCAAACACACCCTGAGTTGGCAGAGTGTGGAAAACACAGTGAGGTGTATTTAAAGACAAAATGCCCTCATTGTGTGTTCACAAATGCGATGGCTTATTGACTTGATCATAAAGTCATCGTTTTGAAGCCAAATCACCAAGACCGGGGCTATAATTGCTCCCTCATCTCTGTCTCGCTGCCTGGAAGGAGATTCTGGGAGGGCAGCAAAGGGCCCAGGCTATTCGCTGAAGGGGTTAATGCAAAGCCCAGTACATATTTGGCACCTGAAAAGATTTAATGAAATAATTGCATTTTATTAGGATACGAAACTTGGCCCCTGTTGCGTTCTGTGACATTTGCACGTGTTCCTCTCCATCTGAAGTCAAATCCTGGATGCAAACATGATATTCTCACAGTATCAGTTGAAAAGACTATGCCTTTGTGTATCAAGACTAGGTACTGCCTTCTATGGCTTTTCGCGGGAGTACTGTAGCCAAAGCATGACACTATGGTGTGGGGATGTGTGCAGATATGTGCATATGAAGGTGCCCGAGTGTGGCCCATAGGAGGATTGCATGTCTATCAAGAGTCCTTTTGAGCTCACATTCGATTAGTTTCTAGAGACCACTTAGCCCATCGACTCAGCTTTTCCATCAGCAAAAATGGCGATGAACTTCAGTTTCCTTCTTCACTGAAGAGTTATAATAATTACTGTAATGTTATTTCCCTGAATGAAAAATGCCTCTTGACTGCAGTGGATACACTTAGGAAATTAAAGATTGAAAGTGGAACATTTATACCCCAGGGCAGCATTGGTAACACCCAAAACTTGTTTCCCTCATAAAGGAACATACTCAATATTTCATCAATATGTGAAATGTATACCCGTATCTTAAAATCCAGTGCTCACCTTTTAAAACACTAGTAACCACACTCTAAAATTTTTTTTTTGTTTTTAATGTTTATTTACTTTTGAGAATATAAGTGGGGGAGGGGCAGAGAGAAAAGGAGACACAGAATCCGAAGCAGGCTCCAGGCTCTGAGCTGTCAGCATAGAGCCCGACGCGGGGCTTGAACTCATGGACTTCATGATCATGACCTGAGCTGAAGTCAGATGCTTCACCAAGTGAGCCACCCAGGCACCCTAGTTACTACACTTTTAAAAGTACTTTTAAATATTTTTGAGCCTTCATCACAAATCATTCTTTGTGGGGGGATTCCTCTTTGCCCATGACTAATATTTTTCCAGAGGAGATTACAATTTATTTTGTCATTATGCTCCTTGGTTTTCTATCACCTGAAAACTTCCACTATTGTTTGGCAAGGGAAAAAAATCCCAATGACCTGATATCCTGGCAATTTTAATCATCTTTCTCTCCCGAAATTTGAAACACGTGGCTTCTATATTTGAAATTCTTCGGCAGCCCTGAACTACTTATTCAGACTAAAAACCGAGTATTCCACTGACATTCCATCATGTGGGTAGGACATCATGCAGAGACACTCCTTTCGTAAAGACTTAGAATTATTTTGAAAGTATTTTGGAATTTTCCACAGGCTTAATTACTGTACAGACACCAAAGTGGAGGGGGAGAAGGGGCCTGAGCCCCAGGATAGAGCTTCAGGTCCCCAGGTGAGGGGATTCTCCTGGCCTCCTGGCAGCGGTTGGCCACGAGAGGAATGGGAGCCGGCCCTTCAGTTGTCCACAGGCAGCTTCCTTTTAGAACTATGGTCAAGTTCAACGGGTCCTGACCACAAGAAAGTATTTAATTATAAATGGATTTTAAGCTGCCCTGCTCTGTTTACTTATAGTGACTTCAGCACAGTCTTTTCTCTGAGAAAACATTTCCTTGGGATCATAAGAGGTGGCTCTGGGGGCGCCTGAGTGGCTCAGTCGGTTAAGTGTCCAACCTCGGCTCAGGTCATGATCTCACGGTTCATGAGCCCCGAGTCGAGTTCTGCGCTGCTGATGTGGAGGCTACTTGGGATTCTCTCTCTCTGCCCCTTCCTGACTCATGCTTTCTCTCTCTTAAAATAAATAAATAAATAAATTAATTAATTAATTAATTAATAGTGGCTCTACTGGCTCCGAAGCTGACGGAATTGCATTTTGGGCTGCCGCCCACCTCGCCCATGATGTGAAAATGCATCCAGACACATGGGCTATCACCCAGGGAAGGTGGGTCCTGATTTCTAAATGTCCCACGCTGCAAGACTTATTTTAAACGACGCATTTCTCACAGGGATTGCATCTATTTGATTATGCAATTACCTACTAATAGTATAAAGCTTGAATAGATGAACGCTTTTCAAATACCAAAAATTGGTTTTTAATCAAACAAACTAAAAACTGAAAACTGTTTTTGAAAAGCTTTTTCTCCCCTTAGTTTTAACAGAACATCATTACTGGAAGGAAAATAATCAGCTCGGCCCCAATTTCCAACAGTCATGCAATAAGGTGTGATATGCAATGTTTACGTAGGAAATTGTATATCAGTTTTCCGAAAGCTCCATTGACCATCAAGTTGTTCATTGTATTTTCTCAATGTTGTCAAACTTTTAAAAAAGCTTTTAATGTTTATTTTTATTTTTATTTTTGAGAGAGAGAGAGAAAGAGAGGGAGAGAGAAAGAGAGACACGGAGTGCGAGCAGGGGAGGGGCAGAGAGAGAGGGAGACACAGAATCCGAAGCAGGCCCCAGGCTCTGAGCTGTCAGCGCAGAGCTGATGCGGGGCTCGAACCCACAAATGCGAGATCATGACCTGAGCCGAAGTCAGACTCCCAACCGACTGAGCCCAGGCTCCCCGTCAAACATTTTTAAAAATTCTTTCTTTCTAAGTTTTCTGCAAACTCAGTCTCTGGTGGGGTTAGTTGAGAATAGTGGTAGAACTCTTCTAATGTACATTCCAGTTACATACACTGGTGTTTCTTTTAGCATCTTGGTTCATTAAAATAGGCTGGAGACAAAATTCTCCAATTTCTAAGGTAAGGATTTTCTTTCTCTTTCCTGGTCATCTTTAAGTCTATGACATTTGGGGAGTGCTTCTGGCATGGGTTGTAGGTCTGGTTGAACAACAAGATGACAAACAGAAGTAGCACACTGCTCACCTTCTCCCAGCGGCAGCGAGATGCCCGCCATGCCAAGGAGTTAGCACGTTTGTGGCTACCATCGGGGAGGCTCAGGGAGACGTGACCCAGGGCCCAAATTCACACCAGCTCTTGCTGTGTCCTATCCAGGTCGCCAGCCTCTGCCCTCTCTCCCTCCCTCTCCCCCCTCCCCACACCCACACACCATTGTTCACCAGGACCCCGTTGCCAGTCAGCTCCAAGGAACTAACACAAGTGCAGCCCTCCCATCCAGCACCAGAGGCAGCGAGAGGCCAGCACTGGGATTCTGAATCACACCTGCCAGCCAGGTGTGGGGGATGGAGGGGGGTCCGGCTCACTGATCTGCCGCCCTCCTCCTCCTCCTCCAAAGTTAACTCCTCTCTCCTGGTCCTTTTCCAACCACCGGGGCTCGGGGAAAGAGGGTGTGCCTGCAGTGCCCACAGTGCCTGGAGGTTCTAAAATGATTGGTGCCCCCAGGCCACCAGGAACTGGGCAAGGGCCTAAGTTTGGTGCCTAGGCCAAGAGTTCTCCTCCCAATGGCTGCAGGCTCCAAAAGAACCTTCTGGGTAAACACGAACCGGGGAAGTGGACTTACATTTACAGGGGAGGCTGTGGTTCCCCTCTGCATGCAGGGGGCAGCTCGTGCCCAAACTGGGGGATGGGGAGCCCCTGTGAGTGGGGTCGGGAGCAAACTGGAACTCATCCTGTGACTCTGGGATGCTGGGCACTGCTCCTGTCGTCCCCTGAGGCGCCTGGTCCTAGGACAAGGTCAGTGAGAGCCAGACACCGGTATCCCCTTACCTCCGGCCCCTGGCAGGCAGCCCTCCTCCCTTCCATTGCTGGCAGCTGCAGCCCCTAGAAAGTCCCTCCTACATGCATCCCATGCTGGTGACCGTGAAGTGACACTACCTGTCCCCATGGGGAGAGGGGGGCTGCCACGAACCCCCTGCTGCCTTCCCTAAAACAGGAAGGAAGGCCCTGAGCTGCCAGGGGGACCAGGCTGGGCTGGAGGAGGAAATGGGTCGCAGGCAGATCGCCGGCCACCCTCTCACAAGCACCTAGAAGGCTCTTCGAAGTGCGCCAGGCTCCCCTCCAAAAAACAGGAGCCAAGCGCCAGCATGTCCCCCTTAAAGGCGGATCGCCAGAGAGCATAGGTTCGAGGTCCAGACCAGCTGGAAGAACGGGGGGAGCAGGCAGCGGCCCATTTGCTCCATCTGACTGGTTGCCCAGTGAGCGTGAGGCAGGACAGGTGGGCCACAGCTCAGTCTGTTCTTGGTGGCGGCTGCGGGGAGCTCTGCGCTCCCCCTTCGGCACTGACTCTGCGCGCCAAGCAGCCTTGCGAACCGGGCTTGAGCTGCGCACCTCTGCACAGCACCTGAGACGGTCCGGCCTCCCCTCAAACCTCGGTCCCCTCGCGACTGTAGACGAAGCGGTCCCCGCGCAAGCCTGGGGCCGCGGTGTGACGTCCAGCGCCGAAGCCGGGGGCGGGGCCGGGGGCCTGCGGCCCGCGGGCGGCGCCCGTCGTCGGTCTCCCGAAGGAGAAGTCCCCCGCCAGGCCCGCGGGGAAGGTACCCGGGCCGCCAGCCAGGGCGCCCATGGCCGAGGCGAAACCCGACAGGCAGGCGGCAGCCTCGGGCGCGGGCGGGGACGGCGGGGCCTGCAGGTCCGGGGAGGCGGCGCCCAGGGGCTCCCGCTCCGGCGCCTGGGCTCCCCGGGGGCTCCTGGCTCCCGAGGGTGCGGCGGCGCTCACCTCTCCTCTCCTCTTTCTCTTCCGTCGGAAGTTGCCATTGTCAAACATCTTCTCGCAGTTTGGGTCCAGGGTCCAGTAATTGCCTTTACCTGCGCCAGAAGAGAGGGCTCAGCTAGGAAAATATGGGGTTTGGGGGACCACGGTGTGAACTGGAGGAACGGAGGTCAACTTCAAAAAGACTCCCCCACCGGTCCCTCCATTATTCCCACCCCCACCTGGACGGGCCCCCACGGCGGACCGGGAAGAACGAGGACATCCCCCCAAAGGCCTGGGAAGGGCGACAACCAAGAAATACGGAGCCCTTCTAAGTTCAAGGCCAGGAAGAAAACCTATGGGGAGCGGAGCCATCTGGACTTGGGACAGTCCGTCCGCCAATGGAGCCCGGGCCCAAGGTCGTCTCCAGCGCTTCCCCAAGCGGCATGTCATTCGTCTTTCCAGTTCCGGGGGCAGCCACTGCCTTCCTCACCTTACAGCCAAGGACACTGGGGCCCAGAGTAGTAACTCCAAGGGTGGCCCAGCTGACCGGCGATCCCGGTCCTTCCTCTGCGGGAGCGCACAGAGCTTTCACGCCTCACAGAGCAGTAGACCTGAAGTCAGGGTCTGCGGCTTCCGAGGTCGTCTAGGACTCTGTCCTCCTCCCCTCCCTGCCTCAGTATCCCCGCGCAGGGCGGGAGGGACTGGGCTGCCCCAGGCCGCGCTGGTCCTAAGCGCCGGCGGCCGGGCTGCGGGCATCCGCCGAGTCCTGGACGGGGCGATCGGGCGCGCCTTTTTTTCTTTTTTTTACCTGGGTCGTCCTCCTCGCGGGGCACCTTCTTGAAGCAGTCGTTGAGCGACAGGTTGTGGCGGATGGAGTTCTGCCAGCCCGCCTTGCTGCGCTTGTAGAAGGGGAAGTTGCCGGCCACGTACTGGTAGATCTGGCTGAGCGTCAGCTTGCGCAGCGGCGCGCTCTGGATGGCCATGGCGATGAGCGCCGAGTACGAGTAGGGCGGCCGCACCAGCCGCAGCAGCTCCTGCTGGCCCGAGAGGCTCAGCCACGCGAGGTCTGCTCCCGCCAGGCCTCCCGGGGCGCCGAGGAGCGGGCCGGGGCCCGCGTAGCCGGGGGCCGCGTAGGGGGGCGCGGGCCCGGGCCCCGCAGCGTAGGGCGCGGGGCTGAGGGCGGGCGCGTTCAGCCACAGGCGCTGCCCCCCGCCTGCCGCGCCCAGATCGGCGCGCGCGTAGCCCACGGGGTGCGCGGCGGCCCGGGCCTGGCTGTGCGGGGCCGGACACGCACCCGCGCCGTCGCAGTACGCGGCCATGTCCAGCCGTTCCCGCGCGCGGCCGGGAGGCTCGGCGCCGAAGCTCATGGGCGCCCCATCCAGCGCGGCCCGCAGCTCCCGGGTGAGGCCCGCGCGGCCCCGCCCTCCGTCCTTTAAATGCCGTCGGGGGGCCCCAGCCCCTGATGAGTGTGGGCGGCGAGCCCCTTCCCCCCCTCCCAGAGCATCGGAAGAGTGTCGTCCTGGTCCCCGCCCCGGGGTCAGCTTTCAGCCCCTCCCTGGTCCTGACGCGCTCCAGACCCTCCGCCCCAGTGATTCCCCGACTTAGTGCCGCCGGTGCCCCTGACCAGAGTCCCCAAGGATCTCCCCTATCCCGGCCCCATCTGGCCTCTAGGGTCCTGCCAGTCCCGGTTGCCCTGGCCCCTTGCACAGACACCACGTCTCTCGCAGGCCCCCAGTCGAACGCGCGGCCGCCTTGCCGGACCACGGGGGACACTGCCCCTGCAGAATCTCGTCAACACGGCGCCTGTGCCGTTGGGGCCACAGGACGCGCAGCAGAGGGCCGCTGTGCTGGGCCGGGAGCCTTGATGAAGCCCACGGATGTCGAGGGGCTGGGGCCACGAGGAAAGGCACCGCGGTGAAAGACGCGAGGGCCCAAGGCCTGGGTTGGCTGGGCCAGGACAGTGGCCCTGGAGTCCTACAGAGTCCCTGCGCGAAAAACGCGCGAAGGCGGACCACAGTGGGTAAGAGTTGAGACACCAGAAGCTCCGGACGCGCCAGCTGTCTAGGAAGCCTTCACACACCCCCCCCCCCCCCCCCGCCACCCCTGAAAACCCTGCCTTGCTTGTTCCCGAAGTGGCCTCGGGCACAGGGTGAGGGTTAGCAAAACCCTCCACTGGCTTCCCCGGGACGTCTGTGTGCGCCCAGCACCACAAACCGGCGCAGTTCTCTCGGCACCCCGAGCTCGCCAGTCTCCCCATCTCCGGCTCCCCATGCTGCCTGGCTCCTGGCCTCCCTGTTCCCCACCAGCTGTCCGGGCTCCCCGGGGGCCTGGCCCCACAGGCCAGAGCGTTTGTGAAGAGCGGCGGCCTCCGGGACTCGGGTTCCACCCCCTGCCAGCGCGCGGGGAATGGAGCATTCCCGTCCAGGAATCAAGGTTCGGGCTTAGTGGATGCGCCCCGTCACTGGGAAATTCAGCACCGGCCCAGTTAGAGCCCGTCATTGAGATGGATTTCGTCCTGGGTCTGTGGATCATCAAGGCAGATGCATTTATTTATTTATTTTTAAACTTTATAGTAAGGCAGATGCATTTAAATTCATTTAACAAACAGAGGTTTCAATCCTACCGCCTGCCTCCTCTACGTTTTTTGATGGTGGGGAGGAGGAGGAGGAGGAGGAGGAGGAGGGCAGTGGTTTGGGGCTGGAAAGGAAGGATGAGGGAAGGATTTGGACTTTGGAACTAAGAGTCCCAGTCTGGGTCAGCCTTTTACTGTCCTCGAGGCCTTAGGCCTCTCAGATTGTAATTGCAAATTTTATGTAAAACAACCAATTTAGGTTGTTTTACATAAAATGGCAGAAGAGAGAGTCCCTCTATTGCAAGAGGCCTTGCCTCTTAAAAGTAACTGCCCCTTTAAGTGATGAGCAACTAAAGGCGGTTCTAGGGGCTGTTAAGGCTTCTAGAAGGTAGAAGCCCCAAGAAGCTGGAGCTGGTTCACTGAGGTGGGCTCCTCAGCCAGTATGAACCCGCCTGCCGTCTCTGCCTTCCCCAAAGATTTCTAATCCTTGTCAAAGGAGTACAGGTTGTGGGGATCCTGGGTACCTTTCAGAAGCAGCCCCTTCATTGCTGCAGGGACAGTTGAGGGGGGATGGGAGTACTCAGGATGGAAAACACTACCCGCTTTTCTTGCTTCCATCAAAAACAGCATCCAGAACCATCTGCCTTAGCATTTTTCAGTAAGTCCTCCCAATTTTAAACCCGGGCTGCTCTCCGTAGACGCAACAAGCTTTCTGGTAGCTGCATCTTAAAGAAAAAAAAGTCTTTCCATCAGCCAATATGGTTGAAAGCGCGACTCGGATGTGTTCATTGTGGACAAACTGGTCTCAGCGCACACACACCCTTCTGCCCTCTGTAACAATACTTAGTTTGCTGAGAGTCTAAGAGAGTTTCCACACCTGACATTTTGCAGTGGTTGCTGGTTAGGAGGCAGCTTTCCAGAAACCATGCTTCATGAGGCTGGGCCATCACAGAAGCCACACAGCTCGGTGTTGACCCAAACTATGGGGGTAATGGAAAGAGAGCATCAGGATTAGAAACAGCCATGTGGGTGGGCTTTCCCGGTACAGCCTGCATCCAAGGGACCTGCCTGCGTTGGTCCTTCCCTTTAGATGTTTAGCTTCCTTAGAAGACTCAGGAAGCTTGTGCTCCTGGGGTGGGGGGAAGGGAGGGATTGGATTGTCCACGGCTCGGAACGTAGAAGACACTTGTCTTGGTGGAGATTTGTGATTTGGGAGGAAGCATTAATTTTATCACAGTTAACTGCATTCCTGGGATAATAAAATCAGAGATACTGAATTTTAAAGAACATCGTGGCTGATCTCTTACAATGAAAAGGAATAAAAAAAAGATGAGAGTTCTTTTCAAATCCCCTTTAATTTTAATAGCCTCTCTTTCTGTTAATATTGTAATTCTTGAACGCTTGTGAGTTTCAGGACTTCCAAGGAGATCAGATGAACCTTCATGTAATTTCTCTCAATTTTGCCTTAGAAAAATCATTACAGTGTGTGCAGGAATGCCCCTATTTTAATCACTGTTCTTTGCTTTCTGAGCCCAGTGTCCATCTTCCATCTCTATCTACTGTAATAGTTTCCGTATCTTTCAACAGATTGAACTCATAAAATGAGTATCAGTAGATAGAATACAGTCATTTGGGGGAAGAAATATTTTAACACTTGAGTCAGCCTTGGATGGAAATCTGATGAGAATTTTTCCAAGAGGGGGGGAAAAAAAAGCCCAAAACCCTCAGGGGAATTGAAATAAGAAGGAAAAGCCTCCATCTTCAGAGTGCCCAGTTGCCCCTGTGCCCTTGGCCCTGCGCAGGATTCCCGACAGACCTGGGCCCCTTCCTCAACCCCTTGGTCCCTTTCCCGTTTATTCTCAAAAGTGACCCCACTGCCTACTTTGAGGATCGGTGTCCCCAACCTTCCTCCACCAACCTTCCGAGCCCACCTGCAGCTGAACACACCTGTCTCCTTCTGGACACAGTGAAAGGTGTCTGTCTTTGTCAGACCGGTCTCTCTCCTAGACAGGACTGGGACCAGGTGGGGCACAAGGGCCACTTGAACTGGACCATTTAGGGAGGCGCCCCTGACAGGGCCTCGAGTGAGAGGTGCAGTGCTCCTCTTTTTCCCAGCGTCCTCCCTCTGTGATCATCCCCCTCCCCTCCTCCACCACCACATTACAGACCTTAGTCTTTTCCGTGCCCCAGGCACTGTCTCCCGAGAGGCCTCTGTCTCCCTGAATCCAGTGATTACTTTTACACCTCATTGCTTGACCCTCAGCCGCTCTTGGTGTCTTCCAGAATCAACACCCCTTTCTCTACCTGCTTTCGACTCTGCTCTCTGGTTTACCTCCCTGTTTCCCAGCTTTCTCTCAGGCCCCGGGTTAGCCTGGCCTTGTCTTGGAGCTCTGTTTTAGGGCCACTCTTCTCTGTGGGTTTAAGCACCAGCCAGTAATGCACGGTTTCTCAGACTCGGCACTACTGACACTGGGCTGGATAGTTCTTTGCTGTTCTGTGCACTGTAGGATTGTTAGTAGCACCCCTGATGTCTCGTTCCTGGATGCTGCCAGTACCCTCTCTGCTGTGACAACCAAACACACCTTATAACATTGCCAACTGTCCCCTGTGGGGCCAGATCACTCCCAGTTGAGAACCCCTGAATTCACCAAAGCTTCCGCCATTTTTGTCAGCCATTTGGATGTCCTCTTCTCTAACTCAATGTGTCCCAAACTGGATTAATCATCTTTCACACGGGAGCAATGACGGCAGCCTCTAGCAGCTGAGAGGGGCCCCCGGCTGATAGCCGTCCAGGAAGCAGGGACTTCAGTCCTATAACCACAAGGAACCGAGTCCTGTCTATAACAGGAATGACCTGGGAAAAGGACTGAGGCTCCAGATACAGTAGCCAACACCTTGAGTTAAGCCTCAGCAGAACACCAGCCCTGCCTTGCCAGACACCTGACCTATTGTTTTGCTGCGAAGTTGTGAAAATTTGTCACACAGCAATAGAAAACTTAAAACAAAAGCAAAAACAAACAAGGCCATGTCATTCCAGTTCAGTGAGTCCCTTTTGCAGTGAGAAGGAGGACCCCCACTTCTCAGGGTCTGGGCCTCCCCAGGGCAAGGCCATGCACCTGTGCCCTTACTTTTCATCATCCCTTGTGTGGGACTCTAAGAAAGACAAATCCACTGGTTTGTGATCCTGGTTTGCAGGACCCCACTTGGTTGGAGGCGTCTGTGTTTTAAAACATTTGAAATTGGAGAGAACTCCAGGGGCCTTGGGGTCTTTGAATGTATCATTTACAGCATCCACAAAACCTGTCCTTGACTTTTGTAGTTCCTGTCCTCCAAAGAGTGCCCCAGGTTCTGGAATTACATGTAGGTGTCCAGTTTCTCACTCTATAAGGGGTCAGGCCAGGGGCCACTGTGGCCAGGAGCTCTGGCGGGGAATCAACCCAACCTTGACCTCCAGCTACAGACCTTAGGTCAGCAATTCTACGTCTGAGTTCCTTCTTTCCCCAGCTGGGACGTGCTTTGACTTATTAGGTTTCTCAATTAATACATAACCCGTGTCATCACCACCCTGTGGTAGTTTATACCTGAAATTATTTACTGAAAAGATTGAGGCAACATTAGGGTTGTGCAGATTGCCCAAGCTTTTTTTTTTCAGGTCGATAACGTAGAAGGTGAGAGCTTTAGCTACAGATAGACCTGGATCTGAGTCTTGGCTCTAGTCCCAAGAACCTGAACAGGGAGACTGCTAGCCCCCTCCAAGCCTCCGTTTCTTCATCTGCAGAGGGGAGTCAGTAGCCCATATCATAAGTTGCTGTGAAGACTACACGAGAGCATGCATGTAAAATATGTAGGTGTTAAGTAGTGATCAGTTGCTTTATAGTATCTGTTGTTATTCTCTCTCTTTCGATTAATCAATCATCCGCCGGTCTGAGAATGAATCTTGACTTTAGCTTTTGGCTCTCTCCAAAAGTTAAATAGGCTCAAATATGTTCTCTATATTCTTGATAGGTAACTGAAGAAAAGTTTTATATTTATGTTATTTTTTCTCCAGATGCACCTAGTTTCCCTTTATTAAGGAAAAACCTGGCTATACTGAAATATAATAAATAAATTACATCTCACTGATTTTAAAACTTTTAAACTTTATATACTGTAGCCTTTATTCCAGACAAGAATGTTGAATTAAAGTTTGTAAATTACTGCTGAATTTGCTTCATCTCTGTGTACGTGGGTATTTTGTTGTTGAAGCCTTTAAATGTAAATTATAAACCTTTGGATTCTTTACTCTTAAACATGTCAGCATCCATCTTCAAAAAAAAAAAGACAGTCTCCCACATACCATATCGTAATCACAACTGAAGAATCAGCACTAATCCCCTAATATTATCTAATACACACTTCATATTGAAATTTCCCCATTGCTTCCTGAAGAACTCTGTAGCCTTTTCCTTTTCAAATCGGAATCCAGTGTACAGATGAGAGCTCTCATGTATTTGTGATGTGCCGTCAATTTCTTTTATTCTAGGACTGCCCTTACCTCCTGCCTCCCTTCCCCAAAGCTTTTATTTAAAGGTACTCTTTAAAAAGAGCAACCAGTTGATGTATGGAAGGTCCTCCAATCTGTATTTGTCTGATTGTTTCCTCCAGTAATAACATATCCCCTACGTTTCCTTTATGCTGGAAGTTAGATTTCAAGGTTGGCATAGATTCTGGTTAAGTGGTTTTACCCCATCACGTCCACAGGCACACAACGCCAAGTTGGTCCCCTATCACTGACTGAGTTTGATCTTTGGCTTAAGGAAGTGACAGCTAGAGCTCCCCATTGTAAAGGCAATTAGGCACTCATCGGTGGAGTGATGCTTGAGTACAAGAAAACATCCAGTCCCCCTGGTAAAAGGATCCCTAGGTAAGAATTGCTGCTGGTCCTGTGTTCCATTGGTGGTCACTGCCTGAATTAATGACGCCATTGGGAGTTGCAACCTGGAAATTTTCTGATTTGGTCACTCCATTGACATTAGCTACCTGTCACTTTTCTGTAAAAAGGAGCTTTCTGAACTGGACTTATGTGGTTTCCCTGAACTATAATTCCTATTTAAAAGGCAAAAACAAAAACATGATTCTTTCTCCTTATTGATCAATTTTAAGAGTCAGGTGTCGGTGAAACAGTCATCGGAATTGGAAACAATAAGTGTTGTTGTCTTTCTCTTTTTTTGAGTACCACCACGGAGTCAGGAATTTTTATGTACTTAATATTTTAATAAATTCTAATTATTTTTGTGATGCTTATATTGTCCCAAAACTGGAGCATTGGGAGTCCCTTTGAACTGGCCACTGTGTCCTTTTGACATGGCCCTTCTAGTCTTTGAACGTTTCCTTTCTTTCTGACACATGACATCCCAGGCTCACTCCCTGACCCAGATCTTGAATCAGCTCTTTCTCCCGTGGACCCACTGGTATAAGAGTATAAGAATCCTAAATATAGGGAGTAGAGTGGTTTCTTGGGGAAGGGATAACATTGTTTCTAGAAATTTCAGTGGACGGGGCTAGAAAATATATTTTTAAAAATCACGAGTCAATATGCTTCTTACTTGAATTTAACTCACAGGGTTTTTTTAAAAAAACTTTTACTCTAGACCCGTCTCATTTCTCTTACGCTGGAAATCTGATTCCTGATAATATCAACACAGTTACTTCTTGCTTCATTTCACAGTTACCTCTATGGTCTAGAACAACTGTACCACCATCATGACTAACAGACCAACTACCGAATGAGATTTAAGATTTCTTTAGAGCTCTTTTTTTATCCTTAAAATATATCTCGTTCCTGAAGTACAGCCAAGGGAGTATGTGATAGAGTCACTTGAGATGTCTCTTTTCTCTGTGTGGTCTCTGGCTGTTTTGGCAAATAGATGCCTCTCATTTCATTCCCCATATGTTTAAAGCTTGAATATGCTGAGAAGCAAGAAGCTGGAAAACATCCTTGGCAACTTAACTTTATTTTCTTTGATGCATGTATTTAATCAATAGGTGCAATAGAATTTGCACAGGGTTACTTGAATGTTAAAAGTTATGGCGGGCGCCTGGGTGGCTCAGTTGGTTGAGCGTCTGACTTCAGCTCAGGTCATGATCTCACAGTTTGTGAGTTCGAGTCCCACATTGGGCTCTGTGCTGACAGCTCGAGCCTGAAGCCTGCTTCTGATTCTGTGTCTCCTTCTCTCTCTGCTCCTCCCCCACTTGTAATCTGTCTGTCTCTGTCTCTCAAAAATAAATAAATGTAAAAAAAAAATTAAAAAAAATGTTATGGCAACCACTGGGATCGCATAAGGATGTTCTAAGTTTTATGGCAACACTTTCTGCCTTGTATCTCTGTGGACACATACACCTGTAGACACTGAGCAGGACGATGTCAACAGTGGTTGGCTTTGGCAATCAGGCTGTGTTTGACGGGCCCGCCTGTAGTGTCACATTGACTCAGGTCTGAATCTTGGTCTTGCCAATGACTGTGTGACCCTGAATGAGTTCATTTGGATCCTCAGTTTCCTTATCTTTAATGCAATAGTAACTATGTCCCAGGCCCTCCCCACTCCACTGGGCCAAGATGAAATCATGCATATAAAGCACTTGGCACATTTCCTGGCACAAAACATGTCAAGTATTGTTCTTAAGGTGGCATATAATGGTGCATATTTTTCTCTTGACTAGTCTGTTTTATTTTTTCCTAATAATTTTTTTTCTTTTGTAATGAGTGTGTGTTGTCTTCATTGTAGCCAATAAACAGACAGCAAACTCCAAAAAGCTGAGGTAAGAATGAAGTCACCCTCTTTGTAACCACATGGTGGCTTTGTGTGTTGATCAGTCCTCTTGGGAGCGGTCCTGTCCTTAATTAACGTGACTGTAATGCCATCTAGTGGGAAGTCACAGTCTATTTCCTCAAGTAGACCCGTTTGTTAAGAAAAGTCTTTCCTTTATGTCACATACTAGGTAGCTTAATTTCCATTATTTCCTTGTTAGAAAGTAGTGAAATAGATCAGAGGAAAGAAATATTCAGAATCCATAGTCATCAATAAAGATATTTTTGAATGAAGATGGTAAGGATATAACCTTTCCTCTAGAAAGATGTCTTACAAAGTGGTTACCTTGGTTTTATCATAAAGTTTTCTTTTATATTTTTAAAACTTGAATTAAAAAATATAGTGCCAAATTTCACGATAATTCTATTGAATTTTTTTAACAAAATGCTAGTAAATACACAGGACTTTATAATAGGTATAGACAGAAAGATCTGGTTGAAGTTAAACACCATGAATATTCTGTTGACTATTCCAAAACAAGAATAATGTATTTGGAAAGAATTTAAAGTTATGCTGACTATGAAACTAAGCACATCCAGCTTCGGGCCAAGGCCAGGGAGTGCCTGGAAGCCTGTGGACTGGAGTTTCTGTCTGGCTTGTTCCCTTCCCACGGCATGACCTTGGCTGGACAGACTCCCCATCCAGACTTCATGTGTGACTGATCAGGTCTGTATAAATGACACCTCCTTTTTATAACTCTAACTTGCCAATTGTGTGAGCATTGAAATCCTATTTTTCCTATGAAATATTCATGGTAATATACATGTAATAGACCAGGACAGAGCTTAAGGTGCTCTTGACTAGTAGGGCTTTTCCACTCCCGCCTTGCTGCTGCCCAGATTCAAACCTGGCTACAGACTATCATGATGAAACATCACAAAATCATTTTATTTTCAATTTCTTATCATTTGATTTCTCAAGCTTAATCAAGGCCCTCTAATTCCTGACCATTTGGTTCAGTGTTGCAATGGACCAGCACACGCAGGCGGATGGAAGAGGCTGGGCTCCTGGCTCCTTGCCAGAGATGCGGGTGGGGATGATCTGGAACACCCAGGAGAAGGGCACGGTTTCTCTGGCGTCGTTGTCTGGTCTGTTGAGGGGCCACAGAGAGAAGTTTGCTGCCCCTCCAGAAAAGAGGAAGGCCTGAGTGGTGTTCCAGATCCTGCTCAGGCTCAGACTGCCTCTCACTGTTCTCTCCCGACACAGAGCATGAGCCACAAATGCTCATACCAGGAACCAAAAGGCTGTGGGAGCCCAGACGTTGCTTCAGTGGCAAGGAAATTAGCGTTTAAGAGTGTGGACCCTGGAGGTAGGTGGTCCTGGCTTGGAACCTATTTTCTTCCTCTGTTCTTTTACCTAAGTTAGCAAACCTCTCTGAGCCTCATTATCCCTGTGGAATAATAGTATCTGCTTCACCAGGTCATGGAGGGTAAGCGACCGTGAGAAGCACCTGTTTAGTGCTCCATACATCGTTATTAAAGAGTAACTTTTGGGCCGCCTGGGAGGCTCAGTCAGTTAAGCATCTGACTTCTGATCAGGTCACGATCTCACCGCTCGTGGGTTCAAGCCCCGTGTCAGGCTCAATGCTGACAGCTCGGAGCCTGGAGCCTGCTTCAGATTCTGTCTCCCTCTCTCCCTCTCTCTGGTCATGGTCTGTCTCTCTTTCTCTCTCTGCCCCTCTCCCACTTGCACTCTCTCTCTCAAAAATGAATAAATTTTTTAAAAAAGAGTAACTGTTATAAATACCAAATTAATTATATATTAACATATTAATAATATTGTGATCACATTTTATATTCTATCATAGATACTGTTACATGGAACAGCATATACAACATGCAGCATAATTGTTATATTAATATAATATTACATAACCTACAGTAAACTATCATTATTTATTATATATTCTAATAATGTATGAAATTAAACTATTGGATTAAAAACACATTATACAGTATAATACAAATATGTTAAATTTCTTTTATTTAATATTTACTTATTTATGTAATTGGTTTTCCAGGACACCTGGCTGAAGGAAACGATGTTCCTATTTCCACCTGATGATTGCCTGTAATTAGGTCCTTAGCTTCTGTCACGCCCACATATGGCATAGACGAGGCTAGCTCTTGGTTCTCTTGCTGCACTTTCCAGAACGGGAGCATTTTCCAGCGGTCACCCCCTTGGAGTTTGCTTATTAATAGTATTTTTTAAAACCTTCAGATTTCTGCAATTTTGCCAATTTTTTGCAATCTGGAGATGCTCTCCGGAGCGGATCGGTAACCCCAGCTCACACCCTCGGACCTCCGTGGACTTCATCTGCAGGTCCGCTGTGCCCCCATCGGCTCAAGCATTGTCTATGATGATCTGGCATTGACATGAAGTGCACTGTGTCCAAAGAGCCTCCACCCCGACCTGTTTGCCACACCAGGCACTGCCTTCCTCCCAGCCAGTGGCGGAGGATTTGCTCAGTTTCTCTTAGATTCTCCCAGGGCCTGGTGGAAAAGAAGTAATTTTCCTCAGCATTTCAGAACCATCCCCTGTGTCTTCTGCTACCTTTAGAAAGTTCCTCACAGAACAGCAGCTCTGCAGACACAGAGGCAAATATCCAACATCTGTTTGGTTTCGTTACACATCTGTAGAGAATTGCATTAAGAAAAATGAAACCAATCCAATTACAAGATGATAATTAGCTGTGGGTCTCTCCGGGTGCGGCAGAGCAGGGCATCAGTTCACGCTTGGCTCATGCACCTTGAGGCATCACTGGGGTGTTGGGTCCCAAGCACCCTACTTAGTTTGTAAAGAATGGGGTCTAGTTGTCTGGCCTCGTTGCCCACCCAATCTAGCTGCCTCTGCTTAGCGGCACCTGACTTCATAGGCAATCCAGAGAGAAGAGCGCTGGCCAGGGAAGCAGATGAATCACCTTCAGCGCTCAGGCCACTGGACATCCACCCACCCTGGGACGTGTCCCCTAAACCTCCCAACCCTCAGATTCCTCTATCTATAGAACAGGCCATCTCTCACAAAGGTTCGTGAGAGATTGAAAAAGATGCAGAAGTATTTGCAGTGTGCTGTGCAAGCTTACAGTGGCTTTTTTTTTCCTCTACAGAAAACATTTTGTTGAGAACTAAGTGTGCACACATTTTTAGAATACTTTTTTATGTTTATTTATTATTGAGACAGAGAGAAACAGAACATGAGTGGGGGAGGCGCAGAGAGAGAGGGAGACACAGAATCTGAAGACAGTCTCCAGGCTCTGAGCTGTCAGCACAGAGCCCAATGAGGGGGTCGAACCCACTGACTATGAAATCACGGACTGTGAGATCATGACCTGAGCCGAAGTCGGACACCTAACCGACTGAGCCACCCCGGCGCCCCATTGTTTGCACACATTTGAAGAGAAAGTTGTGTTCAGTGAAGCCTTGCCAAAACCAGAAATATCCTTACTATTTATTTTTAAAAGAAGGCCCTTTAAAGCTAATTCTAACCTGTTGATATATTTCTCCAGAGGTGTCAATGTGGATACAACGATCAGGGCTGGATACTTCTTAAAAATAACAAGTATTTAAAAAAATTTTTTTAATGTTTTATTTTTGAGAGAGAGAGAGAGTGGGGGAGGGGCAGAGAGATGGAGACATAGGATCTGAAGCAGACACTAAGCTCACAGCAGCGAGCCCCATGTGGGGCTTGAACTCACAAACTGGGAGGTTATGACCTGAGCCGAGGTCACTCAACCGACTGAGCCCCCAAGGTGCCCCGAAAATAACAAGTATTGAAAACAGTGCAGACACTGTCTGTTGCAGTCCTTTACACGTCTGCCCTTCTAGACGTCTATGTGCCCTTTTGCTCTTCCAGGATAGGAGCCTTCAGAAACAGGGTTCTGTTAGTTTCTGCCAATGCAAGGTTGCATCAGGCAGGGGCAGGTACCAGCCATTCGGTTTCCGGTGGCACCTCCAGGCCAGGCAAGGCTGTAGGTCAGGGGCAGCAGCGGGAATCTATGGGAAGCTGCCAGCTGTGACCGGAGTGTGTGCGGCAGGTGGCAGGTGCGCTGGGTTCTTCCCACGGAGGGGACAGCCAGCGGAAGCTGGCTCTGGGAGTCCTGCTCAGGAGGGCAGAGGGGGCGGACTGCGGGCTCAGGAGAGCTGGCTCTGGCAGAGATGTGGCAGCTTTCTGGGTCATCCGAACATTACTTTTATCCAGTAATTTCATCCCCGAATTCCCTGTGTTAAATGCCCTGTCTCTGGACTACCTGGAGTAAGGTCTGTTTTCCTAATTAGGCAGCCACGCTCTGCCGGTGAATTAGGGTCTCCTTGTTGGATTATTTGGCGGTTGCTGCGTTACTTTTAACGGTTTGATTCTGAGCCAGCAAAAGATTATGTTTCATCGTATCTGCTTGTGCTTTGGAACACACAAAACACCCTCACGGATGTGTCATTTGAGATTTTCCAGTAGCACGTGAGGAAGGAAAAGCGATCACCTTTATGCAGGTGAGAGCACAGACACAGGGGTGGGGAGGGTGAGTAAAGTTTCTGGACTATGAATCTCCTGATGGAAGGTTTATCCCACATGTCCGAGGTTGCTGTGTGAGCCCTCAGCACGGGTGCAAAAAGACCTCCTCCAGGAAGCACTCCTGGAAGGAGAAAATGACTTCCCCACTTTCAACTGCACGTCTCTCCTCCACCTCCGATTGCACACTGTCCTTCTGGGTCGTTTCTTTTTCCTCAAGGCTTGTCCACGATCATCATTTTAACAGGATGTCACCTGCATGAATGCGCGTGGAACAAGGTTATGCCAGTTACGTGATATTTCTTCCCCTTGGCCACACTTCAGAGTTCTCATAAGTTACCAGAAGGACACACATTCATGCTTAGTCAACAAGAATTTACTGAACACCTAACCATATGCCAGCATCTGTGTTAAGTGGTGCAGGCATGAAGCTGTCTAGAAGGAAGAACGCCGTGAGGAAGGACTGAGGCAGGCATCTAAGTGCAGTATAGGACAGAAGAGGACAGGATGATGCAAGGGCGCCATGTTGGTTCACTGTGGGGACGAGGTGCTGGCAGGATTGGGAGGGAAGAAAGCGTGTGCTAGGGAAGAGGTCTGCAAAGAGCAAAGGCTCAAAGACAGAGCAGCAACCTGGGACAAAAATTTGGAGCTAGTAAGGATACCTAAGCTTGTTGTAATGAGAGAGATATAAATACATAATATTTTCTCCTCTAAACCAGGAATTTTATTTAAAATTTTTTTAATGTTTTTTATTTATTTTTGAGAGACAGAGAGAGACAGCATGAGCATGGGAGGGTCAGAGAGAGAGAGGGACACAGAATCTGAAGGAGGCTCCAGGCTCTGAGCTAGCTGTCAGCACAGAGCCCGACGCGGGGCTCGAACCCACGAACCGTGAGATCATGACCCGAGCCGAAGCCAGACGCTTTACCAACTGAGCCACCCAGGCCCCCCTAAAGCAGGAATTTTATAATGTACCCAAGTTAAACGATGGTAAACATGCCTAAGAATGTATCAAATATATCAAGACGTCCCTGAGTCATTGTATTTTTTTGGTGAATGTTCTTGATGTTTCTACAGAAGAGTCCACAAGTCAGGTACACAACCTGGCGAATTTTCACAGTGAATCATTCATCCATCAGTACCCAAAAGGTTACAGCCCATTAGAGAATTCCAGATGGCCTTCCTGTTCTCCTAGCCCTTGGCATCCCCTATGCTAATCTGAAATATGGATGAGTTGTGCCTGGTTTTGAACTTTAAATGAATACAATCATTACTGTGTGCTGTTTTATGTCAAGATCTGTCATTCAACATTTCTTTTTTGTTTGTTTGTTTTTAACGTTTATTTATTTATTTTTTGAGAGGGAGACAGAGCATGACAGGGGAGGGGCAGAGAGAAAGGGAAACACAGAATCTGAAGCAGGCTCCAGGCTCCAAGCCGTCAACGCAGAGCCCAGGGCGGGCCTTGAACTCGTGAACCGCGAGTCATGACCTGAGTCATGACCTGAGCCGAAGTCAGCCGCTTAATGGACTGAGTCACCCAGGCGCCCCTGTCGTTCAACATTTCTTTTGATGACATTCACCTATACTGTTACAAGTTGCAAGTATTTATAGTTTGTTTTGTTTTGTTTTTTCCTGTAATACATACGATTTTGTGACCATTTTATCCATCCCTCCTCTAAGTGGATATTTGTATTGTTTCCAGTGTTCTGGCTATTAGATATAGAGCTGCTATGGCTAGCCCATACATACCTTTTGGTGAAGAGATAAGACTTTCTAGGAGTAGAATTGCCTACTCAGACTGTATGCACATGTTTAGATTTATGACACATTGATAATTTTCCAAAGAGATTATACCAATTTACATACCAGCCCTGCATGAAGAGTTCCAATTGCTTTGGTCCCCACCACACCTTAACATATCCAACTTTTTCATCTTATTGACTCAGTACACTTGGGTGGGTGGTAAGTATAAGGTGTTGTCCTCAGGATTTGTAATGGATAGGTCCATGCACAAAATATCTTGCTCTGAACCCTAATAGCATTGGCAATGGGCTTTGTTTTGTGACACCGTGTCACTGAATTTTCAAATCTCTGACATTTTCTTCCCTGAGAGCTCATATTTCTGAAACTAGAGCTTCTTTTTATAGCCTCACACAGCTCTGGACTCTAACAGAGACCCAAAATCCAAGCTTTAGGGGAAAAATGTTTCAACATAAATGAAAGATGTGAACAAGAACTTTAGCAAACGAGAAATGTAAGACTTGGGAATGTAGCTGTAAATGTCTTCCATGCATTACTCACTGCTGCTGCCATTTTGACACAAGGGAAAGAAGGGTCGAGAGCACATTTGTAGACTTCAGTTCACAGACGGGTAATGCAATATGGTGGTTCAAAACCATAGTGTTTGAGTTTGGGATGATTTAGTCTTGAATCTTCTTCCACTATGGTTTGTAAGTAATTAAATTACTTAACTTGCTAAACGTTAACTTCCTTGTACATTAAATTGGGGTTAAGTTGGCTGCGACTACCTCCTAGCACTTTAAACACCAAATGCGTTAACTCATGTAAAAACATTAAGCTCAGTAAACTGGCACTCAGTAAGCTTTCAGTGTTTGTTAGTTAGGACAGCTGCCTCTTGGCGGATTACTAGATTTTTTTTAAAGGAAGAGAAAGCACCTTTCCATTTTCCATGAAAGGGTCATGACCAGGAGTGTCACTTGAAAATGCTGCAGGTTTATTTATTTATTTTTGAGAGACAGAGAGAGTACAAGTTGGGGTGGGGAGGAGAGAGAGAGGGAGACACAGAATCTGAAGCAGGCTCCAAGCTCTGAGCTGTCAGCACAGAGCCCAATGCGGGGCTCGAACTACAAGATCATGACCTGAGCCAAAGCTGGCCATTTAACCGACTGAGCCACCCAGGTGTCCCTGGATTATTAGATATTTTGGTATCTATTTTTTTAAGTACTATAATGAACTTAAATATGTTAATTTTTAATCCTGTAGTTTTTTGTTTTTGTTACTTATTAAAGTAACGTGTATGATGCTCAATGGCTTAAAGCAAAACAAAAATCTCCTTCCCCTCTACTCCTTCTGGGCTTCCTTCCCTCTTCCTCAGAAGTGACTGCTTTTGATTTTTTTCTGTGTTAGGCATTCTGAAGTTTCCCCATAACTCTAAAGTATAGGCTAGTACTCATCTTTCTTTTTTAATTAATTTTTAATGGAAGTATGTATATGCCAAGGAATATTTCTTGGCAATGGAAAAGAATGGAATCTTGCCATTTGCAACAACGTGGATGGAACTGGAGGGTATTATGCAAAACGAAATAAGTCAGTCAGAAAAAGACATCATATGATTTTACTCATATGTGGAATCTGAGAAAGTCAACAGATGAACATAGGAGAAAGGAAGGAAAAATAAGATAAAAACAGAGAGGGAGGCAAACGATAAGAGACTCTTAAATACAGAGAACAAATTGAGAATTTCTGGAGGGAGGTGGGTGGGGGATAAGTTAACTGGGTGATGGGCATTAAAGAGGACACGTTTTGGGATGAGCACTGGGTGTTATATGTAAGGGATGAGTCACTGGGTTCTACTCCTGAAGCCAAGATTATACTGTATGTTAACTAACTTGAATTTAAGTTAAAATAATCAAAGTAATATAAACAACTTACAGCAAGACCTTACTTACTTTCCTATTCCCCCTACCCTATTCTGCTCCACAGAAGTAATAACTTGTAAACTCTATTGCCTGGTTTTTAAAATTTTACCCCACATTTAAATAATATGCAGATATTGCTATCTCCCAATTCATGAATTTTTAGCTTTATTGTCTTCATTTTAAAAGAGATGAGATTTTGGTTCTCTAATCATTAAGATTAGAAGATATCATTAAGATCCTATCTTAATTTTTATTTAAATTCATTCTCAGTGGTTTAGCTATTTTATTTATGTAACTATCCTTCCCTGCTGACCAAGCAGAATGGTCTGATTACATTTTCTTTTACATAAATTGTTATTTTTCCAAGAGTTAATGATTGGCTCAGTTTTTAAAGTTTACATTGTTTCTTTGAACATCTAAGTCTTTCCATACCTTCAATCTGTTCTGTAAGGCTTGTAAGTACAATTCTTTACAAAATCTAACTTGTCAGATAACAATATCCTAATTTTGTGTATGTGTCTGAGAAATCATCTTTCTGAAGTCCTTCTTTTAATTAATTTCTCTAAACCAGACTTCCTACTTTCTATTCGCATAAGGACTTTCCTTTGCTATTGTCCAGGGAATTTCTTTTTCCTCTTTCCTTCTTGAATCTCCTGCTTTCTGGGTCTCATATATTTCTCTTTCTTGGATTATTCACTTTTAAGGTAGAGCCCTTCTGGTTGCTTCACAAGAAAAGGTGGCTGGGAAGTGCATGTTTTTGAGAATTTTATACATTGGAATTTCTACCTTCACTTTATTTAGTAGTCTGAGTATAGATTTGTAGGTTGGAAATAATTTTACATAGAATCTTGAGGATTTTTTCCATTATACTCCAGCTTCAAAAGCTACTGAGAAGTACAAAATCATTTAAAACTCTTGATTCCTGGGTTTTAATCTATTTTTTTTCCTCCTTGGAAGTGTTTAAAATCTTCCCTTTGGTCTTAGGATCCTGACGATTCATGATTATGGACTTCTGTTTCATTCATCACTTAGAACACACAGTGGCCTTTCTATCCAGAGGCTCATGTCCCTTGCCTGTGGGAAAGAATTAGATTGCCATTGCCTTTAATCATTTTTACTCCATTCTCTTCTCCTCACTCATTCTGGAATGCCTGACAGTCAGATGTTTCACATCCTAGATTGATCCACTATTTTATTATCTTCTCTGTCATATTCAAACTCTCTTCTTATTGCTATACTTTCTTTTTTTCCCCTTAATTTTATTTATATACTTGAGAAAGACAAAGACAGTGCACGTTGGGGAAGGACAGAGAGAGAGAGAGAGAGAGAGAGAGAGAGAGAGAGCATCCCAAGCAAACTCCAGGCTGCCAGTGCAGAGCTGGACATAGGGCTCGAACCCATGAAACCATGAGATCATGACCTGAGCTGAAACCAAGAGTCAGACGCTTAACCAACCGAGCCGCACAGGTGCCCCCTTATTCTTCTGCTTTCTGGGAGAATTCCTTGACTTTATGTTCCAATTGTTCTATTTTGTTTTGTTTTGGTTTTGGTTTTCATTGATATTTTCGATAATTTCTTATTTTTTGACTGTTCTTTGTTGTAGCTTCTTGTTTTTGTTTTATGGTTCCAAAATTCTCTCTTACATCTCTTAGGATATTAACTATAATTATTTTGAAATTATCTTCTGCATCCCGTGCTGCCTCTTTCCTTTGAGTTCATTTAAACTTTTTGATGTTGTAATCATTTCAATCTTTATCCTCCATGTTGGGACCTGGGTATAGAACCTTCTTGTGATGCTGTGGGCCTGGGAGAGGGAAGGACTCCTGCCTCACTGTTCATCTTGTAAGAACTTCACTCCAATCCCTGGTTTGAGTAAGACATTTTACTCCCATCTCCCTCTGTGCCTGAGGCTCTTGAGTCTGAGACCTTCTGGTTTAGTTGCTCCAGAAGTTAAATGTCCTTTTTTTTTTTTTTTTTAGGGGTATAGGGTCTCAGAAACACCGGATGGGACTGAGAGCTGTAAGTTTCTTATATGGATTTTCAAGCCATCCATCTGTCTTTAGTCCCTTACGTCATCTCTGGCTTGCTCAGTAATTGGTACTTTCAATTCTCAGGATGCATTGGCTTGTTTCCAATAACATGTTGAGTCTAATATTTTGTAAGGATCAGCAAAGTTCACTAATTACCATAGAACTGAAAGTCCTTTAAGCTTTTGGGGACTCTTTTCTCAGCAGTTACGGCACCCCACCCCTGCCTTAATTACCAGCCCCTCATCCCTGCCTATCTAAGCTTCAAAACCTGTGAGAAGTTACCGTATTAATAAACCAAGTGCTGAAACCAGATCTTCTGACCCGTTCCTGTAAATTAGCTGATCTAAGCATTAGAGCAAGACCGACCCGAGTTCTGACTCAAAGATCATTTTATCGTATTAGGTAACAGGAGAATAATTTTGTGTGGGAACCAAAATGTGTATAGGGCGGTGTGTCTGTAACCTTCTGTTAGAAGGAGGTATAATTCCCAGACACTGGGTGTCACAGTGGAGGAAATGGGTGGAAAAAGAATCCCTCTTGTGCTTTAGGGAAAGATTCTTTGTCTAATTCTCTGGAATTAGACACAGCAGGGTGTAGATGCCAGAACGTCCCCTTGTTTCGAGGGAGCGGTTGACATCGCCTTCCAAGCACTTAACAGCCTAGTTGGATACATTGGGTGAGTTATTACATCATCTGTCCCTGATGGGGAGCCCCTCAGCACCAGCTAGCCAGCCTCAGGTAACTTAATCTGCAAGACACCTTAACTGATGATACAGAAGGCCGGCGAACAAGAGGCTTGAACACAGACACAGTTTAATTGCTCACCCTAAGAATTACCCTTTGTTGGTGAGCCGACGTCCCAGATGGCGGGACTCTCCTTTTCAACAATTAATCATGCAAGGGGGAAAGATAATTAGGACTCTCATCAAGTCCAAGCAAGATGGATACAAAAATTCTTTCAAGAAGTTACCTGGGGTCCAGAATGTGCCTTGAAGGAATCGTGGTTTTATTTTCCAAGTACCTTTCTTTAAAAGCAGAGGTGCTCAAATTACTGAACACAAAGGACAGTCCCAGCTTGGAATGAACAACCCAAACCACCTTTGAACCTTCACGGTATTAACTTCCTGCCATGTACAGGACTGTAATTCTGCCGGTAGCTCTGGAGGGCGGGACCTCCCAAACAGACCTCAATTCTCTGAAGGCAGCCGCGACAATGATTTCATTGACAAAGGTGTCATTTCTAAAAGAACAGTCACAGGGCTTGGGCTTTGCTTCAGCAAAAGGTGGATGTGCCTTATTCGGCTCGTTACAAAATCGCTGCTTCCTGGAAAGAGTGAAGAGCCAGATCGTGTATCCTGTACGGTAGCTGATTAAATAGCTGTCAAAAACCAGACTGGATCCTTCTGGTTCTGATTTTATCTGAGGCATGATTGAAAAGCACATATGCTGCCAGACTTAGTGTATCAGTCCTAAAGTTCTGGGAAGTGTCCCATCCTTGTCCTGCATGTCCCCCACTGCCTTGCAGATGTGGGAAAACAAAGTGATTTTTTTTTTCGAAAAGCCCTTCAATTATTTGTGGCGTGTTATTCCTGCACACTGCGTTTCAAAGAGGGGTCCATAAATATTGCATAATTCCTCTAAATAACTAATTACTCTTTTTTAAGAAAGAAGATTTAAAAAAATGTTTCTTGTAGTCATTTTCCTAGTGACTAAATATGTATGCGAAATTACTATGAATGATGATGTAATCAGAATGCAGTTGTGGGCTTAAAGACAAGCGTGCAAATATGTTTTACCGTGGATTAGGCACATTACGTAAAATTATTTTTAAAAACACCTATAATGGGGCACCTGGGTGGCTCAGTTGGTTAAGTGTCCAACTTCAGCTCAGGTCATGATCTCGTGGTTTGTGAGTTCGAGCCCCACATCAGGCTCTGTGCTGACAGCTCAGAGCCTGGAGCCTGCTTTGGATTCTGAGTCTCCCTCTCTCTCTGCTCCTCCCTTGCTCTCTCTCTCTGTGTCAAAAATAAATAAACATTAAAAATTAAAATAAAAAAACCTATAATAATTTTTAGTGTAAGAGATTGTTGCTATTTTTCCTTAGATTGAGGTCATTGGAGAGCAATTTACCTTGAGTTGGTAGAAATTTGCTCTTTCCTAAAATTGTGGTTTTAAAAATGTCTGTACATGTTTCTAAAGTGGAGTGGCTTTTCATCACTGATGGATTTACATGCTGTTAGTGACTCTTTCGGAAAAGAAAAGGTATAAAATGTCTCAAACTGTTGACATACTTCATTCTCCTTCAGTGAAGGTTCAGAGAAAACTAGGAAGTAGAGACATCTATATTAATGTGTACATTCAAAATGAACAGACAAGTCTAATTTTAGACCTATCAACCTTGATAGCTCCTTTTTAATCATTTGGATTTGAACAGATATGCAAATACAAGAATCAGAAGTAAAGAACTCACAATTTAGAAGTCACATCAGTGCTAAAATTGCTTGAGAGGTGCATAGATTTGTAATGCATTCATTACACGATGATCCCAGAAATCTGTGGTTCTATTAAGAATGGAAGCCAGAAATCATCTATAATGTGCAAATCCATATGAATGGCATGCTTATTTGTAAATGTCAAATCTGAGAAGCCACAGATGTCCCCTACACAACTTCCTGGACTTGCCTGTGAATAGAGTGTCACCCTCTTTTTGACACTGGGGAAATGAGGGCTGGGAAATAAATGAAACTATATAGCATCCTCCTACACAAGTATTTGGTGAATGAGATGAGTCTTTTAAAAACTCAGTATCAGAGTTCGCAAAGTGTGAACTTCTGTGATTTCTCTCATTTCCAGGTCAGCATCGGTCCTGTGCCTTACACCAGTTCGGTAATAATATAGCTCAACCTTGATGCAAACGGAGGAGGTAAGAGTGCAAAATTTGTATTTTCCAGGAACCCAATGAAGCCAGGATTCTCCAGGCATGTGTAACATTAAAGTAAAGATGACAGAGCATGTGCTCAGGCGAGCCCTGCTTTATTTCCTGGGTGAAGCAGGACACTGTGTGGCTGGCTATCATCCAAGGGCGTTTTCATTAAATCATGGCCTCTCTTGGAGCTCTTGATGCCCAGGCTGCGGCGTCCCCACAAGTCATCCGTCTTCCTCGATCGTGAGCCACTGTTTGATCAACTTCTCTGCAAAGGACGGTCATAAAATTTTTCAGAGGTAACTGCAGAATTCTCATTTCACGAAGTATCATGTAGTGATGCATTATGAGCAATGTTTAATCGAAGACGGGAATTAAAATATACGGCCAAGGCATGTCACGGTGGGAGAGGCACTTCTGAATGTTGGTGCAGGGCAGACACAAAGCAGGTCCAGCTGGGACACTAATGGTCCTGGCCACGTTCATCGTGTGGCTTCTATGAAATGACTTCAGGCTTCATTTGACACATCCTCCCCCTCGCTCCTCCCACTCCACCCCGCCCAGCTGGCCCTTGTCCTGTGAAAACTTCACATTAGCACGGACTTCCATCTCTGCTGGAATTCTCTGGCAATCAGGCTTGAACTCGCCAGGCAGGAAGGCCAAGCCACCCACACAGGAGCAGAGCAGAGCAGATGCTAGACGGCTCAGGGACAGCTGCCCAGGAGGACGTGTTCCGCATTGGCCTCAACTTCCAGGACAAAGAAGTGGCATTTTTCCCCCCCTAGGACCTTTAAAAATAAGAGAGGTGTGGGAGTGGCTGACGGGCGCTTGGAAAATGCCTTCAAGATTCTGGGGTGGTTGATGTCTCATCATCAGTCCTCTGCTTAGTCATGGAGAACCCTGGGGAGTACTAGAATGCTTTAGTACTTACCCGGCCCCGTAGCAGTGGCACACGCAACACTCTGTTTGGGGCCAGGTTTTCTTCATGTTTTATGGATAATGCTATAATATGGGGACCGTTGGAAACACTAGTGCAGGAAAACACTCTGACTTCAAAGGGAATTTAAGGGGAAGTCTTGCTTAAAAGGCCAGCACTTGAAAGGACCCAGGGGAACAGATCAACACTGTCTATTTTAAAGATTGTTTTAAATGTTTTTCATGTATTTGGTGGGGGGGGGGGAAGGGGCAGAGAGAGGGAGAGAGGATCCCAAGCAGGCTCCGCACCAACAGCATAGAGCCCAATGGGGGGCTCGATCCCACAAACCGCGAGACCATGACCTAAGCAGGAATCAAGAGTCAGAGGCCTAACTGACTGAGCCACCCAGGCACCCCAACACTGTCTATTTTAGAATTTCTCCCTGTGTCCGCAGCACGATTTTCCGGTAATCTCTGGATTCAGGCTCTTGCTGCCCATTCTGAGTGGGCATGGCTGAAGTGTTTCTATGGTATGGATCCACTTTCTCTGCCCCCAGTTGCCAATATCAGACAACGGAAGTTGTCATTTCTCAATGGGGTCATTTCTGGCAGCCAGGAGGCTGGCAGGTCCCGCCATTCACTGCCAGCTGACACTAGCTTTCGCTTTACTTTTTCCTTCCTTTCCTGTTCCCTCCCAGTGGTGCACACACACATAGCTGTGTTTCTGATGGGGGCCATCTGGTGCCACAAATTCTTTTTATCCTACAATATGATGGCTTAATCTAATAAGTACTCAACAGGTAACTCTCAACATCTTTGCCCTCATATTTTTTTTAAAAAAAAAAATTTATTTTGGGGGCACCTAAGTGGCTCAGTCAGTTAAGCCTCCGACTTCAGCTCAGGGCATGATCTCACGGTTCATGGGTTCGAGCCCCGCGTCGGGCTGTGTGCTGACAGCTCAGAGCCTGGGGCCTGTCTTCGGATTCTGTGTCTCCCTCTCTCTCTGACCCTCCCCTGTTCACACTGTATCTCTCTCTCTCAAAAATAAAAATTAAAAAAAAAATTTAAAAAATTTTAAAAAGAAAAATTTATTTTTGAGAGACAGAGAGTGGGGAGGGAAGGGGTAGAGAGAGAGGGAGACACAGAATCTGAAGCAGGCTCCAGGCTCTGAGCTGTCAGCACAGAGTCCAATGTGGGGCTCGAGCTCACCAACAGTGAGTTCATGACCTGAGCCTAAATCGGAGGCTTAATGGACTGAGCCACTCAGGCACCCAGCATCATACTCGATATAGGGAAGCAGGCGTTACTGTTACCTGATACCCATCAGGGTGCTAAATACTTTTTGTGAAGTACACATAAACTCTTTTAAAGACAGCTGCCTAAATATTATTTATGGAAAACTGTGGTCTATCGTTTTACAAAATGGCTCAAAGTATTCCGTACGTATATTAGTATTTTAAAGTTGATGAGCCAATCATTTGAATTCTACTTTTGAGGGAAGCTTTTCTAAAAAGGTAAAGAGATCTATACATAAGCAGTATCTCCACTATCAATTGTTTTCTGTGCCTTTATGTTGTATTTCAGTAATATTGGCATGTTGATATTATTATGGTAAGTGGTATTTTTAAAAGCCAGAAGTGTTTTTAAAAGGTAACATACTTCTTTGGGAAAAAGTAAACTATGAAGTGCCATTTTTCAAAGCAGTAGTAGATAAAACTAAAAATACATGCACATCTGTTTATAAATACACATACATGTCTATAAACACATACATGTGCATAGATATACATGTACATATACATAAATTGATCTGTGCATATATAGTTTTTTTTAATATTTCTATTGCTTGACATTTCAGTTTCCTGATTTCATAGGATTTCAGTCATTAATCACCTGTGCAGGTGTGGATTACTTTCTTAATATACACTAATGGGTTTATTATATTTTATTTGCTGCGACTGAAACTGTGCCTTATTTTTCTCTTGGGGCCAGGTTTGAATGGAAACTGAAAATATTCACTATCAACAGGAAAAATGGCTCTCATCCTCCTCAGATTTCAATACGTACCTTTATTTATTTTGTTTGATCTCTAATTCCTTTTAACTTCCATGTTTTCACTCATCCTATCAAGAAGTAGATTTCATTTAAAAATAAAATTTCTCTGGCTGTTTACAGCTAATTTAGCTGTGTCTTTCCCAGCCTCTCGTTTGTACTGTCTAGTGGGATTGTCTCTGCATCTGAATAAAGGTCAGCAAACAAACAAACATCTTGTGTTGGAGTGAAAAAAAAGCCTCTTAAATGCATACAAAACAATATTGTCTGTAAGTCTATAATTGTATAAAAATGCTTTTACTCTATGTTTCTAATTTCTAGTACATTTTAGTTTGATTTATAGGTCCGTAGAGCATTTGTCACATTCATTTACTTAGTGAATGAGTTTGTTATGGTTACGTTAACTTATTTTCAATTGAACCTTGATGATGATCACTTATTATGCCTGAAATATACTCCTTAGAAGGGGCAGCTGACTGGCTTCGTCAGTAGAGTATGCAACTCTGGATCTCAGGGTCATGGGCTCGAGCCCCACATTGGGTGCAGAGATTACTTAAAAAAATAAAATAAAAAGATAACAGGCGAGAGTTATACTCCATAGATCTTTTATTTTTGTAATATTAGAATTATTTTTGTTATGCTTAAAAAATAGACTTGGGTAATGTATCAATGTTATTTATAAGGAGGGCAGCTGCCTGGGAACTCTGAAATGGCGCTCTTCTCTCCAAAAGTGTCATCATCGTCTGTCACTGGCAGAAAGCTCTGTGAGGAGTATCCAGAGCCCATGACCTGAGAGAGGGCGGGGACAGCGTGAGTTGCCACACAAGCATTGTCAGCAGAAAGCTGAGACATGCTACAGCCAGACAACCTTAATGGCCATAATTAAAATAAAGAAATGGAGAAAGATGTTCACAGAAGTGGACTATTAAAGTAGAATATATTTCCAGTAATTATTCCTCAAGAGTAGCCCTGATAGATGTTAAATGTTAAATGAAGTCCCAATAATGAACGTAGTTTGGTGGTGAAAAAGAGAGCACAGAATGGAGCAGCAGATTAACAAAAGGATCAAACTCAAAAGGTAGCCCATGATACAGTGGTCCCCCCATCTCACGGTTCCATTTTCCACGATTCAGGGTGACATATCGTCAGAAGGCCGGCGGTAGCCTCATGCCGCCCCACAATGCCAGTGCCATTCACCTCCTTCATCTCTCATCATATAGGCATTTTATCATTTCGTATCATCACAAGGAAAAGCGTAAGTACAATATAATAAGGTATCTTGGGAAAGAAAGACCACAATGACATAACTTTTGTTATAGTACATTATCATAATTGTTCTATTTTATAACTGTTTTTGCAAATGTCTTACTGTGCTTAATTTATAGATTAAACTTTATCATGGGCATACATTTATAAGAAAACACATAGCATATAGGTTTGGTGTTATCTACAGTTTCAGGCATCCCTGGGGATGTGTTTCAAGGGCGAGACTACTCTATAATATAGGTAAGTACTCCAAATAAATAGAGAAAAAAAGGATTATTTATTAAAAAGTATAACTAAACTATAGACTGGCCTTTAGAAAGAAAGCAAAAGAGAGAGAAAGACACAGAAGGAGATGTATTTCTATTTATTTCTTACATCATAATCACTTCTAAACAGATTGAAGAGTGAGCTATATAAAATAAAATAAAATAAAGCCATAAAAGACAAAGAAAAAACCCTTAGACATGAATTTATTTATAATCACACAATGTGGAAATTTTTTTAAGCACGGTACAGCACTCAAAACTATAAAAGAAAATTGAGAGATTTCATTACTTATAAAATTAAATTTTCAGTATGGATAAAATATCTTAAGCAAAGTCAATAGACTAATGACAAATTAGGAAGAAACATTTGTGACCCGTATGGCAAATTATGCACTAATTTCCTTAATTTACAAAAAGCTCATAAAATAAATGAAAGATAGACAACCCAATGGAAAATCAAGCAAAGCAATTATGGAGTTCATGGCAAAGAAAGTCTATTGAGTAACTGAAGAATATCTTGTGCATAATTAAAGAAATGCAAATAAATATAATGACATAGCATTTTAAAATCTGAGTGTTAAAATGTTGATAGTACCCAGTGCTAGCCTAAGTATAAAACCTAAAATCTCAGTTACTGATGCTCAGAATATAAAATTTAAAATATAAAAACATCCATAATCTTCAAAGAAAACTTAGGACAATTTTTAGAAGGCTATGTTCTAATATTTTAAAAATTTTAAAAATGTGAACCAAGATTTCTGCTTTCAATAACTATGGGGTAGCTTCTTTTAGACCTTATCAACATATAACAATTATAAAATATTTTTAAAATGTAAATAGTTTTAAAATCACATTTGAATAATTAGAAAGTGATCAAAAGGAGTCAGAAAGTGGGGATTCATTGAATGAGATTGGTAATGATGCAGCCTTTTACTTGAGGGCATGCATCAGTTCTCACCATGTGATGTAGCCAGAAGTGAAACAAAAATTCATAGATTTACTGCCTTAAATATTAAAAAAAAAAAAAAGCATTTAGTCTTGCACGGCTATCTGGAAAGGTAGGAGAGGATATCCCGAAATAGAGAGATGTACAGAGGGAGGAGACTCCAGATCTGAACATAAACTCCCTCGAACGCTTGGCTGACTCCTGAACCCCATATACCTGGGGAAAACACACCAAGAGACCTGACAGCCCACTAAAAAATGAAAGGTTGAAAGAAATGAGTGGGAATTTTAGCTTCTGCCCACTCCGGGGCAGAGACTGGAGTTCATCCAAGTTTATTGCATGCTAGGAAAAACATCAACAGTCTTCAAAGAAACATAAAAAGATCCAGGGTTTTCACATCGTTCAGCATACAATAAAAACTTACGAGATAGAGGAAGGAACACGAAAATGTGACTCGCAATCAAGAGGAAAGAAAGGCAATAGAAAGTGACCTTCCCATGTGATCTAGATGTTGGAATTAGTTTGTAGGGATCTAAACGGAGTTATTAGAGATGTATTCAAGGAGTTAAAGGAAAATGTGGCGTTATGATTGTGCTGATAGAGAACCTTGGGAGAGAGATGGAAACTCCAAAAAGGACAAAATTGTAATTTTAGCCGTGAAAATAATACTCCCTAAAATATAATATTCTCAGAATGGGTTTCACAGCAGATTGGAGACAGCAGAAAAAGCATCACTAAACCTGAAGATAAATGAAGAGAAATTCTCAAAGCTAAAGAATAAAGAAGAATAAAAAAAGATTAGAAAAAAAATTAACATACCCTCAATAGCCTTTGGGACAATATCAAGGATTCTAACTGATCTGTAACTGGGGTCCCAGACAAAGAGGGGAGAGAATGGAGCAAAAAAAATATTTGAAGAAATAAGGGCTAACATTTTCTAAATTGGTAAAATTTTAAGCCTATAGATCCAAGAAGATCAACAAATTCCCAGAAGGATACATGCAAAATAATAATAATAATAATAATAAAATCATCTAACTACATCATAGCTAAATTGCAAAAAACAAATATATAAAGGAAAAATCTTGAAAACAGTCAAAGAGAAAAAAAGCACATTGCATGTTAGAGAACAATAATATAAAAACCAGAAAACTTTTCATTAGTATCAATAGAGGCAAAGAGATAATAGGATGATATTTCTTATGTACCAAAAGAAAAATGGTCAGTCCAGTGTTCTGTATCCAGTGAAAATATTCTTCAAAAAGGAAAACAAAATAAAGATGTATTTAGATACATGAAAATTGGGAGACTTTTTCACCATCAAAACTGCAATCTAAGAAATGATAAAAGAAATTCTTCAGGTTGAAGGAAAATATCACATGGAAAAGTTGGGTCTGTGAAAAGGAATGGAGAGTGCTGGAAATGGTAAATCTGGGGGTATATATTTTTTGAGCATTTTCTTCTCTTAACTTCTTTTTTTTTTAACATTTTCTAAACATTTATTCATTTTTGAGAGACAGAGAGAGATGGAACGTTAGTGGGGAAGGGGCAGAGAGTGAGGGAGACACAGAACTGAAGCAGGCTCCAGGCTCTGAGCTCTCAGCACAGAGCCGGGTGCGGGGCTCAAACCCACGAACCGTGAGATCATGACCTGAGCCGAAGTCAGACGCCCAACCGACTGAGCAACCCAGGCACCCCCCCCCTCTTAATTTCTTTAAAACACATGATTGATTAAAATACAAATTGAAGGACTGTGTTGTGTGGTTTATAACACAGTTAGATCACAACAAGAACACAAGGGAAGACAGATCCTGGGCAGGCACGGAAGCCATGTCACTGTGAATAAACGAAGTCCTGAAGCAAGGAATGAGGCCCCTTCCTCTGCCAGGCACATCGGAGCTCGGTAAGCAGTTTGAGAATGGACTTCGCCTCCACTTGGCCCCTTGGTTGGGCAAAATTGGCCCCTGGACAAATGGCCCGACTGTATACAGAGACCCTAGAGGAAACTAGAATCCTAGAAGATGGGTTTGACATCATCAAGACATTTTTTTGGAGTTAAATGGCTCTGATTCTTTAATCCCCCCTTGGTACTTATGGGATTTGGAACAAAATATTTAAAAGCTCCTTCTTAAAGAAGAGAAAGACTAAATATGACTTTTGCGGAGTAATTATCACAGGTTTCCTGTTGTGTTTCTCTTAAGGTGAAAATGCCTGTAAGCATTTAGGTCTTCGTGTCTTTTTTATTTTTAAGTAGCAGCTTTACTGAGATATTATTCACATATAATTCACCCATTTAAAATATACAATTCAATGGTTTTTAGCAAATGCAGCATTGTGCAATCATTACCACAAGCAATTTTAGAACATTTCATCATGCCCAAAATAGACCCGGTACCCCTTAGCGATCATCTCTCAGGCCCCCAGCTCCACCCCCAGTCCTAGATAACCACTAGCTTCATCTATATCTCTATTTGCTTACTCTGGATACTTAATATAAATAGAATCATAAAATATGTGACCTTTTGTGACTGGCTTCTTACACTTAGCATCCTTTTTTTTTTAATGTTTGTTTTTTTGTTTTTTTTTTTTTGAGAGAGAGAGAGACAGAGTGCGAATGGGGGAGGGATAGAGAGAGGGAGACACAGAATCCGAAGCAGGCTCCAGGCTCTGAGCTGTCAGCATAGATCTCAATGTGGGGCTCGAACCCACGAACCATGAGATCATGACCCGACCCAAAGTTGGACGCTTAACCGACCGAGCCACCCAGGTGCCCCAGCATCCTTTTTTCAAAATTCATCCATGTGTGACATGAATCAGTACTTCATTCCTTTTCATGGTCAGATAATATTCCATTGAATGGATATACCACCTTTATCCATTCATAAGTTGGTGGGAATTTGGTTTGTTTCCACCTTTTGCCTCATATGAATAATGTGGCCATAAACATTCATGTACAAGTTTTTGTGTGGACATGTTTATTTCTCTTCTTTAACTATTTGAGGGATCTCCAGACTCTTCTTCAAAGTGGCTGCACCATTTCACATTCCCACTACCAGTGTACAAGGGTTCCAGTTTCTCCACATCCTTGCCAACACCTGTCATATCTGTCTTTTTGATTCTAGCCACCCTCGTGGGTAAGTGGTTTTGATTTGCATTTCCCTAATGACTAACGACCTTGATCTTATTTTTATGTGCTTGTTTGCCATCTGTATATCTTCTCTGGAGAAATGTCTCTTCTGATCCTTTGATCATTTTTAAAATGGGTTCTCTTTTTATTGAGTTGTAAGCGTTCTTTATATACTCTATGTATTTAATGATCTGCTGGAAGCAGGCATAGTTACAAGGTAATAAGGAAAAGTAATCTTTTATGAATATTATCATCTATTTATCATCTTTTTAATCTATATAACTCTCTGAAAATGTAGGTATGAATGCACATGCATATATCTCTACAAAACAATGAACAATATTTAAAAGTTTGGACTTAACGGGTTACATTTTGCCAGATGATCATTTGGGACTCTGCCGGGAATGGAGCTCTTGTCTCTCAGCCACACACCCCTCTTTTCTCTAGTTTGTGATCTAGGTAGGGCTGGGACTCTGCAGATTTGTTTCGCCTGCTGACCCCTGTTGGCCACTACCACTAGGGGGCTCTAGAAGGAGCACGCAAGCCTAAGGGATGGAGAAGGGACTCTTTCCTGTACCCATCAACATTACTTTGTTCCATGAGAAGTTGCCCCCATTTTGCAGCTCTTCCAACATCTAGACAATCGGCCTTAGCATGCTCCACTCAGGGACACCTGCCCCACTAACCAAGCAGTCACTCTCTTCCTCAAAGGTCTGGGTCCCATCCCCAGAAGGACTCTCCTCCAAACTTTTAAGCTTTACAGTTCCAACAGCTTCCATTTGTTCCCCAAGCTCTTTCCCTTAGTGTTTATTTTCTGCCTTTTCTGTTCTATAATATTTGGCTAACAATGCTTGTGTTAAATTCTCCTGCTAATGTAACTGGAATGGTTCCTGTCTCCTGACCAGACCCTAGCTGATGGACAGACCATCTGAAGCATAGATTAAATTTTCTGTTTTCATCTCAATCCTCAGTTTACTTGCCCTGGTTTAGTGGACGCCAATGAAACAAGCTGTCTTCCTACTTTTCTTGATTTGGTCAACGATTGGGCAAAGGGTGAATCAATGTTAGATTGGGAGTTAGGAACAGAATAGCCATCCCTGAAGGAATCTGTAGATCGTCTTTGATTTGCAAGGGTTTGGGATGTAAGAAAGCTCTCAATCCAGCAGGGGTTTGAAAAGACTATTCTGGACCTGGTTAGAATTAGACCCGTGGCTCTCTGGGCAGTGGGTCATCTTGATACCCCTCCCATGTAGTCTAGAGGGAGGCTGGACTGAAAAACAAAAATAATAATTAAAAATTTCTAATTCTGTTGCACATTCCCCCCTATCTGGATTCCTCTCGCATCTGGGCCCCCGCTCTTGCTTGTCATGCTGTATGAAACCCACTGGGCATCTTCTAAACTGCAGTTCTGCTGACATTATTCTCTTCATTGAGTTGCTTCTGTTGACACCTAAGACTAAACCACAAATACATGCCACATCTTCAAGTCCCTGCTGGTTGATTCCTAACCACCTCTGCGACCATGACCTTGTCTCCAGCTCTTGCTCCCTTCCCAAGCCTCAAATACATTGGCAATCTTCCAGCTCCTTCAAGAAAACCATCGGGTTCTCCACCTGTGAAGGCCATCTGCCCAGCATGTTCTTCTTCCAAGATTTACGTGCCCAGACCTGCTCTTTCTTCAAGTCTGTTTAAAAGTCACTCCTCAGGGCCGGCTTCGTTGATCTCCTTCAGAAAATAGTCCTCCTGCTCTTCTCGTAACACCTTGTCCTTTTTCTTGATAATGTTTATTGTAATTTATAACCATGTATTTACGTGTGTGATTATTATTTGTGTAATATCAGTCTCCTGAAAGGAAGAAGCCATCCACTCGGACAGAGATCACATATGTTACTTTTCACCATATTCCCAACATGAAATATAGGCCCTGGCCTGTGGTTGGAGGCCTGGTAGGTATTGAGTGAATGAATGAACAAATGAATGCACACATCAACAGAGAATGCATGAGGTAGATGTGGACCCCTTAGAAAACTCTATAAGTGGCCCATCTGCCCAACACTGCCAGGTTTTACGAACTGACCAAGTCTCAATGGTTTGAGTGTGGACAGAAGTGAGTCTCTTGGCTTCACTCTCCCTTGACTCCAAACATTCAGCCCCATTCCTACCTTAGTGGTTTTGGTGCTTAATGCCTTCCAACAAGGTGACACAATTCAAGTGATGGCCTTAATGTGTCCTTTCTGAGAGAACTAGCAATCAGTTTGTTTCCTGATTACCTTTATCCCCCATGAATAATTATTAATGTTATTATTAGCTCTCAAATATGACTAATAAACAGCTCTCTTGGAAGACCTCTTTCATTACATGTAAAGATCCTCAAGGTGCTGTTGACATTAGGTTGACAAGGCTGGGAGCACTTCATGGACTTTCTTTCAGGACTGGAGAAGGAACTAGGCTCTTTAAAGGGGGTTTCCAAGACCTTGGTATTACAGGGTTGGTTAATGATAAATTCTTTTTTTTAAGTTTATTTATTTATTTTGAGAGAGAGAGAGAGAGATCAGGAAAGGCAGAGAGAGAGGGAGAAAGAGAATCCCAAGCAGGCTGTGTGCTGTAAGCACAGAGCCTGATGTGGGGCTCGAACTCACAAACCGTGAGATCATGACCTGAGCCCAAACCAAGAGTTAGATGCTTAACTGACTGAGCCACCCAGGCGCCCAGGGATAAATTCTGATATCTGAAATATGTGGGCATTGAAAACATGCTGAACAATGTGCCCAGCACTTTGCAGGTGATTCCTCATTTAATCTGTACAATAACCCAGCAGGTTGTCAATGACACCATTATTGCCACTTGTAGGTGAGGAAATAAGCAAGTGGAGCTAGATAGCTTGCTGCCGGGCGTGCAGAAAATAAATGACCTGGCGGGTCAGGTCAAGAATAATCCAGACCACCTTCCCAAAAGTAGTCTTACTTGTGGGACTGGAGAGAAAATTCCATCCCCTGATGCTATGGAAACCCATAAAAAATCTAGACATGATCTTAAGGCTCAACAAGGCCATGTCCATGACTTCTCTTCAGTCACAATTCAAAATGTGGGCGGTTGAAGAAGAGTCCATACCACACCAGCATTTCCTGCAGGAAAGACCTCCGCGTGTTCCCACCAGATGCACACACAAGATCCTCACTTTTGGCTCAATTGGGTAAGCGATCATTTTCATCTGCATTACTCCTCACAAAGTGCTTAAATGATAGACTTTTTTAAATGCAATTCTTTTTTTTTAGATTGTGTGTTTTATAACCTCCTCCTAGAGGGAACCATGAAACCTTAATCAAAATAGGTCACTACTTAAAGAGGGAGAAATGTGAAAATCGAGTATATTAAAGGTAAGATTTCTGTATTTAGAGAAGCATGAATTTTGGTGATGATATCATTAATGAAATGCTCAGGAAACTAATTTCAATATCAGGGAAGGCAGATTAATTCTCTTCTGAATTGTGAGGACATTAGAGAAATAGCCAGTGAGTCAAGGAAACTTAGAGCTTGAAGTGACATTAGAGACAATCTTGCCCAATATGCTCATTTCACTGATGAAGAACCAGGAGGGATGATTTCCCACTCACACACCTGATTGTCTCTTTAACACATAGCTCTTCTGCAGACAGCCAATTCTAATTTTTATCAAGTAACAATGGAATGAAAATGGCAGAACAGGAGAAAATTGTCTTGGATTCAATTTCACTTAGCTCATGGCCTGTGTTCAATTCAGCTTTCCCTTAAAGCAAAAGGATCCTGGGTTAGTTCTTTTATAATCTAAAGCATTTGGCGAGATTTTCATACTGTTTCTGGAAGCATTTTTTTTTTTCAGAAGCAACCGTGCACCCCTTATCCTGACAATCCAGCTATTTGTTGAAGGCAGATATATATCAGAGAAGCCAAAGCAAGCAGATCTGAAGAGGTGCAGGAGGAATAAATCATTTTTAGCCCAAATGCTACTGATAACTTCAGTAGATAAAATTTATACTACAAGCATTTCTATTTGCGAGGGAGCCACAAAGTAGTTTATACATTTTTTTCAAGAAAAAATATCTTCAGAAAAAAAGTTGATCTAATATATTACGTGCATTGAAGGTAATATTTAGAAACTTTCTATTTTCTGTATTTAAAAACAATTGCATCACCTACTATCATTTAGAATGATTCATGGGTACAGATAAACACATTAAGTTGTGGTGTTTTTTGTTTTTTGTTTTTTTAACTGTATATTGTAGAGATCAGCACTCTAAGTGCAAAACTAAGTATATGGAAGTTCCAAAGCTAAATTCCACTCTTCTCATTAGATGTTTTAGTGCTGAAAAAAAATGTTCTCGTTTGATGCCACATTTAATTTGAAGCACTTTTTGGCCTCATTTTCAATTCCTTGTCAGAACCACGTATTCCAGAGTCACTTAAAAGAGACCTGAGTTGGGCAATGACCAAATAAATTCATTCCAAGGAAAGAAGATCTATTGTGCTGCACATTTTGGAATTATACCTTTTAGCTCATATTTTACCACATGCTGCATAAGTAGTAACAAGCCGCAAGATGTATTGTACTCTGGGGCCTTTTTTGAAGGGAAAAAAGTCAAGGACATTACTTGCCAGAAAAATGTTTTTACATGAGGTAGAATACATTTGTGATGTTCTATGGAAACTTCCTTTTCATTAACAGCCTCCCCTAAAAGCACTTTGCAAGAGTGGTGCCCTCTACCTTCTTCCTTCCCGCCCCAGGGCTTTGTTGTTGTTGTTGTTTTTAAATATTTTATCTATTTTTGAGAGAGAGAGAGAGAGAGATGGAGCATGAGTGGAGAAGGGGCAGAGAGAGAGGGAGACACAGAATCCAAAGACAGGCTCCAGGTTCTGAGCTGTCAGCACAGAGCCTGACGCGGGGCTCGAACTCACAAACCTCGAGATCATGACCTGAGCTGAAATCCAACACTCAACCAGCTGAGCCACCCCAGTGTCCCCTTTCTCCCCCCTCCCCCCTGCCCCCGGTGCTTTGAATGAACGCCACGGCCATGGGTCCTGTCTAATAGCCCTTGGTGGATGGGCCGCCTGAGTGAAGGACTGAAACACTGGGTATAGGAACTCATACAGAAGGGCTTTCAGGCTCCATTTCTCCCAAACACAGCAAATGAATTCCAAGGAGGGAGAAAATCTCAATTTTCAGGCCCGTTGAATCTCTGGCCTCTTTATAAGACCCACTAGTCCTACAGGAGAGCTTCTTGACAGGCTGGGGGAGATTTTTTGTGCATATGGCAGCCTCCCATCCAGTGGACGGTGATTAGATTCAGGGAAGCGTTCCTGGTGATCTCCACAAGCAGGGTTCTGTCACTGACCACTTGGGGAGGTTTCAAATAATTAAGAGATTTCAACAAATGCCAAACACAGAGACAGGAAAAGAAATCCAATTTTAGTACATTTGAATTCTAGCAGGTTGATGGGTAGGAACAAGGCGAACTGTGAAGTAGTTTAGCCCATAGGAGGGGCTTCAGAAAGTACTTAGGGCTTCTGCCCCATTTCACGAATGAGGACATTGCTTCCCACATGGGGAAATGACTTGAAGGTTACACAGTAAGCTTGCCTTTTTGATTATATACTAACTTTGTTCAACCCTGAGTATAAAGGCTTGGACCTTTTACAAGTTGTAGGGACTGGATACAGCACATCCAATTCTGGAGGCACAGGGGTAAGGGTCACAAACTTTAATGCCTAACAATATCTGGCACATAAAATAAAAGGAATGAGTTGGGCCAATACAGGCATACCCCAGAGATATTGCGGTTCGGGTCCAGAACACTGTGATACCACAATAAAGTGAGTCAGATGACTTTTTTTTGTTTCCCAGTGTGCATAAAAGTTATATTTACACTCTACAGTAGTCTACTATGTATGCCATAGTGTTATGTTTAAAAAAACAATGTGTGAACCTGAATTTGAAAATATTTTATTGCTAAAAATGCTAACTATCATCTGAGCTTTCAGATAGTCATAATCACTGGTCACAGGTCACCATAACACATACAATAATCTTGAAAAAGTTTGAACATTGCAAAAATTACTGAAATGTGACATAGAGACATAAAGCGAACCAATGCTGTTAGAAAAATGGTGCCTTGCCCAACGCAGGGTTGCCAGATCTTCAATTTATTAAAAAAAATACAGTGTTTGTGAAGCTCTAAAAGGCAAAGCACAATAAAATGAGGTATGCCCATATAAGGCAAGTCAATCTCAAGTCACCAAGGAATAGAGAGGGAGGTATTTGAGCAAACTGAAACGTTCACACCCCATCCGAAGAAGGCAGCTACCACCTCAGTCCCCACCGATCGCTGCCACATCAGGGAGCGGAACCAGGGTGTTGGAAATTTCTCCTTTACAAAGGAAGCCGGGAAACCATATTCGTGTGTGAGAGTCTACATTTGAAAATGTCAATTACCAATTTGATTTTGAAATTTGGTGGAAGTCCATCAAAACGCGTCCACAGGCTACATTTGGGTCATGAGCTGCTGCTTGAGACTTCTGGTGTAGAGGGTGATCTGAACTTGTATTCCAGAAGCAGCTGGCCTGTGGACCGAGAGCTTCTCAGGCATGGAGATCTTCACCTTCTTGGTTTATCAGCTGCTGTGAGTCAACTCTCGAGACATGAGTCGCAGCTTCTTGGCACTGAGAAGAGCTTTGCTCTGCTGTGCTCTGCTCTGTTCTTCAAGCCAAGACCGCCTGAGCTATGCCACAGGCCTCTAAGAAAATGTCCCTATGACTTCCGCGTTACTTAGCCCAGAGAGGTTTCCATTCCCCCATGCTGCCTGATACGGACGGGCTTCCATCCCCAGTGCTGGACGCAGAGCAGGGGCCTCGAAGGGGCTAGTGCTTGGTTGAGTAGACACTTCCTGTTATCTCTGGGGATCCTTATGCTTTTACATTTACATGTTTCTGTATTATATTGGGGGAGAATGTAGTATGTTAGCCTGCTTCCAAGGAGAAAAGGAATGTTCCACCCTTTTTCTTTGACTCCCAAATAAGGAAATGCCATAGGGTTTTAAATTATAAAAGAGGTTTTCACATTGTACAGATTTGCAATTATTTTCCTACCCTCCAGACAAAAATAAACAAAGCAATAAATGCTAAATTAGTTACCTCCAGTTATCAATGCATGAGACTCCATTGTTTTTCATTTTTGCCTCTATTTTCCTTTCCTCTCCCCTACATGTGTTTTTTCCTTGTAAGCCATTTCATTTTCTAGCAATTCTGCCCCGCGCGCCTTGACACGATGTTCAATAGCCCTTTCCTTTGGGAACTTTTCCCAATTTCTAACCTAAGAGCGCCCTTTAACGGTGTAAGCCTTTGCTCACTTTTCCAGCGGGGTCTAAGTTTTATGGAGAGGCCTGGGCTCTGATTCCTTGGGTGCTGTTGAACCACAGCACATCTTTAGGAAATTCCTTAACCTCTCTGGGACCTGTCTGCTCCGTGTCAAATGGGTGGGTAGGAATGTGTTTGACTGAGCTGATGCAAGAGCGGAGACAGGTTAGTACAACTGTGAACGTGAACAGGACAATGTCCTCAGATTGGTGCAAGGAACATACATTTACTCCTGAAGAAAAGCAATTCAACAGGTACCTATGTTGATGGCCAAGAAGCACAATGTTAGATATGAAAGGCAGAATATTATATTAAATGTTTCATAAATAGAATTTTTAAACTAAATTACAGTCTGGTGCGTCTGGTTTATTTTCCAGTCCATTTCTTCACCTCTATGACTTTCCAATGGAGCCTGCCACCACTTCTCTATTTTTTAATATTATTTTGATCAAAACAATTTACATCATCTTTGCATGAAACTTCAAATGCCTAAAAATTTCCGCAATTCAAATAATATATTATACCACAATTCAAAAGCAATTATTTTATTTCTTGGCTTACTAATAATAGTTATTCACATATAAGAGTTAATGTAGACATGTAATCATGACAAGAATTTTATGTTTGAGTTATTGGATCATCGCTTAGCAAATAAAATACCTTTTGTGCTTTCTCATCACTTTTTAAAATTTTAATGTCATCAAGATATCTCCTAAGTTATTTCCTTGGAGTTAATGCGTCATAATTCCAGAAACACTCCCCCTCCACTGGGTGCTTAGGTATTTCCCATATTTTAACCTCCATGCCTGACTACAAACTCTGAGAGGGCGAAACCAAGTCTAATTTACCATTTGTGACTCAGGGTTCAGTGCAGTCAAGCCCTGCAGGTGGCTTGAGCAGAGAGAGGTTTAGTACGGGGACAGGTGCTTCCACGCCTGGGTGTAAAGACTCACAGAAGAGGAACGAGAGACTGTCGCAGGAACTACTGTTTTCAAGATGCTGACATGAGACAGCTACTGCGACCCCCACCTCTTAAGCTCCGTGTCTCCACAACCTGACCTAACTCAGGGAATAGCCTAAAAGCAGTCAGCCGTGGCCTCCCTCCACCTTCTGTGGTCCACGTCTCCTGCGAGTGCATCTAACGGCCAGGTCCTCATCTGCATCTCCCTTCTTAGCTGCCAGGGGGTCTGTAAAAGGATAGCTCTCATCTTTGTGCTGCGGTCAGAGAAGAGAGGCACCCTTGGAAGAAGTGGGCACGGAGATCCCCCGCAGATCCCGTGGCTGCCCACCCATCACATTCCCGAGTGACACATGAAACACACAAGAATATGTTAGTAGCTAGCTCTCCTCTTTGAAGGTGTTTGTGGCCTATCCTGGAGACAGTGTGAGAGATCTGTAATAAGAAGCCAATCAAATAATTTCTCAAGGCAGTACAGCAGATGTAGCAATTCTCCAACTAGAAAGGCGGAGAAGGACTTTATTAAGGATTATTATTAATCATATATAATACTAAAAGGTACTTAGATGTGAACTCAGACAGATGCCTTTATTTGTCTGGGTGCTTCCCCTTCCCTCGTACGGCATTAAAGCAAAATGCTATCAGAAGCCCAGACACTTGTCGATACATTTTTGTTCTCTGTTGCCCCCCCCCCCCCAATGTCTTTTGGGAAACCACCATATGTATCAGTTCCTTCTGATAGGATTCAGTCCCACCATTGTGGACAACTAGGTGACTTGGGATGATCAAAGCGTCGCATAGCCTTTGCTGTTGTTACACACATCGGACTTTCAAAGAGTGAGACAGGACTGCTAGACAATCTCGGGTCAGAAAACTTGCCTTCTGTTCCTTTGTTATATGGGGGTGGCCAAGGTGAAGGAGAGGAGAGCATGGCATGTGGGGAAAGCTGAGAGAAATGGTTTACCATCCCCACTAATGGATGGTTTGTGAATGCACACTTCTCTAACATCGGCCTTGGGCAGGACATCTCTGGGTGAACACCACATAAGTGACCGCTCTAATAGTCTTCCAGGGAAATGGTAGGACGTGTTATTCCACTCAGTCAGCAATGGAGGGACTTGACATGCCCAGTGGAAGTGAGCAGCCGGGACAACATGAGCAAACATTTTGTGGCAAGAAAGTCCAGTTTATCTGTGGAGGCACTTGGTTCAATGGGGTTTCATATTCTTAATTGTAGTCAAACACATATGACGTAAAGCTTACCATTGTAACGATTTTTAAGTGTACACTACAGTGGTGTTAACTATATGTACATTGTCCTGCTGCAAAACTCTAGAACTTTTTCAACTTGTAAAACAAACTCTATCCCCATTGAACAGCAACTCCTTACTTCTTCCTCAACCCAGCCCCTGGTAACCACATTCTACTTTCTGCTTCTGTGAGTTTGACACTTGGCTCTAACAAGTGTTGCTACATTGCTTTCCAGAAGGTCTGTACCAGTTCATAATTTCACAAACTAGCATTGCACTAGTAGATCTTTTCCTATTAGGTTTTTACAATTTATTTGTGTTCCATGCTTTGAACCGTCCTCGATTTCCTGGGATAACTCTTGCTTCCTCAAGATGAATTATTCTTTGAACTTTAATTTTTTTAATGTTTATTTTTGAGAGAGAGAGAGAGAGAGGAGGGGCAGAGAGAGAGGGAGACACAGAATCTGAAGCAGACTCCAGGCTCTGAGCCATCAGCACAGAGCACAGCGTGGGGCTAGAACTCACAAACCATGAGATCATGACCTGAGCCGAAGTCAGATGCTCAACTGATGGAGCCACCCAGGCGCCCCGAGATGAATTATTCTCTGAATGTGTGCTTCAACGTCCTTGATCGGAATTGCACTGTGGTTCACTTCCTTTGTCATTATTTTTGCCACAATCACCATTATTATCAGCATCACCACCAGCACTACTATTGTGTTGGCAGGAGACCGGGGACTCACCCAGTCCTCTGTCAGGTTGCCAGGGAGGTTCCGAATCCATGGATGCAACAGACCTTTGTGTTCCCCGATTTTCTCAATCTCTGCTTTATTCGTAGACCAGATGTGACAAGCAGCTTGGAGCAGGACCGGTCATGCAAAAAATTGCAGTGAGGTCAGTTGAGAGCCCAGAAGAGAGGGGTAGGAAGCTGAGGCAACAGAGGAGAAGAGTCTGGATGGGAAGGAGAAGGTTGTACTGATGATTCCAGAGCACTATTTCTCAGTCCTCTAAAACTGGAGTGCCTCTCTCAGATAAACTGAAGCATGAAAGGGTAGCTCCATGGTTATCCTGAGTTAACTCATGTAGAACATTCTCTGTGATCACCAAGCTAAAGCACCATCCAGCAGGTCAGCCATTCTAGCCTGCTTTCCTTAGAACCCAGCACAGCTTAGGATCCTTTGGATTCAAGTGCAGTAAGGTAGTCTGTTTTGTATGTACTTGGAGGCAGAGACTGAAGCCTGGAGAGAGAGCGTGCAGGCCAGCCCGACCCCCAGAAGCACTCCGAGAACAGTTAAACGGTATGCTTCCCTTCTTTAGTACCGGACCTTTCGTGCTATGCTTCCTTTATGGCCATTATATGCCTAATTCAAGGCCAAATGGAGATGAATGTCTCCGCCATTGTAGATGCTGCCTAAAGATCTCACGTCCACCACAAGTGCAATTATGTCCATGAAGAACAATTTGTAGGGTGGACTTTTCACTTACCGTGATGCTCCCATTATTCCTTCACCAAGTGCAGTTATTATGATGTAAATGCTATGTTTTAATTAGTCCTTATATATCTGTTAATCCAATTAGCTGCATTTTTACGTGAGCGTGATGAGTGGAGTTCAGCTAATGAGGTGCACATGCGCACACAGAGCAAGGAAAGATGATCGATGGCCCCACACACGTAGCAAATAAAACATTTGACAAGCAATCTTCTGTTTTTAATAACATGAAACATTTTGAGGGGAGAAAAACAGGGAGGAGAATAAATCTATTTTTATACAGCAGGAGAAGCAAGGAAACACCATGTGAGAAGGCCAAGTGTGTGTTCAATAAGATGATCATTGCGGGTGATTTCAATTATTCCAAACTAATTGGAAAATCTCTAAGGTATTCTGTGCCACAGCTTTCTAAGAGAGAGATGTGCAGAGGAGGGCTTGCCCATCTTCTGATTCAGAAACTCCCCAGAGCAAAATCCCACGTTCCTCACCACTGACCAAGATGGTGTCTGCAAATTAGAATTAGCCAAGACACTAAGGTCAAACGGGGCTGCAGATTTATCACAAAGATGACAGGAGGTTTAATTTAAACACGGTATTTTTCCCTGCTCCTAGGAAAGTGCCTTGCTGGCTGATTTTAGACTTGGTGGAAGCCTTCCAATCGCCTTCCAGGTTATCCAGGCTCTTCCTGGAGCCTTGCTTTCCTAAGTGGGACCATCTTGAGTAATACATCATTGGTGTGTCCTGTGCAGGTTATTACACTAATATATCATTAAAGCAATAATTTGCTTTGGTGATGGATGGCATAATGGACCCTGGGAGGCACAATTCACTCAATGATGGGCTACCCCTCATTCTGATATATACTCAACAATACTGCCCCGTGGGTCCTTTGTGAAGGCAAAAGGACAGACTTCAGAATGGGTTTTGTTTAAAGAAGCACAGTCTAAGCTGTTTATAGTGCAGCGTTATTGCATTGATATTGCATATCCACCCAGAATATGATTTGTACTCTGATTGTTGGGTGGCTAAAAGAACAAAGCATTTAAGGCTAGCATTTGGCTAGATTCTAAAAATCCAGGATCTTGGTTGTACTGTACTAAAGTTTTAAAGGAGTGACCTGTTTAGGACACGTACACCTCAACCATTGGGGCAACAATGGCTTATCTTTGATTTTCAATGAATGTGTTACTCTTGGTGTCCTGTGTGTTGTTTCAGGAGATACGGCCACCCTATTTTCTAATAGATTAAGTCCACTCTTAGGTAAACAGGACATTCCTAAAAGTCAGTTATAACTAGAGTTTGATTTCTGCCTTGTGATCCGTGATCTGTTGAGTTCAGGAAGAGGGCTACCATATTCATGTGCGGGCATCATTCACACCCAGTCAAATCTTTGCTATTCTTAACAAATGAACTAATGAGATTTAATGTATCAACTAATGAGATTTTCTCAAATCTGTGCATGATTTTTTTTAAACTAGTCATCCAAGACCAAACAGGGGGGGGTGGGGCATCTTTTAATCACCTTTGAATATTGCTCTAGTGTAAGAGAATAGCTATAAGGAAATATATTAATTATATATGTAATAAATGTCATAAATATTTTATATATTATGTAAATATTATATATTATAAATATAAACATATTTTATATTAATTATATAATTTATATTAATTATATTAATTTTTCCTGTACATTTTGAATCATCACTGAAATGTTAAGCGCAACAGTGACTTCAAATTATTAGGGTGTTTTAAATTCTGAAAAGCATACTCACATCACTGTCTAATTCTTTGGGTTCTTCTCACATCAACTCGTCACATAGGTTGGGCAAGTATTACAAAAAAGAAAACAGATATGCAAGGGGTTAAGGGCTTTGTGTTAAGGGTCAGAGCCAAGGTTGGACACACGCCTATGAGGTGGCATGTCCCACCTCTACCGTGTGTCCCCCGTCTTCACCCCATGAATCACTTCAGTATCCCTGTAATCCCGAACATTCCTTCCAAGGGCAGTTCCTGGGAAGCCAGCAGCAGCATTGTGAGAGAGCCATGTGCAGAGTATTTGGCTGGAGTTCTTTGAGTGATTTCAGGTTCAATGAAAATTTCTGAAGTGAAGTCACCAGGAACCTCAATGCACCTAAAGGGCCTCAACATTGCCCAAAACACCATCAGAGTGAAATACCTATAGATTTAAAACCTGTGTTGTATCCGACTGGAAAAAATATTCTTTTTCACTTAGAAATATTCATGGGGAGGCTGAGTGGCTCAGTCGGTTAAGCATCTGACTTCAGCTCAGGTCACAATCTCACAGTTTGTGAGTTCAAGCTCCGCGTTGGGCTCTGTGCTGACCGCTCGGAGCCTGGAGCCTGCTTTGGATTCTGTGTCTTCCTCTCTCTCTCTGCCCCTCCCCACTAATGCTCTGCCTGTCTGTCTGTCCCTCTCTCTCAAAAATAAACAAACATTAAAAATTTTTAAAAAAGAAAAGAAATATTCTTGAAACTTGACAGGCTAACACATGACCCTATTCTCTGCCCCTTATGGATAAATGAGGCCTGATTCTGACTGTGAGCCTGCTTCTGCAGAATTAAGGTGTTCCGGGTGGACCATTCTTCCTGCCAGCTGGCTTCTTGCCCGGGGCTGCTGCTCAGGGCTCCAGGATCTCAGCACACCTGGGATTCTACCCACTGGAGGTGAGACTTTCTCCCCACAACATGACAGTTTAAGATCACCCCAGCTATCCCTTCCCTCGGTTCCCACTTTGACAGGATCTAGCCAACTGGCCAGCCCCACATCTGCTTGTGCCTCCCTGGTCTCCTGTCACAGGCACACTGACCTCTTGGAATGGGAGGGTTCAAAGTCAATGCCCACAAAGGCAGTGCCACAGCCTAGAACATGCAACTTTCTCGGAAGGGATTGTGGAAACCGAAGTTTGGTTTGTCATTTAGCTGACAGTCTACCTCCCATCCCTTTAGCAACATTCAGTTTACGCTTTTATCAAAGTATCACATGTATGGAGCCCAAACTTCCAGAGTGTTCTTGAACTGGAAGGGGAGAGTCTGCTGTCTTTCCATCTCCTCCAGCTGTGTCTCATTTCCCAGGGATGAGCTCTTGTCCTGGTTTCTGTTCTAGGTGTTTCCAGAGTTCCCTTCATCATCCTGGATCTGCATATATTCCTGACATGTCGACTTTAAATATTTTGTCTGCTGTTAGATTTTACCTATAAATGCTCTTGTTATTCTATAATGGGCACCCTAGAGATCACTTATGCCTCATTCATTTGTTACAACCCACCGTCATTTGGTGCTTGTGACACTTTCTGGACAATGCAGTAGCTCTGAGGCTCTTGAGCTCAATCCCTCCTTTCCCACCTTTTCTGTTTGTTGTCATTGGATTTCCTCCTACATACATTCTAAACGCCATGTGACGTTGGATGCTGTTTTACACAGGGAATATTAACATATTTACCCCATGCTCGCCCTTCTGAAGCTCCCTCTTCCTTTCTCAGGTCTTTGTTTGCATCCAATGTCATTTTCCTTCTGCTTGGAGAACTCTCTAGTATTATTGGTAGTGTAGTTCGGCAGGCGATAAAGCCTTGTAGTTTACATTTATCTGAAAATGTCTTTATTTTGTCCTTATTTTTCTCTTTTAATCCATAAGATTAAAGTTCACCCAAGAGGGGAACTGGGGGAGAGAAAAGTCATGCAGGGGAGGGAACTGTTTTCACAGAGAGAGGACAGAGAAAGAGAAACGGGGAGAGGATGGTGCATCGGGATCGTGCAAGGAAAGCACTCCCCTGAAGGGAGCTGCAGAGAAAGAGAAAGAGTGAAGACACTCACAGGGGACTAAACGAGGAGAAATCTGTTCCCCAAAGCCATTGACGGGAGGAAAGGAGAGGGTTTCTATACCACCGGAATTCTATAAACAGTGGAGTACAGACTCTGAAGTTTTGGAGCCCAGTGCCTGGTGGTGCTCTGCTGAGGCAGTAGGGCGAATCCCTAGGCACAGGCAGCAGGGACTGAGGGGTCCCTATGCCACACGGGGAGAAGTGGTTCCCCTGTTTGGAGAGCATTTGGTAAAGGCCATACGGCCTCCCCGCAGGCAAAGGTCCCAGCAGACTCCAGAGAGCAGCCACGTTTGCTGGTATTGGGATGAAGATGCCAGAGTCTGGTGTTGGCTGTGATTTGCCACAATCTCTGAACCTTTGCTGCTATGCCTCCCTGATTCACCCCAGTAAGCTGAGCAAGGCCACCTAGTGGAAAACAGAGCCATTACACCAAACCCTACCCAACTGAATAGACCCATAACCAGTGAGAAATTGAATTAGGAATCAAAAATCTACCAACAAACAAAAGTCCAGGGCCGGTTGGCTTTCCAGGGGAATTCTACCAAACATTTAAGGAAGAGCTAACACCTATTCTCTTGAAGCTGTTCCAAAAACTAGAAATGGAAGGAAAACTTCCAAACTCATAGTATGAGGCCAGCATAACCTTGATTCCAAAACCAGACAAAGACCTCACTAAAAAGGAGAACTACAGAACAATTTCCCTCATGAACATGGATGCAAAAATCCTCAACAAGATACTAGCCAACTGAATTCAACAATGCATTAAAAAAAAATATTCACCACGGTCAAGTGGGATTTGTTAAAAAAAAAAGGGGTGAAAACCACGTGATCCTCTCAATAGATAGTGAAAAAGCATTTGACAAAATACAGAATCTGTTTTTGATAAAAACCCTCAAGAAAGTAGGGATAGAAGGAGCATACCTCAAGATCATAAACCATATATGAAAGTCCCACCGCTAATATCATCCTCAATGGGGAAAAACTGAGAGCTTTCCCTCTAAGGTCAGGATCACGACAAGGATGTCCACTCTTGCCACTGTTATTCAACATAGTGTTGGAAGTCCTAACCTCTGAGTCAGACAACACAAAGAAATAAAAGGCATCCAAATTGGCAAGGAGGAAGTCAAACTTTCACTCATCAGAGATGACATAATACTTTATGTGGAAAACCCAAAAGACTCCACCAAAAAACTGCTAGAACTGATACATGAATTCAGCAAAGTTGCAGGATATAAAATCAATGCACAGAAATCAGTTACATGTCTATACACCAATAATGAAGCAGCAGAAAGAGAAATCCCATTTACAATTGCACCAAAACCCATAAAATACCTAGGAATAAACCTAGCCAAAGAGGTGAAAAATCTATGCACTAAAAACTATAGAAAGCTCATGGATTGGAAGAACAAATATGGTTAAAATATCAATACTACCCAAAGCAATCACATATTCAATGCAATGCCTATCAAAATAATACCAGCATTCTTCACAGAGCTAGATCAAACACTCCTAAATTTTGCATGGAACTAGAATAGACCCTGAGGAGCCAAAGAAATCCTGAAAAATAAAACCAAAGCTGGAGGCATCACAATTCCAGACTTCAAGCTGTATTACAAAGCTGTAATCATCAAGACAGTATGGTACTGGCACAAGAACACTCAGATCAATGGAACAGAATAGAGAACCCAGAAATGGACCCACAAACATATGGCCAACTCATCTTTGACAAAGCAGGAAAGAATATCCAATGGAAAAAAGACAGCCTCTTCAGCAAATGGTGTTGGGAAAATGGGACAGTGACATCCAGAAGAATGAACCTAAACCATTTTCTTATACCATACACAAAAATAAACTCAAAATAGATGAAAAACCTAAATGTAAGACAGGAAACCATCAAAATCCTAGAGGAGAAAATAGGCCACAACCTCTTTGACCTTGGCCATGGCAACTTCTTACATAACCTATCTCCAGAGGCAAGGGAAACAAAAGCAAAAATGAACTACTAGGACTCATCAAGATAAAAAGCTTCTGCACAGTGAAGGAAATAATCAGAAAAACTAAAAGGCAAATGATGGAATGGGAGAAGATATTTGCAAATGACATATCAGATAAAGAGTTAGTATCTAAAATCTATAAAGAACTTATCAAACCCAACACTCAAAAAACAAATAATCCAGTGAAGAAATGGGCAAAAGACATGAATCGACACTTTTCCAAAGAAGAAAATTCAGAGGGCCAACCGACACATGAAAAAATGCTCAACATCACTCATCATCAAGGAAATACAAATCAAAACTACTTTGAGATACAACCTCACACCTCTCATAATGGCTCAAATTAACAAATTAGGCAACAACAGATGTTGGCAAGGTTGCAGAGAAAGGGGAAGCTTTTGCATTGCTGTGGGAATGCAAACTGGTGCAGTCACTCTGGAAAACAGTATGGAGGTTCCTCAAAAAATTAAAAATGGAACTACCCTACGACCCAGCAATTGCACTACTAGGTATTCATCCCAAGGATACAGGTGTGCTGTTTCAAAGGGACACATGCACCCCAATGTTTATAGCAGCACTATTGACAATAACCAAAGTATGGAAAGAGCCCAAATATCCATCAACTGACAAATGGATAAAGAAGATAAAGAAGACACAGTATATATATATATATTACTTGGCAATCAAAAAGAATGAAATCTTGCCATTTGCAACAATGTGGATGGAACTAGAGTGTATTATGCTAAGTGAAATAAGTCAGAGAAAGACAAATATATGATTTCATTATATATGGAATTTAAGTTAGAAAACAGATGAACATAAGGAAGGGAAACAAAAATAATATAAAAACAGAGAGGAAGACAAACTGTAAGAGACTCTTAAATGCAGAGAACAAACTGAGGGTACCCGGCGAGGTGCTGGGTGGGGGGATGGGCTAAATGCATAATGGGCATTAACGAAGACACTTGTTGGGATGAGCACTGGATGTTATATGTTAATGATGAATCACTAAATTCTATTCTTGAAATTATTACACCATATGTTAACTAACCTGGATTTAAATTAAATAATTAATTAATTAAAAATAAAAAATTGTAAAAATAAAATAAGAAAAATAAAGTGAAAAAAGAGGAAAAAAGTAACTTTAATTCCCCCCACAAAAAATAATAATAGTTCTTCATTTTAATGTTACTCATTTTGTATTTTGTTTAGGAAATCCTTACCTGTTCAAAGTACCAATGTTCTTCTATGTTTCCTTCTAGAAGCTTAATTGCTTTACCTCTCAGATTAAGTTTATGATACATCTTGCATTAATTTTGTATATAGTATGAGCTATGGCTCATTCCTTTCTACATGGGTATCCAGCTAACTTTTTTTTCTGCTTAATTGTGGCAAGGTCTTTGCCATAACAGATATATATTGGATGTGGATATGGACACGAATCTGCTTCTAGACTCTGTTCCGTCTCCCTGGACTCTTGGCCTGCCTTGCTCCTATACTGCTCTTCGGATGCTTTGTTAGGTTTTGGATCTATGCTGTGCTGAAAAAGTTTATGTAAAATTAATATTTTCTCCTCTACGAATGTTTGGAATAAGTCACCAGTAAAGCCATCTAGATGTGGAGTTTTCTTTTTGGAAAGGTTTTAAATGATGAATCCCATTTATTTATTACATGTAGGGGTGATTGAATTTTCAAATATTTTTTCTTTTGTGACGTTTAGTAAACCTTGTTATTCGTGAAATTTGTGTACATTATCAAAGTTTTCAAATTGGCATAAATGTATCCTCTTATTATATTTAAACATCTGTGACATCCCTTATTATATCTTTTTTTTAACTCTGATACTGAAAACTTTTGTTTTCTTTCTTTTTTTTCCAGACTAAACTTGCTAGAGATTTACAAACTTATCAATCTTTTAAAAGAAGCAGCATTTGACTACTAGGGGTTTATCCAAGGGATACAGGAGTGCTGATTCATAGAGGCACATGTACCCCAATGTTCATAGCAGCACTTTCAACAATAGCCAAATTATGGAAAGAGCCCAAATGTCCATCAACTGATGAATGGATAAAGAAGATGTGGTTTATACATACAGTGGAATACTAGTTGGCAATGAGAAAGAATGAAATCATGCCATTTGCAACAATGTGGCTGTAACTGGAAGGTATTATGCTAAGTGAAATAAGTCAAAGAAAGACAGATGTCATATGTTTTCACTCATATGTGGAATTCGAGAAACTAAACAGAAGCCCATGGGGGAAAGGAAGGGGAAAAATTAGTTTCAGAGAGGGAGGCAAACCATAAGAGACTCTTAAATAGAGAGAACAAAATGAGGGTTGATTGGGTCCGCGGAGGAGAGCGGAAAATGGGTGATGGGCATTGAGGAGGGCACTTGTTGGGATGAGCACTGGGTGTTGTATGAAAGCAGCGAATCATGGGAATCTACTCCGGAAGCCAAGAGCACACTGTATACACTGCATGTTAGCTAACTTGACAATAAATTATATTTTCAAAAAATAAAATAAAAGAAGCAGCTTTTGACTCTGTTGATGTTCTCCGTTATATATTTTATTTTTATTTTATTTATTTTCATTCTGATTTTTGTTATTTCCTTCCCTCTATTTTCTTTGGGCTTAGTTTACTGTACTTCTAGCTTCTTGAGAAGATGGTTTATGTAATTTATTGTCAACCTTTTTTCTTCTCTATCATGTGCATTAATAGCTAAAACTTTCTATGAACAGTTTTAGCTATATTCTACACAAGTTGATACGTTGTATTTTTATCATAATTTAGTTCAAAATATTTTCCAATTTCCACTGCAACATCTCTTTGAACAATGGATAACTCGGAAGCAGGGTGCTCGATTTCCAACTCTTCAGAGATTTTTGTAGTTATCTTTCAGTTCCGAATTTTTCATTTTGGTAAAATCAGTGTATGACAGTTCTAGATGTTCCACGTTCTTGCCAACGTTTAGTATTCTATTTGTCTGAATATTCTATAATTATGATTATTTTTAATTTTAGTCATTCTAGTAGATGGGCAGTAATATCTTACTGAAGTGTTTATTTTACTTTCTCTGACGACTAAGAATGTGGAACATCTTTTAACGTACTTATTGGCTATTCATGTATCTTCCTCAAGATGTGTCTATTTAACTGTTTTGCCCAGGTTTTAATTGAATTGTTTTTTAATTATTTAATTGTATGAGTCCTTTTTATAGTCTGTGTACAGCCTTTTTACCAGATGTGTGTTTTGCAAATATTGTCTCTTATTCTGTGACTTGTCCTTTCGTTTTCTTATACTGTATTTTGAACAGTAGAAACTTTCAATTTTGATGACCTCAAATTTACCTAATTTTTAAAAAAATGTTTATTTATTTACTTAGAGAGAGAGAGAGAGAGCACAAGCAGGGGAGGGGCAGAGAGAGAGACGAAGACAGAGAATGAAACAGAGTTATCAGCACAGACCCTTATGCGGGGCTCAAACTCACAAACTCAGACTCACAAACTGGTGAGATCATTACCTGAGCCGAAGTCAGCCACTTAACCTACTGAGCCACCCAGGTGCCCCCTACCTAAATTTTTTTAATGACTTTTGCATTCTGATGGATTTACCCCCAGTCACAATGATACTCTAGTAAGTGTTCTACAAATATTAGAGCTTCAGCTCCTATGTTTAGATCCGTGATGCAGTCCAAGTTAGCATTTGTGAATGTGTGAGGTAAGAATGGTGGTTCGTACTTCTGCATATAAATAGCCAGTCCTTTGGTGCCATTTAAAAAAATTATCCTTTCGCTTTGAATTTCTTTGGAACTTTTATCAAAAATCAACTGACTATCTACCTTTGGGTCTATTTCTGGAGTCTACATTCTTTCCCACTGGCCATACCCCAGAGCAATTTGTCATGATGACTACAGCTTTACAGTAAATCTTAAAACAAGATTCTTCGATTTTGTTATTTTACAAAATTATTTTAGCTATTCTAGGTTCCCTACATTTAGATATCCATTTTAATCAGCTGGTCATGTGACATCATATTTAATATGTTGTTGAATTCAAATTACAGATATTTTATGTCATTTACCAATCTGCATAGATGCATTATATTGATCTAATTTTTTTTGTAAAGTCAGATTTTGGTATTATAGTCATTCTGGCTTCACAAAATGAATTAGGGTGTGAATTAAGATGTGATCTTTCCTCCTATATTTTCTGATGGAATTTGTGTAGTATTAGAATAATATTTTTATTAAATATTTAATGCAAGTCACCAAGGAATTCATCCCAGCCTAATTTTCTTTGTAAAAAGGTTTTTTTGTTATAAATTCAATGTATTTAATAAATATAGTGCCATTTGTGCTTTTAAAATTTCTTCTTGTGTCAATTTTGGGAGGTTGTTTTTAAAGAAATTTCCTTTAATTGACAAACTTATTGCCATAAAGTTGCTTATAGTATTCCCTCGGTATAATTACTTACAGCTAGAGTAATGGCTTCCCTTATATTTCTGATACTGTACTTTGATTTCTTCTCTCTTTCAAGGTTTTTTAGGCTTCGCAATATTCCCCTGTGACACCATCTGATCCCGATAACCATTTGTGAGTTAGTTCTTTGTTGACTTTTTCTACTACTTCCACAAATATTGTTCTGATTAAGCATTTTTTCTTTAATGGGGTCAATTTTGGCAAGCATTATTTTCCTAGTAAATTATTTATTTCATCTAGGATTTTGATTCATTTGTATAGAAGTCAGTAGAACAATATATTAAACTTCTTGAAATTTCTTCTATCTCAAAGGTTTATTTCTATTTGTTACTTCGTGTTTTATAATATTATTTCTTTTTTTCTCTTGATTATATTAGCTAATGGTTTGTCCATTTGTTTAAAAGCAAGAGTTTGGTTTATTAATTTGATTTATTGGTTGTCTTTTTCTATTTCAATAATTTCTATTTTTATCATTATTATTTTCTTCATATGCTTTCTATGGATTGCTTTGTTTTTCTTGGTTTTCAACTTTTTGAGTTGGAAATGTGGGTAATTTATTTTTATCCTTTAATTTAAAAATGATAAGTATTTAAAGCTGTACATTTCCCTTTTATCACCACTTCAAATGTGTTCCATATAAACTGATATGTGGTGTTTCCATTAACCCTACTTTGCAGACTCTGTACTTTCTGACTGTATTTGCTTTTTCACTCAATAATTGTTTTGTAAAAGGCTTCTTCATTTCCATATGGAAGGATCATTTTAAGCTTTGATATTATTTCTAGTCTTGTTGAATTATGAGGACAGTGTTGTTTATAACATTTCTACTTTTTAGAAAATTTACCCAATCTGTCTTCATTAGCTAATATATGATTAATGCTTGTGGATTAGATTTGTCTGATCAGACTGCTGTAATAAAATATCGTAGACTGGGTAGCTTAAACAACAGAAATTTATGTTCTCACAGTTCTGGAGGCTGAAAGGCTGAGATCGGGTGCCAGCACGACTTTTCTTCTTCTTGCTTGCAGACCCACCATTGCGTTCTCACTGGGTGATCCCACAGCCTTTCCTCTGGGTGCAAGGAGAGATGGAGCTCTCTTCTGTCTCCTCTCATAAAGGCACTAATTGTATCAGATTAGGACCCCCACCCTGTGACCTTATATAATCTTAATTGCTTCCACAAAGAGCCCATCTCCAAATGCAATCACACTAGCATTTAGGGATGCAGCATAGGAATTCGGTGAGAACACATTCAGTCAATAACACAAATAGTCTCTAATGCATTTGAGAAAGTGTATTTTTAATTTTAATGGACAAAGTTGGATAGATGTCCACAGGATGCGCCATTTTATATCCTTACTTATTTTGTCCTCTTGACTTGACTTGTAGTGAGAGTATTTTTACAGTTTTTGTTATGAGTGTGTTTCCCCCTATACCTCACTATATCTCTTACAGCATATGCTTTATACATGGCGTTGTTTTATGGTTTGGGGCACAGATATTATCTTTTTTTATCATTAATTGTGGCTTTTAATACCCAAAAGTGTCCTTTGTCAAATTTAATGTTTTTAGCTTGGATTCTACTTTTTTTTCAAACATAAGGAGTGAAACCCAATTTCTTATTTCTTCCATTTCCTGGTATTCTTTTGCCGCCCCTCCGTGTGAGCCCTTTCTAAATCACAGGGCTCCAGGTATATTGTTATGTGTGTCCTTTCTATACGTCATTGGGCCGGCTCTTGCTTTGTGAGCAAAATTAAAAATCTTTAATAGGTGAATTACATCCATTTACATTTATGGATAAGCTTCCTCTCCACTTTGTCACATTATAGAATTTCTACATGTATTATGTAGTATTTGCTGTGTTTTCTGCTCTATAAAATGTGTTTTAATTACTCTTTTCTTATAGTATTTAGGACAGTCTGTATTTTTGTTTGAGGGCTTTCTTTAATGCCCCTAGCTAACTGCTTGTTTTCCTTAGACGTTTGTTCTCTGGTTGTTGTTTTCTATGGTACCCTTTGCCTCCCACGGAACACAGATACAATTTGAAATGAACTTATTTTATTTTCTCTTTCCTTCTTCCCTGTGTCTTCATTTTTAGTTGCACTAGTTTTACTTCATCCAAACATATCACTTCTGGATATCATTGTCCCACCTTTGCTTTCATCTCACGTCAATTGTTGAGTGATTACAATTAGTTCTTCTGCTGCTGCCGCCCCTCCTCCCGTCAACCCCAGTCTTCTGTTGGTAGAAAATTCATTCTCTAGGACATTCCTCAGGAGAGACTGATGGGTACAGAATTCCCTGCATTCATGCATGTTTAAAATTATCTTTTTATGTCTTTCTTGGATAGTTGATGGGTAGACTCAAATTCTTGGCTCTTTCTTTCCTTGAGTTTGTTAAAAGTGCTGCTCAATGTTACTTGGCTTTGCATACTTTTTAGAAGCCCTGTGGTCGTTGAGTTCTTTTACCCTTGTCAATAGTTTGATCTTTTTGTTCGAAGACCCTTCAGATGTTTTTCTTTACCTTTAAAATCTAATCATTTTCCTTAGATGTGTCTGAGTGCACCATTTTGGATCAGTCTTGGTAGGTACCCACAGAGCTTTTGCATTACTCAGTCTCAGGTTTTCTTCTCCTTTCAGAAAGTTGAACTGGATTATAGTTCAGCTATTAGTTCTATGTCCTTATTTGCTGTCCAGACATTAGGGGCACCAATTATATGGATTTTAGATCTTTTTCACCTGGCATCCATTTCAAACACTTTCCCTCTGAACGTTCCTTCTCTTCCTTCTCTTCCTCTTTTTTAATCTCATTTTTCCCTCGTATCTTTACTTCCTTTTCCTGTATGCTTGTCATCACATTTTTCTTCAGATATATTCTCTTTTGGGCACCATGAAGCACAGTTGCCATTTCTGATGCGTATTTCTTTTCTAACTTTACTCCATCTTGTTTTACATCCTTTTTTTTAATTATTTTTTTTTCTGTTTCACAGTGGTTTTCCATATCCCCCAAATGCTTGTTTAATGATGTTTAATTCAGTTTAGGGTTTTTTCTTATTTTTTTTTTCTGTTTTACGGTTGTTTGGGTGAGAGAAAAGGACAACTGTTACCAGCTGAAATGTGATTTTTATTTTTTTTGTTTTCTTCTTAGGGGAGTTTTCAGATGAAGATTTCTAATGTTTCCATCCTTCATGCACACAGTTAGCTATTCGCAACGATTATAAGAGCAGGCTTTTCCTCTGTGTGCTACATCTTCTTCAATGGGTGGGTTCTATTTGAGGAGAGGGCATACACACTTTGATTTTCTTTTTATTTAATTCCATCTTGCAGAACCCCAGACCTTCTCCCCTCATCACCAGTCTCCAGACTCTCTTCCTTGTTTTCCTTTTCCTTCAAAAACATTACTTTTCAACCTGGCCACACACGTCCAAGCAGTGTTCCTATCTGTGAGGATTCATTGTCAGGATTTTCACACTTACTGTGAACTTACTATTTCTGCTTTATCTCAGCCCCTGTGTTCTTTCCTATGCAGCTTTTTTTTCCAGGGCCTTTGCTGGTTCTCTGGCAAAGGTTTGTGGTAAATGTTTGAAATATAGGTCTGCTGAGTCTTGATGTTTATTTTTCACATTAATTAGAAGTCCTGAGTGTTCTGCTTTTTTGTGTGTCTTGTATTTTGTGTTTGTTTGTTTTTCAGAAAGCATGGGATTTATGTGGTTTAATTTGTTCTTCTTGTTGACTGGTAAAGTTTGTGGTAAATGTGTGGAGATCCTTACTGTTAAGTAGTCTTCTTGACTACCTTGGTACCTTGGCTACCAGGATATCCCCTTGATGCAGTTTTAATTCACATTTATCCCTTCTTTTTAATTTTTTTAAAAAATTTTTAAATTTTTGATATGGAGAGAGACAGAACATGAGCAGGGGAGGGGCAGAGAGAGAGGGAGACACAGAATCAGAAGCAGGCCCCAGGCTCTGAGCTGTAGCACAGAGCCAGACACGGGGCTCGAAATCACAAACCATGAGATCATGACCTGAGCTGAAGTTGGACGCTTAACCGACTGAGCCACCCAGGTGCCCCACATTTATCCCTTCTTTAGCCCATGTCTCTTCATGCAAGGTCTCTATATAAGAGGAAAAAGTATATTTATAGAATAAGAGAAAATACGTTTCTTGAAAACGTGATTTGTGTAAAACAATAATATACCTGATAATATGATACAAAATGTGTTTAGTAAGCCTTAATTCACATGTAATATAAACTCAATTGTTAATAAAGTTGGAATAGCGTCAATATTGGGTACAGAAAGACTCATAATCACCATTTAGTTAAAATTTCTCTCTTTCATGACATTTGAAATTCTGGACTGTGTATGAACGCTCTGCAGTGGTTGAACTACGTCTCAACTCAGGATTCTTAAATATAGTATTCGTCATGCTTTCTAGAGATAGGAAACAACAATAGAACCAAAGAGGATTAAAGAGATTAAACTATACAATCCGCAGGATTTAACCTTGTTGCGATTTCTTTAGTGTTACTGTTCATAAATAATTCCTTAACAGTGATTAGAAGTTTGTTTATACAAAAGAATTATATTGCATAATGAGTCTTTCCTGTTACACAGATAATAAAGACAACTGGGATGTGCTTTGGAGAAAATGCTGAAGTTTATTAAAGATATAAATTATGGATTCAACAATTGGAAAATAATAAGTTTGAACCATATTGTTTATGTACTCAAGTAATTATTCTCCTATTTTCTCCTAATGTCCTGTTGTTATTAGAAATTTTACACCCTATTAATCTTTCTTGACTTTTTCCCAGAGTGTAACATTACTATTAAACACACACATATTTTACACCTGCACACAAACAGACACCTTGTGAGTATGATTACTAGCATGGGTAGTAATGGTAGTAAAAATGAAATATAATAAAGATAATAAGCACATCTTCCTAATAATAGATGGCCTATGTTCTAGCTTTCCGATTAAAAATTGTGACTAAGGACAACTTAAACTTGAAAGGAAGTCCTTGTCCATGTAAAACACATGAACAGAAGTTGGAACGATACTTTTTTGTGTGACTCTTTGAGCGTGGCATGAATTCAGGTTAAAGTGATTTTTTTTAACATTTATTTTTTATTTTTGAGAGACATAGAGAGACAGATCATGAGCAGGGAAGGGGCAGAAAGAAAGGGACACACAGAATCGGAAGCAGGCTCCAGGCTCTGAGCTGCCAATACAGAGCCCGACGCGGGGCTCGAACCCACGAACTGTGAGATCACAACCTGAGCTGAAGTCGGACGCTCAATGACTAAGCCACCGAGGCGCCCCAGGTTACAGTGATTTTGAACAGCAGCCGGCACCCGGAAGGTTCTGCAGTATTTCTTCACCGCCACAGACAAATCTCGATTAAACGGATCTTCCTGATGGACCTTGTAATTCCTCGTGAAAGGTGTGATTCAAATTAGTTTCATGTCACCTTGAGGAAGGAGGTTAAACTTACGGACAAAAAGTCACTATCTACGTGTGACATTAATTCTCTAACCATGAATCATCAAGTGCTGACTACAGATCAGTTCCCCTAATATTAAATCACACCTTTTTTTCTGAAATGTTGAGAATATGTCTGATGAAGGTGGGTAGAAAGAAAATTTTTAATCGCAAAAACTTTCTGTGATGCTTTAATGTCATAAAATGTATTTGTGCGCATTTATGAGCCACCTAAAACCTGTGAATTAGGCAGAGCAGGTATTATTGTCTCCCACTGAATATACAGAAACCCAGAATACATAGAATATATAGAAACCCGAGAGAAACTTACTAAAGTCAGCTGCTCAGCGTAGGTACCTAGGACTGGGGCAGAAGTCTTCTGTGTCCTCATTCAGTGTCCTCTCAACCTACAGATGGTCCCCAACTTACAGTGGTTCGACTTGTGAGTATTCCACCTTAGGTTGGTAGGAAGGCCACACACGTTCAGTAGAAACTGTCCTTTAGATTTTGAATTTGGACAATTTGGGCCTTTTCCCGGCATGCAGACAATCCTTCCTCGTGGGGCTGGCTGGCCCAGCGGCAGACCCCACGAAGCGAGGGATCATGAGGGCCACCAGCCTTTGAAAAGTGTCATTTTCACTTTCCATACAAGGTTCTATAAATCACATGAGGCATTCAACACCTTGTGACACGTAGGCCTTGTGTGGTGATCCTGCCCAATTGGAGGCTGGTGGAGGTGTTCTGAGTACCTTCGAGGTGGGCTGAGCCCAGCTATGATATTTGGGAGGATGGGTGTGTTCAGTGCATTTTCAACTTGGAAGATTTTCAACTTACGATGAGTTTATTGGGTCATGACCTTATCGTATAATGAGGAAGATCTATACATCCCTCCACTTAATTGCTTGCAAATTGGTCCAACATTCTCTATTTAGATTGTATTTAAGAGGCTAGGATTAAAGCTTTACTCAGAACCGAGGCATCTTTATTGACTTAGACTTTAAATTGTTTCCACTTCATTTGGGAAATGGATGAAGGCAAGGAAAAAGGGAATGAAGGAATGGAATCAATTATTGATCACTCCGTTATGGATGAGACATTTACTACTCACACACACCCACGGCCGGCCGGAGCTTCCTCCTTTTCTGACAAAGCTCTATCAACAAAGCAAAAGTCCCTGTGACACTGGGCCTCTACAACCATGCATGTCTAACCATTTCTCAGTCCATAGAGGAACAGCAATTTCTTACGAAGCCTTTAATGTCTGAAGTCCTTGGGTGCATTTCTTTCCAAACTGTTTTCTGGGCCAAATTCCACCTCTGCTCATAAGTCTTGATCAGATCAGTATGAGCCCAGTGCTCACACTTTGTGACACATGTATCTAAATCATTTTTTCCTTTCTTCCACTATGGAAAATCTATCTTTAAGACAGGGGTAAAGTATATTTTTCCATGTCAAAATAGTGCACACAGAAAGTCGTATTATTTTTTTGTCATGTGTAATAGACACTTATTACTTTCACCCAAGGAAGAGTCAGATTCGATTCCTGTAAAGGAAGGGTCAAGAATAAGAACTTTTTGAGTTTCAAATCCTTAATCAGACTTCTTCAAACAAGGTCAATGCTTAAAGGTCTGGTCCTAAGGTCTGAAACCCAGCATGGGCGAGTACACACAGGTATACACACAGGATTAAAAGATTCTCACGGCATTAGATAGACTCAGTGTTACTCACAGCATTTTTATACCGACTCACACAGTAATTTGGGCTGTAAAGTCACTATTTCAGAGACAGTATTCAAAGAAGTAAAGTTATATGATGATATTCCTTTTACACTATACTAGGAACTGTGCATCAGAAGTTAAGACCCAGTTTCTAGATTCATAACTTACCCAGAGGAATATATTTCAGACAGATATTTGACACATGGTATACCCTTGATTTATTAGGATCCATTTTATGCATTTTTCAAAGATAGCAATTTGGTATCTGAAAATTCAGGTCCAAATACTCTAGGTCACATTATTGCTTGCTGTGTTATAATGACAGCTACAATTAATATTTTTAAATGCATCTTTCCAGGATGTTTTTAAATAATATGTTGATCTAAGTTTGTAACTATAAAAATTCTGTTTTTTGGGGGCACCTGGGTGGCTCAGTCGGTTGGGCGTCCGACTTCAGCTCAGGTCATGATCTCACAGATAGTGAGTTTGAGCCCCGCGTTGGGCTTTGTGCTGACAGCTCAGAGCCTAGAGCCTGCTTTGGATTCTGCGTCTCCCTCTCTCTGCCCCTTCCCCGCTCATCCTCTGTCTCTCTCTCCTTCAAAAATAAATAAACATTAAAAAAAATTTTTTTAAATCTGTTTTTTCTACTGGTCTAAAGTGATAATACATCAGGTGCAGAGACACATTATCTTTCTGTATGCAGTATGCACATCACGCAAAAGATATATATGCATCTTGCTAAGCATTAAGTTTACTTCCCTGGGATGGTAAAGCTTTCAATTTATACTTAGATCATAACATAGCTTTGCTGGCATTCTAAGTAGTTACCCAGGCAAAAAACAAATCACTGAAATTCCAGAATTCTGGCTGAAATTCTTCTAATCAGGGAAATTCACTTCCTGGGGTTCGGACATAGGCATTATGATATCTGTGAGAAGCTAAAAATGGTTAGAAAAAAGTAAGTAGGATAGTATGATAGGCTTGTGTTCCAGCATGTTGAAGAGTTTGGACATTTCGTGATACCCTTGTCTACAACTTGACAAAACTGTGATGCGTGTTTAATTTTAACAATACTTTATTATTTTAATTCCCTTTCTTAAATGTAAGGTCTAGCTATGCCTTTTTCTTCAGCCCCTTTACAGACTATTACACATTCTGTTGGAATATTTCTGACTTTAATATCTTCTGTTTGCTATCCGTAGATTTACATCACTGCTCTTAAAGTTGGGGACTTCAAACCTTGGTTTGTTCATCTTTCCTGAATTCTGGGACCTGGACTCCAGCTTAATGTCATCTCTCAAGCCACGTGAACCTACCTTCGGCTGTCCTGAGCACATCTTAAATGCCCCGTTCCTGAACCCGCCCTCCCCTAGGTGCTCACCCATCATTGTTCCAGCAGTTGGAGGTCCACAGGCTGTGAGCACTGGACACAGAGGCAATGGCCTCCCATGGGTTTGGCTCATTTACTCCAAAATAAGAACTTTGAAACATAGCCAACCCCCTAAAAAATATTTTTAATTCAACATTCAAATGTTTTCATCAAATGTGTGAAGGCTCCAAACAGGTGTAATTTCCAGATTTTTATAAGTATTTACATTTTAGAATAAAAAATAGTCTATCATTCTATGTAACGGATCTAATAATGGAATCTGATACTATAGTGATTCGACATTCATCATCATCCATTTACAAAATGCACAACTTAAGCTTTAAGAGTAAGAAATTTTACCTTTTTAATTTTTTTGTTTGAACTTGCATTTTCATTACACTTCTTACACAGAATTTTCTCTAGGCCTAATATATCCTATGACTGAAAGTCTTATTGATCAATTCTTTTTAATTTGAGAAAGAGAGAGAGAGCATATGTGAGCAGGGGATGGAGAGAGGAAAAGAGGGAGAAAATCTTTAGCAGGCTCCATGCTTAGCACAGAGCCCAACGCAGGGCTTAACCCTGTGACCCTGGGATCATGACCCAAGCTGAAATCAAGAGTCAGATGCTCAAGCAACTGAGCCACCCAGGCACTTTTTAATTGATCAATTTAATGCTTCTTTGTGAAAAACAAAAATACACATATACTTAAATTTAATTAAAAGTTTTTTTAATTTAAAATTTTAAAATAGTTTTTATGATCTTAAAACGGTGTTTAGAAATTTATCTTGGCTAGAGCTACTATTAAAAGTACTATGAATATGTAATTGACCAACACAACATAATATGTAGTAAAGATTTCAATAAACAATAATTAAACATATAAAATGTTATTGGAAATACCTCTTTGGTAGAATGGGTAGGGATTTTTACAATTGGTTTAAATACACATAAATGAATACGGTCAAAGATGACATTGTTAGAAATGAACCAGAGTTCACCACTGATTTTATTTTATTTTATTTTACTTTATGTTTATTTATTTTTGAGGGAGAGGGAGAGAGAGCAGGGGAGGGGAAGAGAGAGAGGGGGACAGAGGATCCAAAGCAGGCTCTGCACTGACAGCAAAGACCCTGATGCGGGGCTCAAACCCATGAACCATGAGATCATGATTTGAGCCCAAGTCCATGGCTCAACTGACTGAGCCACCAGGTGCCCCAGCATCTATTTTAAAATAGATATGAATGCAATACTTGGGTGCCTCAGTCAGTTGAGTGTCAGACTTCGGCTCAGGTCATGATCTCACAATTTGTCAGTTCGAGCCCCACATCGGGCTCTGCTCTGACAGCATGGAGATTTGAGCCCACTTTGAGTTCTGTGTCTCCCTCTCTCTCTGCCCAGCCCCTGCTCATGTCTGTCTCTCTCTATAACTCTCAAAAACAAATAAACATTAAAAAACTTTTTAAATAATATAAAATAAAGTAGATACGAATGCTGAGAGATCTTGTCAACATAAATAAAGGAGTTTCATGACTGTGATTCATTGTATGCCAAACATCTTAGTGACCTAAAGTTAAAAAAAAATCTATGTATCGAAACCAATTTGACAATAAATTATATATTTTTTTAAAAAGTGAAAAAAAAATCTATTAGCTGTCAGCTCTATCAATTTCTCCTTTGGTTTTGTTAAAAGCAAAGGTTTGGGAAACACCTGAATTGAAAAAGGAATTAGTACCCACTCATCAGACTCATTCATGTTCCCACAGTGACCTGAATATTTACAGTTGCCACTTAGTGTGGGGCTGGGTTTCAATACCAGAGTAATATACCATAGTAAGAGACGTGCCTTTTTTTTTCCCCGGGAAAAAAAAAAAAACACAAAGAAAAGAGAACCTGCATTCACAGGGCTGTTTTTAGGAAAGAGTAACTATGACCGGATAGAAATGGTAAAACTGAGGGAAGATCAGACAAGAAACTTCCCTCTGTGTTGACTGAAATCTTTCCATCAATATCGAAGAGGAAGCATTAAATGAGTCTGGTTGTTTAAACAACTACTTAATAAACCTGGCATCCAGACTATATTTCCCTACCTTGTCCCCAAGGATATAAGGGTTTGACATACCGTATCTCCCAGGTTCTCAAATTTGACAGTCTTAAAACAGTTAGTGTGTTTTGATGTCTCCCACAAACTTTTCGTGACCACCCACAATATCAAAGACCATGTTGCAGGCACATGAGATACCAAGGGGACAAGACAGTCTCCCTGTCATGGGGAACTTGTGACTTACCAGTCTCTCAGAGCATTCTGCCTCTTTTTTTTTTTTTAATGTTTATTTATTTATTTATTTTTGAGGGAGAGAAAGAGAGAGAGTGAGAATGAGAATGAGTTCAGGAAGGACACACAGAGAAAGACAGAGAGTCTGAAACAGACTCCTCATCGTCAGCGCAAAGCCCGATGTGGGGCTCGAATCCACAAACTCTGAGATCATGACCTGAGCAGAAGTCAGACCCTCAACCGGCTGAGCCACCCAAGAGCCCTGAGCACTCTGACTCCTATGAGTGAAATCAAGTGGACCCATTGGTAACTCTGTCCAGCGGCTCATCCGAGAATGATGTTGAGGTCACCTTCCTTCCGCTGTCTGAAAACCTGACAGAAATTTGCCATATTTACTCAAATATGAAGGAGCAACCTCATGGGGGTGAAGCCTACAGGCTATAAAGTTGGGCTCCTTACACTCAAATCCAAATGCTCCCTCTTTCCACCTGAGTGCTGTCTTGGCCTAGATTTTCCCCAAAACAGAGCCTGAGACGAAGACTTCCATGCAGGCAGCTTACTTGGAAAGTGATCCCATGAAGCAAGATTAAGGGACGAAGAGGGAGCCAGGGAATAAAGATGCTCTACTGAGTTGGCCAGTGCTGTCAGTGGCAATGCTCCGTTCTGCGGGGGCTTTCTTCAGAGCTTTCTTTCACAACCACCCACCTGGGGTCCAAGTAGAAGCATTCTGTCCCCCGTGAGTGTTAACCCCCTGTATTTGCAGGGTGAGAGCATCGGGCAGGTTCCCGTCAGGACCCACATCACGAGGACGGAGGGAAGAGCCCCAGCGGTAAGAGATGAGAAGCGTGTGCACTCAGTAACTCTTCCCCCACCCAAGAGCTTACCACACAGATGGTCTGGGTAGGAGACTTGGCATTTTAAGAGCACCTTCGTGTTCTCTTTTTAAGAATAATATGGGTCCCACGGGGCACCTGAGTGGCTCAGTCAGTTAAGCGTCCCACTTCGGTTCAGGTCATGATCTCACAGTTCATGGGTTCGAGCCCCACATCAGGCTCTGGGCTGATGGCCTGGAGCCTGCTTCGGATTCTGTGTCTCCCTCTCTCTCTCTCTCTGCCCCTCCCCCACTTGTGCTCTGTCTCTTTCTCTCTCTCTCTCTCTCTCAAAAATAAACATAAAAAAAGAATAATATGTGTCCCTGTCTGGACTTTCAATTCCCTCTGACAACTTTTCCTTCTACTCCCTTCAATCAGGAGCTCTCCTTATAAGGCAGAGAGGACCTCCCTCCCCATCACCCCACCAGCACTGAAAGGCTGAACAGCTTCCTTCCCCTCTTTTTGTGCCTTTGTAATACTAAAGGCTCTTAGTTGGGGTTCTGGGGAGGGGGTGCTCAGTCGGTTAAGCGTCTGCCTCTTGACTTCGGCTCAGGTCATGATCTCACAGTTCGTGGGTTCAAGCACCACGTCAGGCTGTGCGCTGACAGCATGAAGCCGCCTTGGGGTTCTGTCTCCCTCTCTCTCTGCCCCTACCCCACTCACCCTCTATCTCTTTCTCAAAATACATAAAAGTAAACTTAAAAAAAATAAAAAATAAATAAAAGCTCTTAGTTGACCTTAGTGTTCAGCAGGACCCAGGGTTTCCTTCAATTCCTTGCTGCTCCTTCTGTCTTAGCTCAAACGTCACCTTCTCATTGAAACAACTCTGCCACCTTGTTTAAAGTTACAGCCCACACCCTCCTTCTGCTCCGGCTTCTTCTTTAAAACAAAACAAAACAAGACACCAGCACTTAGCACCTTCTCACATGCTAAAACATATGTATTATGTCTATGGTTTATTTCAAGTTCCACAGGACAGGGGACTTTAACTCTTGAGTCCCCTAATGTATCCCCAGCAGCTAAAAGTGTCTGACACTTAGTAAGTGCTCAGTAAACATTGATTGAATGACTAAATTGTGAATGGTTCATGCCTATTCCTTGGGTTTAACTTTCAACAGCATGTCGGAATTTTCTATGGATTGAAGCTCAATCAATGTACTCACTCCAGTCAATGCAGAAGGCCTTGGCTGAACTAATAACTTGCCCTGAGAATAAAAACTTAGATGCACAGTTAATATTATTTTATAACTGCTCACTGTCAGGAAGAGAGAGCTAGTGTGGGCTGCTGGCCCAACTTGAAGGTGCCAAAAAAGGAAACGGAAACTGTGGCTTCAGAGAAGGAGAATAAAGCCCCGGTGGCCCCCTGGGGACTCAGATGGAGTTGTGACCTGTTTGGGAGAAAGTGGTGGTGAGGTAGAGAGGAACTGGGGGAGGGGCTGGAGGGGACAGGTTGGGAAAGGCTGTTCACTGCTTCTCATCCCTTTGCCTCATGCCCTCCTCTCCCTCTCCAGCCACCAATGTGGGACAGAAAAACAGCTGTAAAAGCCCGGCACCACGGGGGTGGGGTGGGAGACTCATCTGGGAAGAGAGGAGAGCCGTCCCGTATCCTGTGGGCACTCTGGATGGCCCTTTGTCCTTAGCAGGCTGAGTGACTAAAGTACAGGGGAAAGTCTCTCTAAAGAGAGTAGTAAGGGGTGAGGGGGGAGAGAAGTTGTGGGTGTTAGGGTCCCCGAAAGGTTGCACTCACCCAGTTCCAGTGGGGGGTGGGGGGAAGGGAAGGCTTCTCCATACCAGGAAGCAATTCCCTGGGCACCAGCTGTGTGTGCTAGGATTCAACTCAGTTCTCACACTGTCCACCTAGAGAGAGCTCACACTCCGCAGGTGCGGGCCCAGGCCATCAGGCTGCACCCCCAAACCCCACATCCAGTGTCAATCACAAGTTCAGGCTGTCACCTGGGCTTCTGACCTACCGGCTATAGATCAGAGATTCCGACATGCCCTTCTGGGGTTCCCTTAATTTGCTAGAGCAGCTCACAGAACTCAGAGGAACATTTTACTTAACAGATTACCAGCTTATTATAAAAGCGCACTCAGGAACAGCCAACTAGAAGGGAAAGGGGAGCCATGCTTCTATGCTCTCTAGAGGGACACCACTCTCCCGCAATTTCCACATGTTCACCAGCCCAGGAGAGCTTCAAACTCTCCCCTTTGATTTTTTTTGATGTCTATTTATTTATTTTTGAAAGAGAGAGAGAGAGAGAGCACAAGTGGGTGAGGGGCAGATAGAGAGAGGGAGACACAGAATCTGAACAGGCTCTGGGCTCTGAGCTGTCCGCACAGAGCCAAGCCCAACGCGGGGATCAAACCCACAAACCGTGATATGACCTGACCGAAGTCGGACGCTTAACCAACTGAGCCACCCAGGCGCCCCTAAAATTTCTGATTTTTAAAAAAGCATCTGCAGAATACAGTTTCTTTGTGCTCTTGACCTAAGTTTAACCCTAAACACTGAGGAAGGGCCTTTGGGCATCGGTCAAGGACGGAGACACTTGCTGAAACCTGGTGAATTCTCACATGTCGGTCCCTGTTGAGGTGTTGGGCAGAGGCGCGATGAAGGGCGTAAAGCAGGGGAAGGGCCTGTCACATACCTGTAAAGGTATGTCAATAGCGCTACGTGGGCGTGGCGGACCGAGCACAGGCTGGACGAATGGTGCAGCTTCATTTCATTTCTGCCACGTAGCACCATCTGGAAAGTTGTGCGTGGATTCAGATGGAGCACCTCCACGCAGAAGGGGCCCCAGTGGGTGCTCAGCAAAGGATGGATTATGGGAGTAATTAACAGGCTCTCTGTCAGAGCTAATGAAATCTCTTCAGTCACAGAAGAGTCACTGATGTGACGTGCACATCAGTCTAACACTTGAGGAAGATCAGTATTCAGAGCGTGGCACACCAGGCTGTGAGTCAGCTGTCTGGGGCTTAGTCTTGGCTGACCTGGTGGGGATTTGTGGCAAACCGGTTTCCCAGTCTGGACCTGAGCTTACACACGTGCTAAATGAAGGCATCGAATGAAAGAGCTCTCTGACCCCTTCCAGCCCAGATATCCTGGGGCTCCTCAAAGTGTTTGTGAGATTTTCGGGTTAGACTGTATTGAAGGGTAACAAAAGGACCACACAGACTTTGGCTGAGGTGACAAGAATAGGATTTCCCACCTCTGATGTGCCCTGTGAACTCAAGTCATAATAGCTATGGTTTATTGAGAACCTACTATGGGCCCCATACTTGCTATTCACATTCCATGTAATGTCAACAACAGCTTTGCAAAATAGATGGCAGTCTTCCCATTTTTTAAGGGGAATTCTGAGGCTTTGAGTAGGACTATTAGTGCCAAGAGTCAGAAAAGGATGTGAACCCAGGCCAGTGAGAAAGGCCCTGCTTCTCCTCTTCCAAGTAGCCTGCCTGACAGAGGCTACCTACTGCTGTGTAGAAAAGCACCTCAAAACTCAATGGCTTATTATCTTTCTATGGAATTCAAGAGTAGGTCAGTGGATTGCTGTGGCTTGGACTCTCTCATGGGGTTCAGTTGGATGTTGGCCAGGTCTGCAACCATAGAAAGACTTGACTGGGCTGGAGGTTCTGTTTCCAAGATGGCGCATTCCCATGGCCAGCAAGGTGGTGCTGGGCTGGTGGGGGGTCTTAGTTCCTCTGTAAATGGGCCCCTCCAAGGGCTGCTGAGGGATTTCACTGCATGAACTCTATCTTCCCTCAGAAGCAGAGACCCAAGAGCAAGAGAGCCAGACAGAGGGTGTATTGTTTAATGACTTACCCTTGGAAATGACATACACCACACCCACCACATTCTGCTCCGTAGATGGGAGGTACTAAGTCTGGTCCACATTCAAGGGAAGAGAAATTAGATTCCAGCGTTTGGAGGGAGGAGCATTAAAGAATTTGTACCTTTAAAAAATTATTCAATATGGGTTTTTTGTTTCTTTTAATTATTTTTATTTTTATTTTTTATTTTTTTAGTGTTTATTTATTTTTGAGAGACAGACAGAGAGACAGAATGCAAGCAGGGGAGGGACAGAGAGAAGAGGAGATATAGAATCCAAAGCAGGCTCCAGGCTCGAGCTGTCAGCACAGAGCCTGATGCAGGACTTGAACTCACAAACTGTGAGATCATGACCTGAGCTGAAGTCAGACACTTAACCAACTGAGCCACCCAGGCATGCCTGTTTTAAATTTTTTTAATGTTTATTTATTTTTGAGAGACAGACACAGAGAGAGAGAGAGAGAGAGAGAGAATGAGTGGAGTAGGGGCAAAGAGAAAGGGAGACACAGAATCCCAAGCTGGCTCGGAGCCAGAGCCAGACGAGGTGCTGGAACTCACAAACCTGGAGGTCACGATGACCTGAGCTGAAGTCCACACTTAGCCAACTGAGCCACCCAGGTGCCCCACAACATGTTTTTCCAACATTTTTTAAACTGTCATTTAAAAATAAAACATGACATTTGCCATCTTAACCATTTTTAAGTGTGCAATTCAGTAAGGTTAAACACATTCATATTATTATTTTTTTTAATTTTTTAACGTTTTTTATTTATTTTTGAGAGAGAGAGAGCACGCATGAGCAGGGGAGGGGCAGAGAGAGAGGGAGACACAGAATCCGAAGACAGGCTCCAGGCTCTGAGCTAGCTGTCAGCACAGAGCCGGACACGGGGCTCGAACCCACGGACCGTGAGATCATGACCTGAGCCGAAGTCGGACGCTCAACCGACTGAGCCCCGCAGGCGCCCCAAATACATTCATATTATTATGCAACAGCTCTCCAGAACTGTCCCAGCTCACAAATCCGAAACTGTCTACTGTATACATATTTTAAAACCACCACAGGTGAGCAGGCTAACAAAAACTAAGAAGCAGAAGGCACCATGGTTGCTTTGTTCCCCTTTATAACTCGGGGCTACAACACTGTAGCTCAGATAACATCGGCTTAAAAGAATAATGAGAATCAGACGGAAGGCATGAGAGGCAGTGGAATCCACAAAGCTGTGTCCTGTGTCAAATTCACATTGTGTCCCCACTTCCCCGCCCCCCAGGGCCCAGCAAAGAGCCTGCGTGGTACTTTGTAAACATTTGTAGCATTAAAATAGATGACTTGGACCAGGAGGGACTCATCACCACTTGAATAGTTTGGTCTTGATTTTTTTTTTCAAAAAACTGTATGTAAACAACATTTAAAAAATGTCTGAGAAAAACCGGCAAATCTAGCTTCAAATATAAGATGTTACAGTTATGACTTGATGTCTAGGGTCAGGATACATGACAGTATTTTTTTTGCCACGTTCTATATATTTGCCCCTAAACCAAATTTAGATTCAAAGCTGCAATTTTAAGCAATAGCTATATTTTTCAGCTGCTCGAAACAGGAAGCAGAGATCAGTGTATGTAACTGGCATAAAATGGATAGTGTCTCATACATGAATATTTCACAGAAACATTTTGTATATATTCTGTCTTTGTGCTTCAGATTTATTTCCAGCATCTTATTTGATCACATTTTGAGAGGACTATTTCTATCTATGGTAAGATAGATTTATATCGAAGAAGTAGAATATTTTATCATAAGGTCCACTTACTAGGTTGCAATATCTCTCTACATATAGAGAGAAAAATTTGAAAGAATTTTTTAGTTTTCAAATATTCACCAAAACCTCTCCTTCTCTCTCTCATTTATTTATCGATCTGTATCTATATTAAAAGTATTTTGAGTTTATAGTTGTAACTCATAATCTAGTATTTTTTTTAAATTTAACAGAATTGCAGGCTATCAAACTTTAAATTTGCAGCTGATTCTAAATTAAACGTATTTAATGACATTTCACACCTGCTTACTTCATATACTTGTAATTGAGAGAGCTTTGAAAATAATTATTTTTAACAAAAATAAGCAGACTAAGCATTCTTTATAAGCACGTTGGATAAAATTGTTAGCATCAATACCAGTACATTCATAAAGTCACATACACGAACATTCACGTCATGAAAATAAAGCACATCCTTCAGAGTGTAAAGTCTCTAATGAGCCGAGCCTTTTAGAGCATCTCACACCGGTAGTGCCCAGCATGTTAACAATTCCAAGGAAAATGACGGGCTCTGAATTTAGGAACAACAGGAGCCTGCTGAGGGCTGCTTCTGCTTCTCGAGTAAGTGGTGTCGTAATTATTTCTCACGCACACAGTCCCCAACCTCGTATTTCAAACACATTCAAAAAGAGCATTCAAATAGAAAAGGAAATAAACAAGGGGACTATTAAGACTCGGTAAGTGGTACTAAAATATAGTCCCTGAAGCATTCGACCCAGCAAGCAGGTCAGTGTGTAATAAATAGAATATCCTGAACAAGAAGTGGGATGTTTCTTGACAGGGAGAACTTTCCGACGCCCCAAAGAAAGGTTATATAAAAGAAAAGCTTCTAAAAATGTGAAGCGCAGGCAGTTCATCAGGGCCATGCTTTCTCTCGACGTTGTCCTTTACATTTCCAAAAAATTAGAGAAAAAGATGGATTTTGGATTGCGATAGGTCAGCTTTCTTTTTTCTCTCCCACACTCCTTTTTGTTTATAAAAGTGTATATATATGTGTGTGTGTGTGTATATATACATAATTAATTAAAAGTATAATCACTTGGAATTGTTGAAAATAGAGAAAACCATCCAAGATCCTATGACCCTAACAAAGTAACTTAATCCCACTTTGGTATATTTCTGTCATTTCACACATACATACACACACATACACACACACACACTCACCCCACACAAACTCCCCCCCCCCACACGCACACACTCACACTCTAGCACACATATGCACACACACTTCCACATGCACACACACAATTCACACTCTTCTACACACACTCCCACACATGCTCACACATGCCTACACACTCACACACAGAGTTAACTACAACTTTTCCAAAATTTTCTTTTATATAGTTTATTTATTTTTGAGCCAGAGAGACACAGAGCACGAGTGGGAAAGGAGGTAGAGAGAGAGAGAGACACAGAATCTGAAGCAGCTCCAGGCTCTGAGCTGTCAGCACAGAACCTGATGCGGGGCTTGAACCCATGAACCGCGAGATTATGACCTGAGCTGAAGTCGGATGCTCAACCGACCGAGCCACCCAGGAGCCCCAGACAACAACTTTTCCAGGCTGCATAAGAGTTTATTCAGCTCTTCCCACATTGTTCAACATGTATCTTTAGTTCCCCTAAATTATAAATAATTCTATATTATATATCCTTATGAATGCATCCCCCCATATTTAAAATTGCTGCCTTCAGAAAGCAGACTTATTGAATTAAAAAGTAAGAACATTTTAAAGATTGGGTGTCTGTTGCCAAAGTGCTTCCGAAGGAGTGGTACCATTTTACACGGTCACCAGTGACGTAGGAGTCTGTCTGTGTCATTTCACCCTTGCCAGCTGAGTGAAATTAAGATTTTCCCTTATTTTATTATTTTTAAATGCTTATTTTATTTTGAGAGATAGAGCACAAGTGGGGGAGGTGCAGAGAGAGAGGGGGAGAGAGAGAGAAAGAGGGAGGGAGAGAATTCCAAGCAGGCTCCAGGCTCAGTGCAGAACCTGATGTGGGGCTCTATCTCTCAAAATGTGAGATCATGCCCTGAACCGAAATCAAGAGTCAGAAGCTTAACCTACTGAGCCACCCAAGTGCCCCTAGCGGAAGTTTATTTATTCATTCATTCATTTATTTATTTACTTATTTACTTATTTGAGAGAGAGAGAAAGAGAGAGAGAGAGCTGGGGTGAGGGGCAGAAGGAGAGAGAATCTTAAGCAGGCTCCATGCTCAGTGCAGAGCCCGACTGAGGACTCCATCCCATGACCCCGGAATCATGAGCTAAGCTGAAATCAAGAGCTGGACCAGCTCAACTGACTGAGCCACCCAGGACTTCTGAGATTTTAGTGGAGGAAAACGGAGCCCACTCATTTGGCAAACTTTGTAATTACCTGCTGGGGACAGTGATGCAAGAGCCCCGGTCTGTTTCCTCTGGAGGGACTTACGGCCCAGGGACGAGACAGCTGCTGGGAAATTCAAATGCAGGGCTCCCTTCTGGCCAAGGGCACCTTCCTGAGCGCACCGGGCTAAGCACGATGCTCTGGCTTGTTGTCTCTCTCAAGGCTGCCTTTCTTGCTGAAAGGTCGACTAGCCTGTAGGATTTTTCCACCGTTCCCTAATCTTTTGGGGGAGAAAAGAGCAGGAGGACCAAGCTCTGTGGATAAACGTGGACGTGGGTTCTCCTGGTCGGGCTCCTTTGCAAAGCGCTCGCCGGCACAGCTGCGTAGGTGAGCTGGGCCCTTAGGGTGAGACCCGCCGATGAGCAGTACGGTCCTCTCCAAACCGCTTACTCACTTGTGAGAACACTAATCCAGCGTGGATCCAAATTGCGATGGGATCCGCTTCTTCTTCATGGTGCCATTGTGCCCCAGAGTGGGTCTTTCCTGCTTCTTCAGGATCCTTCCTGATCAAAGACGGTGAAAGACAGTGTTGCACAAGCACTAAGATCATGGGCTTCTCTGCGCTTCGGGTTTCTCATCTGTAGAGTGGGCACAGCCCACAGTCCACCTGACAGGTGTGTGATGAGAAAAAAATGAGGTAAGAGACATATAACTTGTAAGCCCAACATTGTCGCCCCTACAACTCCGTCCACTCCCCCCAGAGATCGTTTTGAAACTAATCCCCCCAAAGTGGCGGTATGTATCATTACAAGCTAAAATATCTTTTTTAAAAACATCACTGCAGCACCATTATCATTCTTTAAAAATTGATAATAATTCCTTAATATCAAATATCTAGGGTTTGAATTTTGCATTGTCCTGTAATTGTTTCAAGGGTCTTTGTGTGAATCCAGATTCATATGAGGTCACACAGAGTGACATCTACATGAGGGATATACATATATGTGGGGGAAGATATGCACCTGTGTGCAATTTCATAATATGTAATATTTCCTTCCACTGCATGGCCTGCCTCACGGTTTATCTGCGTCTTTCAAACATTAAAATTTTTAACTTTTGATAAAGACCAATTTACAATTATTTTTCTTCATTGTTCAAATTTCTGTGTCCTATCTAAGAAATATTTGCTCAAACCAAGACCACAACATTTTGCCTATTGCACTGAAAATCCCCCAATTTTCCCTTTTCTAGAAGTTTCAGAGTTTTTGATTTCACATGTAAGCCTGTCATCCTTTTAGAGTTAAGTTTGAGGCAGGTGTGAGTGAAGGGCCAAGGCTGGTGGCGGTTTTTCTATATGAATATCTAGTTCTTCCAGAACCGTCTGTTGAAAAGGTTTTTGCTCTTCCCCCAGAATTGCTGTGGTAGCTTTGTCAAATATCTAGTGACTATGTAAGTGAGGATTCGCTTCTGGAAACTATTTTGTTCCATTGACCTCTATGTCTATTTTCTGTCAATGTCATACCCTCCCTTACTTTGGCTATTCTAGCTCATCTGCTTTTCCATATAAATTTTATAAACAGGGGCGCCTGGGAGGCTCAGCAGGTTAAGTGTCTGACTTTGGCTCAGGTCATGACCTCATGGTTCATAGCTTTGGGCCCTGCGTCGGGCTCTGTGCTGACAGCTCAGAGCCTGGAGCCTGCTTTGGATTCTGCATCTCCTTCTCTCTCACACAAAAATAAACATTAACAATTTTGTAAAAATACAAATAATTTTATAAACAGCTTTTCTTTTTTTTTTTTTAAACTTTATAGTTTATTGTCAGGTTGGTTTCCATATAACACCCAGTGCTCTTCCCCACAAGTGACCTCCACCAAGACCATCACCTCCCATTACCTTTCCCCCTTCCCCTTCCCCCCTCAGTTTGTTTTCAGTATTCAAGAGTCTCTCGTGTTTTGTCTCCCTCCCTCTCCCTAACTCTTTTCCTCCTTCCCCTCCCCATGGTCCTCTATAAACAGCTTTTCAATTTCTACCCAAAAAAGCCTGCTGGAATTTTGGTTGAAATCACACTGACCCTATATACTGGGTCCTAGAGAAGTGACATCCTAGTACGATGTAAACTCTATCCATCCGGACTGGGTATAATCTCTTCTTTAATTTCTCCCAGCGGTATCGTTTCATAGTTTTCAGTGAAAAGGTCTTGAGTATCTTGTGTTACGTTGACTCCCAGGTATATGATGGTTTTGATTCTGTCACAAAGGGAATTGTCTTTCTCTCCTTCTTCCCTGCATCCTCGTGACACGCTGTCTCCGCGTGACTGTTGGAGTTCTATCTTGCTCGCTCTCTGACACAGGAAGGTGTTGTGCTATTCCTGCCTCAGCCCTGGAATTAACGTTTGTTTGGTTGGTTGTTTCTATGGAAAGAAGAATGGTATTTTACCTTTAGAATATACCCCGCTAATGATGTGCAACCAATGTACTCAGTTCAAAAGTCACTCAAAGTAATATCTCATGTTACTCATCGGATGTGCTCTTGGGTTTATTTGATCTCACTTAATTCCAGCTCCAGGTTTGCTTTTCTCTATTGATTTCATTTCAGTTTTTGAATACGTATAATATTTACTTGGCTCAAAAGCCCAAGCTGTATGGTCTCAAAAAGTCTTACATCCTCGTCTCCTCCATTATTTCCCATGTAGTCATCACTTCTATTATCCCATGTTTATCTTTCTGAAGGCTTTGCTTTTTGCAATGATGGGTTCTTATTTCCCTTTCTCGCCTTAACAAATTTAGCCTGATACATGTGCCGCTTTGCATCTTGCTTTTATCACTTAATATATCCTGATATTACCTCAGATGCAACACGTATGACTTTCTCATTCATTTATATGGCTCTCCAATATTCCGCTGGATGGGCGCACCATGGGATTCAGGTTGGGTTGTTTGACACCTGTTGCTGTGACAGATAAGGTCATGATTAATAACTTGAGGTATGTGTTGCTTTATAGATGTGGAGGTATATCTTCAAAGTATTTTCCCAGGGGAAGGATTGCTGGGTCAGAGGTAATTTGGTTAGATATTGCCTAATATACAGTTTCTATTCTTTTGTACCTCCATATAACAATATGTAAGCATGCCTGTTTCCACACGGCCTCACCAACAAAAACATTGACTCTTTTAGATATAACTAGAATATTTTCTGGGACTACCCCATGTTTTCAAGGATCATGGGATAAAACTCACAAATAAAACCTGGGATGTTAAGAATTCGTATTACTCGGGGCGCCTGGGTGGCTCAGCCGGTTAAGCGTCCTGCTTTCGTTCAGGTCATGATCTTGTGTTTCATGGGTTCAAGCCCCACACTGGGCTCTGTGCTGACAGCTCAGAACCTGGAGCCTGTTTTGGATTCTGTGTTTCCCTCCGTCTCTGCTCCTCCCCCACTCGCACTCTGTCTTTGTCTCTCAAAAATGAATAAACGTTAAAGAAAATTAAAAAAAAAGAATTCGTATTACTCAATAAAGTAATTCAGATCTATTCTATTCAAATCATATAATCAAGTTTTTGTGATTTTTACATAAATTCTCACTGCAATTCATAAAATGCCTCATATTTTCCACCTCTTGGTGATAAAAAATAAAATAAGTAGCTGCTGGACAGATTGGGTCTGGGTACTGTGCCATTTTCTTTTAAATTAAATATATAGGAAAAGTTTTATTTTGAAGTAATTGCAATGAGTGGCATCATTGTTGACTTTATATCTAATTTATTTATTTTCAAGAGCAAAACCCCAGAGTCTGCCACATGAGCACACAAACACATTTACTGAAGAATGCCATGCCTTTCATACTTCACCTTACAATTGACTTGTAATGTTAGCTACACATTAAGTATTACATGTAATCATTTATAATTTTATCTGCACACTGTTGTCTTAATACAATTTAAGTCATTAGACATACCGTGTTGATTTACCTTGCTTTAAAAATCAATAGAGTTCTTTTGCCCATTTTTAAAAATTTTATTTATTTATTTCGAGAGAGAGATAGAGAAAGAGCAGGGGAGGGGCAGAGAGAGAGGGAGACAAAATCCCAAGTAGGCTCTTCACCACCAGTGCAGAGCCAGATTTGGGGCTCCAACTCACAAAGCGTGAGATCATGACCTGAGCCCAAATCAGGAGTCGGATGCTTAAACTACTGAGCCACCCAGGTGCCCGTTGCCAATTTTTAAATCAAGTTATTTGTTTTTCACTATTGAGTTGTACTGAGCTCTTTACATATTTTGAATATTAACCCCTAATTGGATATATGGCTTGCAAATGTTTCCTCCCATTTTGCAGATGGCCTTTTCCTGGTTCACCTTTCCGGATGCCAACCGTCCTCCCCATCATTGAGGGTCCCTTGGCCTGGTGGCATTGGGGATGGTGGGCTGGGGGTGGCGTGGGGTGAGAAGTGGGTTTCTCTTGCAGTATTGGCAAGGGCCAGGTCCTCACGCTCGGACAACTAACTAGAATTCTGTAAGCTGGCCCTTTCCACTGAGAAACTGCACCGTGTGCAGGAGACAGTGATACTCAGAGTTGATCAAACAAAGAAACCAGAGGGCTTGGTAGAGAATATGATTAAAGATAAGCATAACTAAAGAAACATTTCTTCAATTAAAAGCATCTGATGCTATGCAGGTTGACAATAGCGACCGTGTTCTCGAGAAAATTAATTAGAAACTAATCACATTTTTGAAGAAGATAATCAAAGAAAAAATCCTAGAAGCCCCTTAGATTAGGCATACTGCAGGGTCTGAGATGTGGTCTTTAGAAACCTCATGCTGACACACACGTCCCTGCTAACCGAGGGAGGTGGCCCCGTTAACCGCTCCAGGTTGGGTAAGTTATAAAACAGCTGGCATGAGGGGAAGCCAGTTAAGTAGAGAGCTATGTGGGCACATCTGCTATTATGGTTCTAAAAAGACTGCAAATATAAATAAATGTTCTTGAAACCAGAGATCTATACCTTAAGAAATGCATACACTCATAATAATAGTTATGGCCTCAAACCAAAAAATAAGCTTAATTCTTCCTTTTACCTGGGGCGAGGAGAAATAAAAAGAAATCCATTAATTCTTGACTTTGTACATAGATAAATGCAGATTTAAAAATTTCTGGGAAGGTGTAAAGGTATATTTTATTAGCTTAAAAAAATAGTAAGTGGAGGAAAGCTAACCAAATATAGTTAGCCCATGTGTAGAGAAGGAACCCAAAGTAAACACGCCTATAAGGAAACCATGTATAAAACAGGATGGTAGACGTGCAGTGGAAATGATCAGTTGTGGCAAGAGACAAAATTCTTTTTTTTTAAATTGTCTGTTTGTTTTGAGGGAGAGATAGAAAGCGTGGGTGAGGGCGGGGCAGAGAGAGGGAGAGAGACAGAATCCCAAGCAGGCTCCGCACTGTCAGCACAGAGCCTGATGAGGGGCTGGAGCTCCCGAACTGTGAGATCATGACCTGAGCTGAAATCAAGAGTTGGACGCCCAACCGACTGCACCACTCAGGTGTCCCAAGACAAAATTCTTTAATTCATGATTACAAAACAGTGTTCTATGGATTGGGTGTTTCAGAAACCAGTATTCACCATTAAAATGCAGACTCCTGGGCCCCACACTGGCTGTGCTGAAGTAGAGTCTGCAAACGTGAGAAGGAGAATTTGAAGCTGAACAAATTCCCCCTGGGAGTTCTCTTTGAGAACCTTAACTTACATAGTTCTAAGACTTGGGATTGGATTTAAGAAAATCCAGCAGCAGGGCACCTGGGCGGCTCAACTGGTCAAGCATCCGACTCTTGATTTTGGCCCAGGTCATGATCCCAGGGTTGTGGGATCATGAGCCCTGCATCAGGCTCTGTGCTGAGTATGGAGTCTGCTTGGGAGTCTCTCTCTCTCTCCCTCTGCCCCGCCTCCTCTCTCTCTCTCTCTCTCTCTCTCAAAAACAAATAGAGAAAGAAAGAGAGAAAGAAGGAAGGAAGGAAGGAAGGAAGGGAAAATCTAGAAGCACACTGGCCAAAGACACACCTGAAATATCACTACAATGGAATGTTAGAAATGAACGGACGAGTTATTAGGAAACTATAATCATAGAAAGGAGTACATCGCCCCACATCAATCTCAAAACACAGTGGAGGCTTTTTTTTCAATTGAAGTATAATTAACATGCACTGTTATATTGGCTTCAGGTGCACAGCATATTGACTCAACACTTGCAGATATTCTCAGGGCTCCCCACAGTAAGTGCAGTCACCATCTGCCACCACACGGTGTTATTACCGTATTATTGACTCTACTCCTTCTGCTACTGACATAGCAGAGTTTAAGGCCAAAAGCATTAAACAGGAAAAGAGTAATTTGATACTGATAAAAGGTGTCATCCCCAAGGAATATAATAATTAAGGAACCACGTTGAATTAAATATATATATTATATAAATAATAGATATAATATATAAATATAAAATATATAAAACAAAATATTAAGAAATAATGAAGATCCTTACATTTTCTCTCTTTTCTCTACTTCTTTCTAGCATTCTTGGTTTCTTAAAAGTAGTTAATATTTACAAAAATTAAGAGCATATAATATATAATAAAAATGAATGAATGATCCACTATTGAATGCAAAGATTATTGTCCACAGCATCTCGTCATGCTATAATTAAAAGAGAAATTACTAGAAATATGCTTTTAGCTAGCATCTATATTTTTTCATTTTAATTTTTTTGTCTAGTTAACATACAATGTCATATTATTTTCAGCTATGCAACATAGAGGCTCAACATGTCTATGAATTACGCTGTACTCATCACAAGTGTCGCTACCATCGGTCACCACACCACACTATTACAATATCATTGACTATGTTCCCGATGCTGTATTTTTATTCCCATGACTTATTCATTCCATAACTGGAAGCCTGTATCTCCATCTTCTCTTCACCCATTTCCCATCCCCCTGCACCTCTTTCCCCTCTGGCAACCACTGGTTTGTTCTCTGTATTTATAGGTCTGATTCTTTAACATCTATTGAATTTCTCCAATATAGCCAGGTATTAAGCGATCCGTATTATACTTATTATTTCCATCCTTCCCCTAAGCTTTCCCGGCGAGAATATTATATTTACTTAATAGATTAACAAACTGTGAACAGGAAATCTTACAAAATTTGCCCAAGGTCACTAAGAATAAGAGGACTTAAAGCTGGGTTGGCCTGAGCTTTGTCTTTGTCTCTTATCATTACAGCTCATCCATCCATTAATTCAACACATATTTCTTGAGCAACTACAATATGCCAACCATCATTTAACCCGCAATTGAGGGTAAACAAAACTCACGTGGCCTTGCCTAATGGCTTTTACAACATAGTAAGGAAGACAAACATAAAAATGTATATAATTAAAATTTGTGATACAGGCTAAGAGAAAAATAACTAGGGAAATGCCTTTTAGACCCAGCAAATAAGAAAGACTTTCTGTTGAGGTGACTTCAAAAGGGAAACTGGAAGGATGGGAAGTCAGGCATGCAGACAGCCGGGGAAAGAGCATTCCTCCCGGGCAGGACACCATGTGTAGAAGGGCTCTGGGGTGAGAGGGAGAATGCTGCGGCAGCTGAAAGACCCGCACAGAGTCGTGGACAAGAGAGAGAGTGACAGCCACTGAGCTTCGAGAGTGGACAGGATCTCTGTGTGCAGAAATCTTGCTGTTCTATTAAGTTGTTGGATTTCATTCCAAGCAACTGGGAAGGCTTGGGAGGATCTGAAGCAGGGGTGTGACATCATCCAATTACGTCTCTACCTGCTGTCTAGAGAACTGGTTGGAGGGTGAGTGGGGATAATAATTAGAAATCTATTAAAGTAGCCCAGCTGAGAGATGATGGTGATGTGGATGGGGTAATGGGAGTAGAAATGGCAGAAAGTCTGTGCATTCAAGAGAGATGCTGGGGGTGGAATTCGAAGGGATTGGTGATACACTGGATATGAAGAAGAATGAAGATGGTAGAATGGCTCTTGGTTTTCCTGCCTGAGCAACTAGATGAACGGTGGTAACATAGTTAGAAATGAGAAGATATTACTACTTATTTTCCAGATGCATGTACATGTGCCTATCCGCGTCTAGAGGACCTTAGGCTTTTAAAAATAGTATAGAGCAATTAAGAAGAAATGAACGAATAAGCCACAAAAAGGCATGAATAAACCCTAAATGCATTTTGCTTAGTGAAAGAAGTAAGGCTGAAAAGGCTACACCCTGTATGATGCTAATTATCTGACATTCTGGAAAAGGCAAAAATGGAACAGTAATAACAAGGTCCATGACTGGGGAGCCTGGGGGGCTCAGACAGTTAAGAGTTTCACTCTTGATTTCAGATCAGGCCATGATGTCATGGTTCATGAGATGAAGCCCCACGTTGGGCTCTGCACTAAGAGCTCTCTCTCTCTCTCTCTCTGCCCCTCCTGCGCTCGCAAGTGCACATGCTCTCTCTCTCTCTGTCTCAAAATAAATAAGTAAACATCAAATAAAAATTAATAAATAAATAAAATCTATGCTCTTGAAAAGACATTTAGAAAATGAAAACGCAAGCTATAGATTGGGAGAACTATTTGCAAAACATATATCAGAATGTCTAAAGAATTCTTATAATACAGTGATAAGAAATGAACAATCCAAATAAAAATGGAAAAAAAAAAGATTTGGACACTTCACCAAAGAAGATATTTGAATGGCAAATTAGTACATAAAAAGATGTTCAACATCATTAATCATTAGGGAACTTCAAATTAAAACTATAATGAAATATGACCACATACCTGCAGAAATACCTAAAATTTAAAAAACCTGAAATTCCATGGGTGCCTGGGTGGCTCAGTTGGTTAAGCGTCTGACTTCGGCTCAGGTCATGATCTCGTGGTTCGTGGCTCTGTGCTGACAGCTCAGAGCCTGGACACTGCTTCAGATTCTTTGTCTCCCTCTCTCTCTGACTCTCCCCCACTCGTGCTCTGTCTCTGTCTCTCAAAAATAAATAAGCATTTAAAAAATAAAAAATAAATAAAAAACCTGAAATTCCAATGTTTGCGAGAATGTAGAGAAATGAAAGTCTTATACATCGCTGGTAGAAATGCAAAATGGTACCAACACTTTAGAAAGGAGTTTGACAGCTTTTATACAGTAAACATGCACCTACTATATGACCCCGCCATTCCACTCTTAATTTATTTACCTAAGAGAAATGAAAACAAATGCCCACACAAATACTTATACTTGAATATTTATAGCAACTTTCTTCATAAAAGCCAAGAATTATGAAAAATCCAAACATCCTTCAAATGTTGAATGAAAATGACCTAAAGACAAAACCAAAAACATGTCTATGCAAAATGTCTAAAAAAAATAAAAACATTAAAGAAGAAAATAATAGAGGTAATTTGAATCTCTATCCTAAATACTGAATGATCAGAAAACCTAGCGAATTTACACCAAAGTCACTATTTTAGAAAAAACTAAAATTTTCTTATTTTCAAGTAAATTTATTTTATCAGGCTCATGTACAATAATTCACTTCACCTATCAGGTTGGTATGTAAACGAATTCATGAAAACAGTGCTCTCCTGAGTAGCGTAAACTCAGTAGAGTAACCCCTCTAAGCTTAGGTACTCTCTTAGTTTGCCTTGCGAATTCTTCATTACAAAGGTAAAATTCAAGGGGTCACAAATTGAGAACAGAAACATCTGAGTTAATGAGTT
>CM053561.1:77645115-77780580 GCA_028646485.1 Cryptoprocta ferox | reverse complement strand
AACCACATCTTCTTGATCCATTCATTAGTCAGTTGATGGACATTTAGGCTCTTTCCATGATTTGGCTATTGTTGAAAGTGCCGCTATGAACATTGGGGTCCATGTGCCCCGATGCATCAGCACTTCTGTATCCCTTGGGTCAATCCCCAGCAGTGACATTGCTGGGTCATAGGGGAGTTCTATTGATAGTTTTTTGAGGAACCTCCACACTGTTTTCCAGAGCGGCTGTACCAGTTTACATTCCCACCAACAGTTCAGGAGGGTGCCCGTTTCTCCACATACTCGCCAGCATCTGTAGTCTCTTGATTTGTCCATTTTAGCCACTCTGACTGGCGTGAGGTGGTATCTCAGTGTGGTTTTGATTTGTATTTCCTTGATGATGAGTGACGCTGAGCATCGTTTCATGTGTCTGTTGGCCATCTGGATAGGACCTTTCAAATTAAATTGTGTTTAAATATTTATTAATTTCACTAAAATGTTGGCTTCCCTTCAAAAGTATTCTTTTGGTTGGTAATCTTGGATTCTTTTTTTTCCCAGCATTTCCATGTCACCTGAGACCCCTTGCGCATGGTGGGGGTGCAGTTGTCTCACTGATTTTAAGACCTGTGAGTCTCCCTGTCCCCTCCCCCAGGTCTGAAGTGCCATCGACCAAACCCGCCCTCCATCAGAAGTCTCCTGGAATTCCCTCTCCTCTGCCTGTGAGATTCCCCCTTCCCCCCAGTCTTCCTGAATTCTGTCTTCATTGATATTATAATTTGTTCACCTACTGGGGAGAGCAGAGTCTGGGGAGAGCAAAAGTTTGAAGGTTGCCTAAATGAGTGAAAGTTAGACTTTTGACTAACACATTCATTCAACAAATTTTATTGATTTCATGGAATAAATCATGAACAAAAAAAGTCCTAGCTTTCAGAGAGTTGATATTCTAGTTGAAGCAAGTAAGTGAAAAACACACACATACTAAATATAATGTGAGATGCTAATAAGAACTAAGCAGAAAATTGGACCAGGGGCAGGGATATAGTCATGTTTTCTAGATGGGGCCATCAGGGATGACATTCTTGTTCAAGGGGTAGTGAAATGACAGTCAAGAGTGTGTCATGATTCCATCCTGGGAAGAACTTTCTAGGCAAAAAGTGTGGTAACTGCTAAGGCCCTGAGATGGTTCTGTTCTCTTGTATTTGAGGAACAATGAAGAAGAAGGGGAGTTGGGGGGTGGAGGACCAGATGTGGTTGGAGAGAAAGGGTGGGTGACAAGGGAGGACAATAGATTACATAGAGTAGAATGTTTAATTTTCTTCCACATGGGAAGCTGGGATGTTTCCAACACCAACAACCAATTCTCTCATTCTCCAGACACCAACTGGATGTCTTTAATTCAATTCAATTCTGACACTAACTACTCAGAGTGAGCTGGGACCCCACAGGTGAAGGACTCAGTCCCACAAGACTGTCCCCACTTTGGATGCCAGTCACACATATGGGGTCTTCATGTTGCCCACCCTTCTGTCCAACTTGACTACAAAGTTGGGAGTTTTCCACAACCTCCACCTCTCACCCATCCTTTTCGGGTTTGATGATTTTCTAGAATGGTTCACACAACTCAGGAACCATCTTTATTTAGTATTACTGGTTTTGTTATGAAGGATACAGCTCAGGAACAGCCATATGGAGGTGAGGCATGGAGCAAGATATGGAGAGGTGAGAGGCATGCAAAGCCTCCATGCCCTCTCTGGTCACCGCATACTCCCGGCCTGTGATGTATTCATGAACCCATAAAGTTTCCAAAGGCTTCATTAAGTAGGCACGATTGACTAAATCAGTGGCCACTGGTGATTACCTCAATCTCTAGTCCTTCTCCCCTCCCTGGGAAGGTGGGAGTGGGGGGACTGAGAGTTCCAAACCTCTAATCAAGACTTGGTCTTTCTGGAAATTCTAAGGATTATGGGAGCTGTGTGCCAGGACCTGGGGACAAAGACCCAATGCTTTTTATTATATTACAGAAGCCTTTGGAGACCACGAGAAAGGGGTGACACAATCAGGTTGCATTTTAAAAGCAAAAAAACTGGCTGCTGTAAGGAAGACGGACTTGTAGCTGGAGTTAGAATAAACAAGGCGATGCGTTTGAAGGCTGTTGTGACAGTTCAGGTTAGGGGTTTGGAGTACGGTGGTAGAAGAGAATGTGGTAAGAAGTGGTCGGATGTCCTTGGAAGATAGAGCCAAGTGGATTTGTCCAGCTAGCTATTGTTCCATTGAACTATTTCTAAATTCCATTTTCATTTAAATATTCATGTATTTATGTCCTGGTCCCCATCTGGCCTGTGAGTCATCTGAGAGCAGATGCTACATGGTCTTCGTTAGAATCCTTGTAGGATTTGGGGGCTCCTGGGGGGCTCAGTTGGTTAAGCATCCAACTTTGGCTCAGGTCATGATCTTGCGGGGGGTTCGTGGGTTCAAGCCCCGTGTCGGGCTCTGTGCTGACACCTCAGAGCCTGGTGCTGCTTCGGATTCTGTGTCCCTCCTCTCTGCACTTCCCTCATTCACATTCTGTCTCTCTTTCTCTCAAAAATAAATAAACATTAAAAAAAAAAGAATCGTAGGATTTTTCACTTGGCTGATATTCAATCAATACCTGCATCTTTCTCACATTCAGGGGAGGTGATCTTGGTCCTTAAACTCTCAGCCAATAGGAGTCATAGTGAATGTTTGTTGAGGTCTTGGTATTTGCCAGTCATGTTTAGTGCGGTACTTATATTGTTTCAGTGAATTGCCTCACTCACTCAATGATGTAGATGTTTCCATTATCCCTGTTCTAGAGCTGAACAAGAAGGCTAAGTCAGCTGTCCAGGGTGAGGCCACCAGTAAGTGGAGCAGCCGAATTTAAACCAATTTGATCTGCCTCCTGCGCTAAGAAACCCCTTCACTGTGGCTTCCGTCCTGCCCCCCTGCCACCAGCCCAGTGCTCTCTGGGCCACTGAGAACAGCAAAGAGAAGGCAATAGATGCATCCAGCTTGGTTTTCAGGGCAAGAGGCATATCATTTGTGGCTACAGATGAATGTTGCTTAGAATCACCTGTATTACCTTTTCACTCTGCCTCCTAAGATGTGTTTTGGGGGCTCGCATGAGGGGTGGGGAGGGCAGACATGTGCCGAAGTCATTCTATGAGTCAAGTGTCTATCTACCTCTAGATACAGGAAGCAGCTGTCTAGATACAGGGTCCCCTTTGTCTAGACCCGCCCGCCCCCCACAACTAGCAGCCAGCCTCCCAACACACACCCACACCTTCCTCTGCCCTTCCATCCCCCCCCACCCACAGACCACCAGCTCAGCCCTTTCAAAGCAGGATATAGATGCATAACCTCAGCTCCACTAGCCTTAGTGTGGACTTGGGGGCAGGAGGGCTGCTGTGGACCCTGAGTCTGATAGGTCATGGGTAACTCCTGGCCATTCTCACCCTCTTGGGGTCCCAAGGTGTCTCACATTTTGGTGGCTGGGTCTGCATACTCACTTCCTGTTAGCCTGCTGGAACCTGGACATTCCACCTGGCCCTCCAAGTCCTTCTCTTTCTGTCTCTGGCAAGGGCTGTGCCGCATGCTGAGAGAGATCCACACCAAATCCCCTCAATCTGTGAATGTTACCTTACATGGCAAACGATGTGATTAAATTAAGGATCTTGAGAGGAAGAATTTATCCTGGGTTATCTGGGGTTCTAAATGCCATCATATGTATCCCTGTAAGGCAGAGGGAGTTTCGACATTCATGGAAGAGGGGAAAGCAGTGTGGCCACAGAGGCCGAGTTTGGACTGATGCAGCCACTAGCTGCAGAACACAAGACAGTGGAAGAGGCAAGGAACGGAGCCTCCCCTAGCGCCTCCGGTGGGAGCATGGACCTGCCAACATCTTGACTCTGGACTTCTGGTTTTCAGGACTGTGAGGGAGTACATTTCTTTTGTTTCCATCCACCCAGTTTGTGATAATTCTTTACGGCAGCCTCAGGAAACTCATCAGGGCCTGATGAGTTTGGGTTATGATGACCCTTTCTGGTGGGACATGGACCATCTCTGCTCTTGGCGCTACCACAATGCCTGCTGGTTCCATCCTCCTTAGCCATTCACAGTCACCACAATCAAGGGCTTAAGACCTCCCAGCTGCTCATTTTGGAACAATCCTTGCAGTCCTGGATGAAGGGCCCTGAAACCACACTGGTGACAGCCTAGCTCCCCGTCGGGCACAGGAGACACAATCAATAGCAGCAATCTTACCTCACACCTTACATCCAAAAATCCCAATGTAAACTTTAGCACGCACCATACCCTCCCCCACCACCACCCTTCATGGTTGGTTACGCCCCCAAACATGGGTAAGCACCCGCACTGTGTGTAAGAAATGTCCCAGAAGCTGAGAAAAAGCTGGGCAAAGCCCCTGACTCCCTAGAACTCCTATCCTAGAAGGGGGCACAGAGCAGGTGGCAAAAAATTAAACAAGACGATTTCAGAGGCAAAGCGACAGAAGCCGGGTTCAGTCGGACTGAAGCTCAAAGAGAATTGTGGGGGGTCTTATAATTGTAAACTCCAAGGGCTACACCAGCTTTAGGCTTTAGGAAAACATTGTCATGGAGCCTCGCCTTTTTCTCTTTGATGCAGCCTGCCCTGCTTGGCTGGTTCTCAGCTGTCCTGCCCACTGGAGCCACAGAGCTCTGGCCAAGCCCACCAGCCGCCCTTCCCTGCACAGAAGAGAACAGGCCTCTCCGAGAGGGCTTTGATTGGCCCATCTCTCGACCAATCACTGTGGCTCTGAGGGCTCTGGATGCCAGTTTGGGTCAGATGCTCGCTCCTGGGACCAAGGAGGGGAGTCCAGCCTCTCCAAAGGCAAAGGGGTTGAACCTGCTTCCAAGGGCTGGGGGACTTGCCGCTCCAGGGAGGGGACGCTGAGCAGAATGACCTGTCTACCACGTGGTTCTCACTGCATCTTGGTGCGGACACTCGAGTCTCGTGGGCCCTCCCGTGGCCCTCCTCCCAACGAGGGACGCCGCCAGAGGGAAGGGAGGACGACCCGCCTGGATGCATCTAAGGCTCGGGGAGTTCTTACCGTGGTTTTGGGGAGCCTCACGTGTCTGGGCGTGAAGAAACGTGCCATCACACGCTGGGAAGTCATGCATTGTCAAGCGTACTGTGTGTCCCGCTCAGGGGAGGGATGGGGGCTTCCGCGGCTCCCTGCATCCCTGCCCCAGGGCCATGCCCCCTGGCTCCATCAGAAGATGAAGGCTAAGGACCAGTTTTGCAACACGAAGGTGGAAGTTCCTTCAGGTCGCAAGTGTTATTATTGCCCAAAGCCCTTCCTCCTACGCCCCAATTGAGAGGGAACAGATTCTCTGTATCTTTCAAGAACCAAAGCACGGCCGCCCAGCTGTGCGGACCGGGGTCATCTCGGAGGCTGCGCCGGGGAGAGCCGGCCGGCTGGTGCAGCGTCTGCAGCTCGCCACCGCCACCGCCACCGAGGCTCCTCCACCCGAGAATCCACACGCTGCCGCTATTCATCAACCAGCTGCCACGTCTCCACGCTGGGGCGACGTCCTTGATGCATTTGCTAACAGCCTCTCTGCCAGGGCTTCCGAGAGCGCATCAGACCCAGCGAAGGGGGGCCGCCTCCAAAGCTATAATTTGAGCCAGGAACTTGTTACACTTGCACGCAGCTGTTGCATTCAGAAATACAATGTATTTTTTCCCCTTCTAAATAGGCTCTGTTCATCTCAAATGCTTCATTTACTGCCTTTTTCTCCAAAACTTTGGCAGTTGGGTATAATAATGTAACTGTTGAACTCTCAGCGGTTAACAAGCTCCCTTCTGGGGCATTCTTTGATGTTACCCACACTTTTGAAGAAAGATATGTTTCCTCTTTCTGTAGTTTTGTCAATCATGATTTTCTTTTTAATAGCATTTCATCTTTCCGCGGGTGGCTCGCGGTCCCCAGCGTAAACACAGCAGCACGACATGCTGGGCAGAGGTGGATGACTATGTAAACGCGGCCATTCATTAGGACAATGTTGAGCAGAAGTGAAAGCATCCTTAAGCGCTGCCGTCTGAGATAGTGAGGCCACTCTAGCTTCGTTCTGGATTTTCTTGAGTTTGTAACTGAATTAATTCAAATCATGATGTTTCTTGTAATAAAAAAGGAACATTTCTAGTGTTTGAACTCTGAAGTGATGAAGCACTCATCCAATTCGTGAGTGCTTATTAAGCACCTACTATGAATAAGGCTTTATGTCCCGTGCTGGGGGGAATTCAAAGCTGAGTCATTCACCCCCTGCCCTCAAGGGGCAATGAGAAAGTCAGACAGGAAAACAGCTATCCCAAAGCAAGGCAGAACTCTGAGGGTTAAGGCCTAGACAGACCTACTGCCCCCCACAGACTGGGACACTGGGGCAGGTGCCACAGGACGGGGCGGCATTATCTGGGCCTTAACGAGTGAGCAGGACATAGATGGGCAGAGAAGGGAATGGGCGGGCACAAGTTCAGCAGCACCAAGTTGCCAGTGTTTGGGGGCAATGGTGAGTGGTCAGCGTGTGCAGTGAACAGTGGTGGGGCAGAGATGTGATTACTCAGGCCAGATGGGAGAGACGGACACACCAGCTCAGAAGACTGGAAATTTCCTAAAGGAAATTCCCCGTGCTCATTTTGGTTTCGTTTTCCCTTTTCGAAAAATGGATCCAGAATATTCTTCCCTCCACATCCTTGTTCTTAGGAGATGGTGTTGAAGGATTTTTGAGTGAAGTCTCAGGATGTCTGCAATGTATTCCCCAATAGTCCAGCAAAAAATGTTATACACACACACACACACACACACACATAGCATAACATTAACCTGTGTCAAATCTAAGGGAGGATTCATTTTACTGTTTTCACTTTTCTGGAAGTTTGCAGATTCTCAGATAAAGACTGTGGATATGGCCTGCCCTACCAAAGCGTAGAGACTAGTCGGTAATGCCTGCCCAGCACATGAAGTACTCTGACTCTCGGGAGGGGCTGCCCTAGTATAGGCTCTGTCCTAACCAACAACCCCCCTCTACCACCTGGGAGCTGGCGGGCCTCAGCGAGACACTGAAGCCACCCGACCACTGACTCCAGCATCTGTCCAGTGGATGCCACAGGAGGACCTGCTGGCTCACAGGGCTCCGAAAAGACTCAGGAGAGAGCTCACATCGAAAGCACTTGGCGTGGGCCTTGGCCCTGTTATGGCTCAGGAAGTGGCACAGGTTATTATAATCACTGCGACTCTTAATAAGCTTTCTGCTTACATCTTGCCAAGTCCTGTCTCTGCCCAGCACCCGAGATCAGTGCTGCAGGCTCAGGGCCGCGTGCTGACAGCTTTGCTGATGCTCCGTCCTCCGAAGGGGCTGACACATGGCATTCACAGCATCCTGCGTTAGAAAACACACTCCGCCCGTCCAACCTCGTATATTGTAAGGCCTCTCAAATTACACTGGGGAGCAGACTTTGAATATTCAGATCAAATGTTAGTGTCTTCAGTGGGGAAATCATTTGGTTTAAGTTGTTGTTTTTAATGCAAGTAAAGTGTGAAATGGTGCTGTGCTTTCTGCTGTACCAGACAGATCACTGTCCTTCTTACAATATATTGTTTCTAAACAAATGAAACATTTCAGTGTGGCAATAAATTGTCACATGAATGATTCACATCACACAAGTGATCTGAAGATAGGCAGAAAAGCTTAAAAATCACTTTTCCCTGGCACATTCTGGTCTTCTCTCCCCCAGTTGTCCCTGTAAAATGGCTTTACACTGAGACAGGCATTCCGCAATTAACAGAGAACATTCAAGAGTGCTCGCTCAACTAATAACAAGCAAACTTAAAAATTCTGCAAACGTGGGGGTGCCTGGGTCGGTTAAGCATCCAACTCTTAATTTCGGCTCAGGTCATGATCTCATCGTTCATGGGTTCAAGCCTCACATCGGGCTCTGTACCAATAGCTCCAAGTCTGAAGCTTGCTTCAGATTCTGTGTCCCCCTGTCTCTGACCCTCCCCCTACCAGAAATAAATACACATTTTTAAAAATTTTTTAAAAAGAAGTATCTAATGCCACTTTGGTGTGGCTGCATGTGGTGTCTGGGCCTCCACAAGTTCTTTTTCATTTTCTTTGCTATTAAACAGATTTTATTGTTAGAACAATTTTAGATTTATAGAAAGACCGGGAAGATAGGACAGACAGTTACCATATATCTTGCACCAATTTCCCTGATGATTAACATCTCACAGGAGTCTGGCATATTTTTTATAGTAAACAAACCAATATTGATATATTACATAACATAGTCCATACCTTATTTAGATTTCCTTTGGTTTTACCTAATGTCCCTCTTCTATTCCAAGACCCCACACAACATTTAGTTGTCTTGTCCCCTCTAGCTCCTCTCATGTGGTGGTTTCTCAGACGTCACTTGTTTTTGATGACCTTGACAGTTCTGAGGACTCTACGTCTTATTATCGGCTTCCCCTTTTTAACCACCTCTCTTTATGAAACAGCCTCCAACATCACTAAACGTTGGTAACAGTGCTTTAATAGCCTTTGCAAGAGACTTTTAATATATCAGAGCAACTGTGATTGGCTGGTAGTTACACTGTAAAAATGTGCTTGTGGTTAATAATACATTAGAACATTTTATGCAAAGCTGCTTCCTGGTAATTAGATATTTGACAAGTTTTGTAGAACCCCAATTTTTATTTTATTTAAAATTACAGTTTACTCCAATTATAGACGTAATCCAGTTATATTGGATTGGTTTGGTAGCTATTTTACATCGTGTGCATAATTACAACTACCCTGTATTTATGTCCCCCCTCATTCTATAAAAATATAACAATTGCCAGAAAACAAGAGTTGGAAGGAAATTCTTAGAGGGAAGAGCTGATATGTCTCTTTGCTTCCAGGTCACAAAATTCCAAACGTTAAAAGCCTGTGTCAAGGGCCTTTTGCCCTAAACCCAACTCTTAGGTCTTTGACAGTCCATACATCTGCTTCTTCCAGTTATTTAAAAAATATCCTGAAATATATTCTGAGCCGCTTCCTTGTACCAAGCACTTGGTACAAACAGGACAAACACCTGTCCTTGCTCTCACAAGTCCGTCTGTCCAAGGAGATGGACTTAGAGCAGATCAATCACTCAAGACTTGGCCTCCCATAATTTGGGAGAGTCTCCAGTCTTGCTGTGACCCTATTCTTTCTTTTTCCCTTTCTGGTATCTCTGATGCTTACCTGTCACCCACGTGTCAGTCTGTCTGGGGGTGTGTGCTGAAGCACTCAGCACCCTGCTTGGGACTCTCCTCAGCCTGCCTAGTCGTGGGTCAGCCTCTCCCACATCCACCTTGCTGCTCAGTTTTGACATCCCTGAGATTTCTCAGCTCGACTGCTGCCACCTTGTTGACCAAGCCCTGCTGCCTGGCCTGGGATGAGCCACTGGACGGCCTTAGTGGCAGGTTAGACATCGCAGAAGCAAAGAGTGGTTGAAGACATAGTGATCAAAACTACCCAGAATAAAACAGAGCAAAAAGGACTGCAAAATGTAGTTGAGAATCAGTGAGTTACTGGAAATTTTCCAGTGCCCTCCTATATGTGTAACTGGAGTCTGCAAGGAAGAAAGAAGAGGGGGAGACAGAAAGTTTTTTTGAAGAATTAATGGCCAAATATTTTTAAATTTCCAACAAAGTAGATTCCAGAGCAAAGATCATTAGCAGAGATAAAGTCAATTCATAATGATATAGGAATCAGTTCATCAAGAATACATAATAATCTTAAACGTTTATGTAACTAATAAGAGAGTTTCAAAATATAGGAAGCAAAAACTGACAGAATTAGGAAGAGAAATAGACAAAATCCAAGTTGTCAGACATTTCAACCCTCCTTTCCAATCACTGCCAGAACAAATAGAAAATTAGTAAAGAAACCTGAAATTAATTCTGATATTAATATAACCAATTCAGCTTTACCTTTTACTATCCTATTCCTTTTATCTGATTTCTGTCTTTGCATTTGATTTCTTATGTACAGCACAGAGTTGAGGAGAAGAGTATATTATCGTAGAGTCTGCTATCAACCAAATTGACACACTTTTAGAATACTCCACAGATATGAACAGAATACACATTCTTTTCAAAGATACACAGAACATTTACCAAAATTAATCAAATTCTGAGCTATAAAAATGCCTTAATACATTTAAAGGGACTTAACTTATGTAAACTATATTATTTGACCACAGTGGAATTAAATTCAAAATCTATAACAGAAAGATTCCAAAGATTTGGAAACTAAATAACATACCCTTACCTGTGCATTAAAGAAGAAATTAAAAACAACAACCACAGAAAGTATATGAAGACAATATTTTTAAAAATAAAATCAGGGTATTTTGAAACTGTCTGAAAACTCACTATGCTGATTTGCGGGGTACAGACAATGCCACACTTTGAGGGAAATTTATAGTACTGTATACCTATGTTAGAAAAGAAGAAAGATCACCATATATGATCTCAGATCCCAACATCAGAAAACTTTTTAAATAGAGTGGCCTGAACCCAAAGGAAGCAGAAGAAAATAAATAATACAGATCAGAGTAGAAACCAATGAAATGTAAAATGGGAAATCAAAAGAGAAAGTCAATGAGCCCAAAAGCTGGCTATTCAAGAAAATCAATAAAATTGATAAACATCTACCCAGGCTGATCAAGAAAAAAGAAGAACAGACACCAATTATCAATATTGGGATTGAAATAAATGACACTACAACAGATTTTACAGATATTTAAAAAGACAGGAAATATTATAAACAATGTTATGCCAATACATTTAACAACTTAGATGAAATGGACAAATTTGTTAAAATGCACAAAAACTACCAAAGCTCACTTAGAAAGAAGTCATATTTATAGTTAAAAATCTGCCAGAGAAACACCATATGATTTCACTTATATGTGTAGCCTAAAAAGCGAAACAAATGAAGAAAAAAATATTTCGAAAAGGAGAAATAGACCCATAAATACAACTGGTTGCCAGAGTGGAGGGGATGGAAGATGGAAAAATGAGTGAAGGGGATGGGGAGGTACAGGCTTTTAGTTCTGGAATAAATAAGTCAGGGGGATGAAAGGTACAGCCTAGGGAATAGAGTCAATGGTATTTTATTTTATTTTATTTTATTTTATTTATTTTTTATTGAGAGAGAGAGCATGGAGGAGAAGGGGAAAGGGGGGAGAGAGAGAGAGAGAGAGAGAATTTTTAGCAGACTCCACACTCAATGCAGAGTCTGACCAGTGCAGAGTCCGACACAGAGCTCAATCCCACAATCCTGGATCATGACCTGAGCCACAGTCAAGAGTCAGACGCTCAACTGACTGAGTGACCCAAATGCCCCAAGTCAATGGTATTTTAATAGTGTTGTATGGTGACAGATGGTAGCTACACTTGTGGTGAGTGGTGAATCACTGTGTTGTACACCTGAAACTAATGTAACATTGTGTGACAATTATATGTCCATTAAAAAATTTTTTTAATAAAGGAAAATCCTAGAGAAAACTCTATGCTCAAATGGCATCACTGATGATCAACCAATCATTTCAGGAAGAATTAATACCAATTTTACAAAACCCTTTGAGAAAATTACATAGGAAGAACTATTTCCTAAATCATTCTATCAAGTTAGGTTTATCATGGTACCAAAACTATACCAAGACATTACAAGAAAATCTGTCATGAACATATATGCAAAAAATAAAGTATTGTGTATGAGGAGGTGGAATTTTATCCTAGAAATGCAATATTGATTTAACAATGGAAAATCAACCCATGTAATTCAACACAACATACTATAAAAAACCCACAATATGATTATCTCAATATATGCAGAAAATCTGTGACAAAATCTAACACCTATTCCTTTTTTTAAAGAAATTCTCAGTAGTCTAGGAAAAGAAGGAACTTCCTCAATGCGATAAACCATACTTAATAGTGGAATAAACTATTTTTATTTTTATTTAACATTGTTCTGGAGGTTCTAGTCAGTGCAGTAAAGCAAGAATAAATAGAAGTGATCCAAACTGGAAACAAAGACGTAAAAGCTGCCCTATTCCTGGAAACATGATCATCTATGTACATAGTTCTATTGAATCTATAAAAAGCTACTATAACTGGGGCGCCTGGGTGGTTCAGTTGGTTAAGCATCTGACTTTGGCCTAGGTCATGATCTCACCATTCCTGAGTTCGAGACCTGCGTCGGGCTCTGTGCTGACAGCTTAGAGCCTGGAACCTGTTTCAGATTCTGTGTCTCCTTCTCTCTCTTTGTCCTTCCCCCACTCATGCTCTGTCTCTCTCTCTCTCTCTCTCTCTCTAAAATAAATGAACATTAAAAAATTTTTTAAAAACTACTATAACTAACAAGATTACAGGATACAATTAATACACAAAATATATATTATATAAAAAATACAAATTATATACATTGTATAAATATATATTATATTACATATAATATGTAACATAATATATTATAACTTAGTATAAATACAATATAATTTATATTCTATTGCATAAAAATAAACAAATTATACAATTAATATACAGGGTACAGATTAATATACAAAACTTGATTATATTTCTAATCAGTAACCATGAAAGCTTGAAGATAAAAATAGCACCATTTACAAATGCATCAAAAACATGAAATACTGAGTAATAAATCTGACAAAGGAGTTCAAGATCTTCACACAGGAAACCATAAAGATGAAAGAACCATGCAGCAGAAAGATATGCCTTATATTGGTGGGGCATTCAGGACTGTGAAATTGTAATTCCCCCAAATGGATCTGTAGATTCAATACAATCTGTCAAAATTCCAGCAGGCATATTTTTTTCTGTTTTGTAGAAATTGACAAGTTTATTCTAAAATTATATAGAACTTCAAAGGCCTCAGAATAAACAAAACGATGTTGACGTATGAATCGTGTTCACACTTGCTTTATTTTCCATATCCCCAAACCGGAAATAACTCAACATAGGAATGGATAGACAAATTAGGGTTTATCCATACAATGGAATACCACTGAGCCGTAGAAAGGAATGTACTATGGGCACACCCAGCAAAATGGATGGAACTCTAAGTAAAATGATGCTGAGTGAGAGAAACCACACACCGAAGAAGAGTGACTACTATGTAGTATGATTCAGATAAAACTCTAGGAAATGGAAACAGTTTGTTACAGCAGGAAATAGATCCGAGGTTGCCTGAGGATGGAGAGAGAGGCGTGAAGAAAAACGGGGCCAGTGGAATTACAGGAAAACACAAGAGAACATTTGGGGGCGGGACATGTTCCATTTTGATTGTGTTAATGGTTTCATGGGTGTGTAGAAATGCCAAGCCATATCAAATTGTATGCTTTATTTTTTAAATATATATATATATATTTTTTAACAAGCATTTTTAAAATTTTTCTTTATATAGTTTATTTTTGAGACAGAGAGAGACAGAGCACGAGTGGGGGAGGGGCAGAGAGACAGAGGGAGACACAGAATCTGAAGCAGGCTCCAGGCTCTGAGCTGTGAGCATAGAACCTGATGCAGGGCTTGAACCCACGAACCACGAGATCATGACCTGGGCTGAAGTCGGACGCTGAACTGAGTGAGCCACCCAGGCGCCCCAGTTTTTTAAATATTTTTTTAAGTTTATTTATTTGTGTGTGTGTGTGTGTGTGTGTGTGTGTGAGAGAGAGAGAGAGAGAGAGAGGGAGAGAGAGAGAGAATGAGTGGAAGAAGGACAGAGAGAGAGAGAGAGAGAGAGAATCGCAAGCAGACTCCATGCCGACATGCTCCACACTGACAGCCCTCACGCAGGGCTCAAGCTCATAAACCATGAGATCATAACCTGAGCCAAAACCAAGAGTCAGTAGCTTAACCAGCTGAGCTAACCAGGCGCCCCTTAAATTGTAACCTTTAAATGGGTGGAAGTTATTGTATGTAAATTATACTTCACTGAAGATACATTTAAAAATACCACCAGCACTTAATACCCACTAGTCCTTCAAAATTTACATCTTACCTCTTGGTTAGAATCATGTAAATGATGTTTTTGCAATGTTTATCCCAGTGCTTATTAATGAATGGGTGGTGAAAGAAGTTCTGGTCCATATTTGTCTTAAAGTATTATGCAGCTTTTTAAAAACATTGAACTGGGTCTCCAGCAGTTGGTATTTTATCTGTTGCTAAGCGAGAAAACGAAGATGCAGAGGCCTACGTGAAAACTAACTCCACTTTTGTGACATAATGATCAAATGGATGTCACATGACTCTGTGTGTGCTTGTGTATGTTTGTAGTATTGTTAATATTGGTTTAAAGTCAGAGAGCAAAAGGAGAGAAGAGGAGGTAAGCAAAAATAAAGTCTACATTTTTTAATTAATTAAATTTTTTTTTATTATTCATTTTTTGAGAGAGACAGAGCACAGCCCAACAAGTGACAAGTGACAAGTGGGGGAGGGGCAGAGAGAGAGGGAGACACAGAATCCGAAGACGGGCTCCAGGCTCTGAGCTGTCAGCACAGAGCCCGATGTGGGGCTTGAACCCATGAACCGAGAGATCAAGACCTGAGCCGAAGTCAGATGCTTAACCGACCGAGCCACCCAGGCGCCCCATAAAGTCTACGGTTTTTAGAAAGAGGCTCAACTTAGTTTGGATACTAATCCAAATAAATTTTGAAATATGAAGTAATCAGAACAATTTGCATGACAATACCTGATGACAGTAGGCATTTACTAGTGGGCTGTTTCGCTGTGAAAATGGTCTCGTGGATTTTTTTTTCAATGTTCCTCATAATTTAGGGACATACTTAAATGCCTATTTCTAAAATGATGTCGTTCTGGGATATAATTCAAGGATTTGGGGGTGGCTGGGTGGCTGAGTCAGTTAAGCGTCCGACTTCGGCTCAGGTCATGATCTCACGGTTCGTGAGTTCGAGCCCCGCGTTGGACTCTGTGCTGACAGCTCAGAGCCTGGAGCCTGTCTTCGGATTCTGTGTCTCCCTCTCTCTCTGCCCTTCTCCTGCTCTCTCTCTCTCTCTCTCTCTCTCTCTCTCTCTCAAAAATAAGTAAAAACATTAAAAAAATTATAATTCAAGGATTTGGAAGGGGGGCGATGTATAGTAGAAATGAAATCAGCTTGGGAACACATTGATAATATTGAAGGTGACCGGTGGGGTTAAAGAAGTTCTCTAATATCATATTTGTTCACTTTTTTCCACAATAAAATGATTAAAAACTGTGATTTCTGACCTGACATGTGAGGAAGTTACTGCTGTCCCACCACAAGAAAAAAGCTGAACAAAATCTAGTTAGATCCACCAGACAGCTGAGGTCACAGGGCAGAGGACTGCCCCAACACCGGAGAGAAGGCAGGTGCGCACTGAGAACCCCAGCTCCCTGGAGGCGGTCGCCCAGAAGCCACCCAGCCGCTGGGTCCAGTGCTGGGGTCAGAAAACCCATATTGTAATGGCCCAAACCGCAGGCCATTGAGGCCCCATGTGCACGGACTTCAACTCTGAAAACTCCACGGGGACCCAGTTGTAGGGCAGCCCCCATAGTTGCAGGACTTTTACCTCTTAAAGCCCTAGCAGATGCTCAGGGTGTAGATCAGAGAAAAAATATGCTTCAGGCAGGGGTAAAGGAAGAGCAGTCATTTTGCAAACAAAATTCAGAGCATTCTATTCTCCTCCCAAAAGGCTGCCCTCGAGGAAAACCATTTAGCGGAGCCCAGAGACCTGGGGTTTTACCACAGCTTAACCTGCTTGGGGGAAGGGAAACACCCTGCTCTGGGGGCTCACAGGCGTCCTGCCCCAGCTGATGGGGGAAAGAAGAGCACAGCTGAGCGGCACTTGCGAAGGTCACACCTGGGGACATGGGTCCACTAAAGACAGAGACCCAAGCAGGGGACTCAGGACTCTCTCTCCGGGAACCTCACCACCACATCCCCAGCTCCTCCTACGTGCAGGGCCTTCCAGAGGGAGGAATCGCACATCCCGGCCCTCCTTGAAGAAGGAATCCCTAGAGAATCCCAAAGACCAGCGGGGACAAGGACAGACACCTGCAGCAAAGGCCAGCTGTGAGCACAGCCCAACAAGTGACAAGGTCAACAGGGGCCTCACCCTGGGGGCCACTTCCCTCACCTCCTTTTTCCCAGGACAGCGTGTCTGCCTTTGCACAGAAAGACTGCAAGCCAACTAAACAACAAGCCCAAACACAAAGAAGAGCACTCAAAACCACACATGCGCAAAGAATCTGAACCCCACGCGCCTTACCGTTTCTGCAGCTCCCACCTGGGTCCCGGCCGGCAAGGTCTTTCTCAGCTTGGCCTTCTTCCAGTCCTGGTGCCAGCTCCTCTTTGCAAACTTAGCATCCTGGGCCGCCTGGGTGGCTCAGTCGGTTCAGCATCCGACTTCGGCTCAGGTCATGATCTCATGGTTCGTGGGTTCGAGCCCCGCGTCAGGCTCTGTGCTGACAGCTCGGAGCCTGGAGCCCGCTTCAGATTCTGTGTCTCCCTCTGTCTCTCTGCCCCTCCCCTGCTCTCACTCTGTCTGTCTGTCTCTCTCTCCCAAATATAAATAGACATTTAAAAAATTAAAAGAAAACAACAACAACTTAGCATCTCATCTTTCCTCCGCTGCCCCGGTAGGTCAGGAAATCCAAACAGCACTGTGTCTCCCCTGAACCTGACTGGACTCGCCAGCCACAAAGGCTTGGCCCAGAGGACTCCATCTTTGGGGGTACCCTCCTCATCTGCTTCCGCAGATCCAACCTGCCCTTGAAGACTGAGCTTTAGCCGAGACCTTCACAGCCCTTCCTGCCTCCCCCATCATCATCCTACTCTCCGAATGTGATTCCACATGACGGCGCCTCAGGAAGGGCATCCAGGGACCCCTTTGTGCCACACCCTCACCCCATGTGACCATGACCCTCACCCCGTGTTTACCTGGAGTCCCACTGACTTCCAAATGAAAGAAATCTCTCCCATTTATCATCAGCTCAGGATTGCTGGGCAAGGTCTTGCGTGAAGAACTTTAAAAACTCCTGGCGCACCTGCGGGGCTCAGCTGAGCGTCTGACTTCAGCTCAGGTCGTGATCTCATGGCTTGTGTGTTCGAGCCCACTTCGGGTCCTCTACCCCCCACTCTCTCTCCTCTCTCCGGCTTGCACTCTCTCTCCTAAAAATAAATAAAACATTTTTTAAGTTAAAAAAAAAAAGAACTTGTATACTTGTCTATAGATTTATTCACATGACGTATGGTCACTGAGAAATCTTGAATCATTGTGGTATTTCCCATGCATTTGTCTTTTCTCCCAACTAATTTTCAAGCTCTTTTCAGGCAAGGTCTCTGGCATTGCTTTCTCCGTAGGTACCGAGCAATCTGTCCTGTAACGGGGACCTAACCAGTGCATAGTGACGGCTTTCTGGGACCAATCACCGCTTTGGTGGCTCGTCGGTGATATTTCTGCAGTCTGCGACCATGGGCGCAGCACCCCTTCCCCGTCTGCCGCGGCAATGTCTGTCGTAGCGATTTACGGGTAGAAATCTCTGCACACAAAATCCATCTCTGTAATCCAGTTACCGTTTCATTATTTCCTCCAGTGTTTTGATTTGCTTTACAAGCAAAGCAACGTGAAGTGGCTTTTTAAATTTTTTAAAGCAAAATATGAAGTGAAAATATTTTCTCATAGGTAATTTTATCACATTTTCCTCATTTGTCGTGTTACATCAGGCACGTTGCTGCCACAGTGGTAGTGAGCATGGGGTGAATTCTGGGCACATGAACACAGCTGATTTCAGAGAATATGAAGCTTTCAACTAATCAGAATTTCAAAAGGTACAGATATCCCCGGGTGCCTAATAGAATTTCCTGAAATTACTGTATTTGAGGAAGGTAAGCGGTACCTTTCATATTAACCTGTTACAAAGTATAAGAAACAGCTGTGATTTTTCTGTTTAATCTTTACCTTTATAACCTGAGTGTCGTTGAACTTACCAGCCCAGATTTCATTTCCAACCCCTCAGCTCGCTGGCATCGAGTGGCCCTTTAAGACAAACTTTAAAAAGGATGAATTAATGGTGGTATATTTCAATAACAAACTGCTACTCAGCAGTAAAAAGGAATGAGCTTTCGGTACATGGAACAGTAGGGGTAAATCTCAAAAATACTGTGTCGCAGAAAAGAAATGACACGAAATGATGCCTATGATTTCGTTTATGTGAGTTTTTCAGCCTCGCAAAACGAATCTAGGGCAGTAAAATTCAGAGTGGTGGTTAGTTAAGCGGTGACGGCGACGGGCTGGAAAGAGCACGAGAGAACTTTCCGGAGCGATGGGCTGGGAATTCAATATCTTGAGCCGGGTGGTGGTCGCAGTGGGGTGTCTACACATTTGAAATGTTAACTCGCTACTCATCTAAAATGTAACAATGTAACAATTTTTCTGTATGGAAACTACACCTTACTAAGGTCCTATTAAGGGAAGAGCTCTGCCTCCTCAAAGTTGAAGTAGGTGTTCTCTGCCTAGTCCTCCCACTAAAGGCCTGGGATGTTACATATATAAAGCAAATGTAAGGAAACTCTAATTTTTTTTAATGTTTATTTATTTTGTAGAGAGAGACAGAGTGTAAGTGGGGGAGGGGCAGAGAGAGAGGGAGACACAGAATCCGAAGCAGCTCCAGGCTCTGAGCTGTCAGCACAGGGCTCGACGCGGGGCTCGAACTCACAAACTGTGAGATCATGACCTGAGCCGAAGTCGGAAGCTTAACTGACTGAGCCCCCCAGGCGCCCCTCTAAGGAAACTCTAAAGTGTGGGAAGAAGGGAGCAGACTGGCCAGGGAGCTTGGGACCCGTGAAACAACACTGTGGGAAGTTCCCTTAGTCCCCTTTTCGCCTCCTACATGCCAGGCCTGGGGCTGGAGGAACTGGCCACCTGGACCACGCATCTGTAGCGGGCAGGGAAGCAAAGTGCAACAGTCTCTGGAAAACAGCTTGGCGGTCTCTTAAAAAAACCAAACATTCAAGGGCGCCTGGGGGGCTCAGTTGGATCAGTGTCCGGCTCTTGGTTTCAGCTCAGGTCATGATCTCATGATCACGTTGCAGGCCTCACGTTGCAGAGCCTGCTTGGGATTCTCTCTCCCTCTTTCTCTCTTCCTCTCTCTCTCTCTCTTTCTCTCTCTGTCTCAAAAACAAACAAACATTCAAATACTGCATGACCCAGCAATGTACCCCTGTGCATTAATCTCAGAGAAATGAAGATGATCGTTCGCACAAACACGTGTACGCAAAGGTTTAGAGCAGCTCCATTTGCAACAACCGAAGCGGGAAACCATCCAGGTGTCCTCTGACAGGTGAATGGCTAACTACGCTGGGCCGTGCATCGGCCCCCAGACCCATGTGGCCCCCGGACCAGCACTCAGCAGTAAAAAGAGACTATCGATGCATGCAGCTGCCTGGAAGGATCGACAGAGAATTAGGCTGAGGGGGGTGAAAACCCAAACCTAAATGATGACATGCTGAATGATCCCATGTATATAACAGTCGCAAAATGACAAAATTAGAGAAATGGAGAAAAGATAAATGGTCGCCAGGGGTTAGGGAGGCCGAGGCTGTAATAGGGCAACAAGCGGGGGTCCTTGCCGAGATGGCCGTGTTCTGCATCCTGCTGCATTACTGTCCCTATCCTGGCTGTGACATTGGACCGTAGGTTTAAAAGATTCTACCACGGGGGGAAACTGTGTAAAAAGATACTCAGTGTGTTTCTGTGTTATTTCTTACAACTGCGTGTGAATCCCAAAGTTCACTTAGATAACTAAGATTTTAGTTGTCTCAAAATAAAAGTGCTATATAAATTTTAAAAACTCATAGTGGGGTAGGGTTGGACTGGAAAAGGGCCTGAGGGAGCTCTGTGGGGTGGTGGCAGTGATTGTACTTGATAGGGATTTGGGTTAAACAGGTTTAGGTATTTGTCAAGACACAGCAAATGGTCACTTAAGATTTGGGCATGTCGGGGCGCCCGGGTGGCTCAGTCGGTTGAGCGTCCGACTTCGGCTCAGGTCCTGATCTCACGGTTCCTGGGTTCGAGCCCCGTGTCCGGCTCTGTGCTGACAGTGTGGAGCTTGCTTGGGATCCTCTGTCTCTCTCCCTCTCTCTGCCCCTCCCCCACTCTCAAAAATACACAAATATTAAAAAAAAGATGTGTTCATGTCATTGTAGGTCAACTTGACATTAAAAAAGGAATTAAGTGAAAGTGTCTAGACTACCCTCCATTATAGGGATGGCGGGACAGTCACTGCACTTTCCAGTCTTCTCGGGAGGCCTGTGGAAGGGCGGGGGCTCTGCTTCTCCAGGTTGCCTGGCTCTGAAACTGTGCAGCCCGACAGCTTGTTAGCTGGAGCCCCTCTCCTTCCGCTCCGCGCTGCGTGTGACTCACAACCAACCAGCTTAAAATTGGATGTTAGGCTTCTCTGTCCTTAACAGTCTCTCCGCCATGTCGATCCCTCTGAACTTCCACTGGTGGCTTCGACTGGGGCTCCTGGGAGCTGCTGAGGCAGCACCGGGAAGGCCTCGCACGCTCCCCTCTCCCCACAGGGTCGGGTCAGCCTAGAACGGGGATGTGCAGGTTCTGAGGATGACGTTGATGTTCCCTTTCTAAAAAGATTTTTCTGATGTTTATTTATTTTTGAGAGAGAGAGAGAGAGAGAGAGAGAGAGAGAGAGAATGAGTGGGGGAGGGGCAGAGAGCGAGGGAGACACAGAATCCGAAGCAGGCTCCAGGCTCTGAGCTGTCAGCACAGAGCCTGACGCGGGGCTTGAACCCACGAACCGTGAGATCATGACCTGAGCCGAAGTCAGATGCTCTACCGACTGAGCCACCCAGGCGCCCGATGCTCTCTTCCCAGAGCCTCAGGCATCCCTCCGCCTATGACAGGAGAAGCCTGAGGCTCACAAGGGTGTAGGTTATCTTTTAAAAAACATGAAATTCACTTTCTTCTAAACTGTGTGCTATGGTAGGCAGAATAACAGCCCCCCCAAGGTGACCACGCCCCAATCCCTGGAACTTGACCACGTTAGGTGACTTACATGACTGTGAGGCTTTAGGGTCACAGATGGAATTAAGATTCCTAATCAGTTGATCTTGAGATGAAGACATTTCCCTGAATTCTACAGGAAGGTCCACTGTAATCAGTGTAATCAGGAGGGTCCTTACTTGTGGAAGGAGGCGGCAGGAAAAGGTAGTAAAGGGGAGGTGGGGTGATAAAGAAGCAGGACCAGGAGCAGACAAGGTTGCTGGCTTTGAAGATGGAGGAAGGGACCCACGCTAAGGAATGTGGTCGCCTCTAGAAGCCAGAAAAGCAAAGGAATGGATTCTCCCGAGGGCTTCCAGAAGGAACACAGCCCCGCAGACCCCTGCCTGTTAGCCCGTTGAGACCCTGTCAAACGTCTATCCTCCAGGAGGCTACCTTGAGCGGTGGTGCTGCTGCGGTAGGGTCCCCTCCCTGAGGAAAGAAAGTGACAACATCCCTCACGCCCTTGTAACAGGAGGCCACTTAATCAGACTGCATGTTTGTGTGTTACCATATGTGGGAGACAATGAAATAGAAAATGTATAAAACACTACGCCACGTTCAGGGGTGCCGACACGAATAAAGTTGCTTCCTGGAAAGAAAAGCCTCGGGGTCACAACCCTCTGTGCGAGACGCCTGCTACAGTGCTGCTTAGCCGTGGAGGAAGCCGTGGAGACTACAGGTTGTGTGTGGCGTGGACGGGGCACAGGGAAAAGGAAATGATGTCCAGCCTCTGCACTAGAGCGTTTTACTTTAAACACTCTTACCATAACTCTTAATGGTCATTTCTGGGCTCTCTCTGTGAAGCAGATCAACCTCACCAGGGTTTTAATGACGTATTTTTTTAAGTTGATTTATTTATTTTGAGACAGAGAGAGAAAGGGAGAGAGAGAGTGCGCGCGCACACAAACGGGAGGAGCAGAGAGAGAGGGGCAGAGAGAATCTCAAGCAGGCTCGGTGATGTCCGCTCAGAGCCCCATGTGAGGCTCGACCCCACAAGTCGCAAGATCATGACCTGAGCTGAAACCAGCAGTTAGTCACTCAACCAACTGAGCCACTGCGGTGCTCCTTAGCGACTTATCTTTTTAAGGAGAGTTCTCACAGTTCAGTGGAGTCAGTTTTACGCTGACCAGGCATTTATTTCTATTTGAAAGGAAAAGACAAAGAATGAGGTGGGGGCGGGGGGGGGGCGGGAGGGGGTAAAAAAAACTTTTGAAACTTTATAGCTCATATATTTTGACTGTATTGGGTTAAAGAAATATATGATTAAAATGACTCTCATTTCCCCCTTTTTTACTTTTTTAAATATGACCTCCAGAAAATTGAAACTTATAAATGTGACTCATATCTAGGTTTGCATCGGACACCAGTGCTTTATAGAAATTATTGCCACGTTGTTTTTGTCTGAAAAGATAATCAGAGTATGCAGAAAAACATACAGGATAATATATTACTTTTTCTGGATCTTATGACATTTGAGGATTTTTCAGCTTCTGAAAATTTGTAATTTGTTGTGATATTTATCATTTTAAATAAACATTTACTTTCATACCTATTTGTGTGTTTATGAGTCTGCATTCTTCTTCTGGAAGAAATACCCCAAGGTGTACACACTGCCTGTCCCACCAAACCTAGATATGTCCTGGAGGTCAGGCACTGTTCTTTCCAGGGGGCTTGGGGGACATTCGCTAGCCCAGGGGTCAGTTCTGGGAAGTTAAGAGACTCTTCTGTGTATTGTTTCCAGTTTGTTCTCAGAAGGTTCCAAGTAGCTGGAGGGTGAGGGTGGGAGAGCTGAGAAAGTGGGGGTGGGGGGAAATGGAAGGGGGAGGGGGAGGAGGGCTGGGGATGGAGGGCCTGGGATGGAGGGCTGGGGTGGAATGGAGGTCAGGGTTAGGGTGGGGGGAGAGGGCTGGGGGTGTGAGGGGTGGGGGAGGTGGGGTTTGGGATGCAGGGCAGGGGGATGGAGGGCAGAGGCGGCCTGGGAAGGGGAGGGGAGTGGGCAGCTGAGCTCCTTAAGCAACCAGAGAGCAATGCCTGCTCTTCCCTCTGCAGGTCATCCCTGCAGTATAAAGTCCTTCCTTTTCAGCAGCAGTGACTTAAAGAACAGGAAAGAATGGGTTAAGAAAATTCAGTTTATGCAAATGAAGCGAGGACAGAGCACTGGAAAGAAAGGAAAATGTTATTATAAAAAGGCCCAAGCAAATTTGTGGGCAAGAGTAGTAATGAGGGAAGTCAGACACAGCTCATTTGCGAATCTAAGTTTATTCCGCAGGACACAACTGGAAATTCTCCAGTCATTGAATTTAAGGACAATGCAGGAGCAGGAGTAAGAGAGCCAGGTGACAGTGAATCAGAGATTTCCTCAGACTGTAAGTTTGAACACCCTGCACTGAGGCTGTGCTTTGGCCCACGGAGGTAAAGGAAGTGAGAAAATAGCAAAAATAGACGTGAAAAGGGAGGTCAGGCATTCCGGGCGTATTAATTAGTGCAGTGATGCAGTGTATACTATTCTACAGTGTTACAGCACAGCGTATAGTGTGTGTGTGTCATGCAGCATACGGTGTACGTATTTAGTGTGTTCGTGTAGCACAGTATGTGATATGTGGATGTAACCCAGTGTATACAATGTGTACCGAACGCGTTGGATCATATGCATTGTCAGTATGTGTCTATAGCACAGCGCAGAGTGTGTACATATAACACAGCACATAGCATGCGCCTATAGCACAGAGTGTAGTAAGTGTATACAGCACAGCATGTGGTGAGTTTACACAGCCCAGTGTGTAGTTAGTATGCACATATAGCACAGTGAGTAGTGTGTACATGCAGCACAGTGTATAGTACGTGTACGCCGCCCAGTGTGTAGTTGTGTATATAGCGCAGTGTGTAGTAATGTATACACTATAGTGTAGAGTATTCCTTTCAAAGACTGAAGGAAAGGAAAGAGAAATGAAGGACAACTTTATGACGGATAAATAATTTCTCCAATTTGTGGGGAGAGGGCTCAGAGTACTCTGATCACCTGCTTTATTATACTGCTCGGTCAAATGAAACACCTTAGTTAGTGGCACGTCACTCAGGACCCCAACCCCAATAGCCACACTTGACCCTGATAATGACTTCTCAGTCACTGAACGTTACCTGGATCCAAAAGTGGGCACATTTCAAAAATTGTTAATGACGAGCAATAAACAGAAGCACAAATGGAGTTATTGGGCAGGTCACGTATAGACATGGCTCTGTTGCCTTTGAAATGAGGAGAGCGTGATAAATGAATATTGGACCCATTAGGCAGCACTGAGGAGACCATACATTCCAAGCGGTGTATGAACATTGGGGTATTGGCCGCACACAATTTGCAGTGGCACACGATGGTGGTAGGTAGATTTACTGAAGAGCGGTCCTGAGGCTGAGGCTACCATTATTTATCCAGTATAATAAAAGGGAAATTCACTACACAAAGGGGCTCATTATAGGGTAACACAAAGTAAGTGCACCCTACCTGAAGTAAGGAGATTGATAAGCAATATGCATTTTAGGGGTTAGGTTGAATGATAAAGATTGTATTTTTCCATGAGTTATGTTTTTAAAGAAATTCTACATTGGAAATGTCCTTGGTTGTAGCGTATGCAATATCTTCAACAAATAAATGGTGCATCTGGGTTTGGGTAACCAGGCTGAGTGGGGACAGGGGTGTGTGGCAGAGAGAGAGAGATGGAATCGGGGATGCTGGCTGGACAGGGCTCCAGAAATCCCTCCACCTGGGGGTCCCTTTGGCTTATTGCTTTACCATGGGTCTGCCCTCAGTGATCCCATTCTCAAATATAGGTCGTCTCTTGAAACCCCTTAAGGCTTATTAATCAGTTGAGTGTTCTGGTAAGTATATTACTTTTAAAATGTATTTTATGTGTATGGGGTGCCTGGGTGGCTCAGTCGGCTCAGCGGCTGACTTCGGCTCAGATCATGATCTCACGGGTCATGAGTTGGAGCCCCGAGTCAGGCTCTGTGCTGACAGCTGAGAGCTTGGAGCCTGTTTCAGATTCTGTGTCTTCCTCTCTCTCTCTCTGCCCCTCCCCTGCTCACCCTCTGTCTCTCTCTCTCACAGAAATAAAGAAACATTAAAAATTTGTTTAAATAAAATGTATTTTATGTGTAGAACATTTTACTTTTGATATTATTAATGACTTTCTCCAAATTAATTGTAATAAAATTGAATGGTATTTATGACATGTCTGGCTTCTTTCCATTTAGCAAGGGGTGCACACTCTTTAGTTTACTTTCTATTAATTTTATAGGAGAAAGCACAATTTGGCAAAGATAAATTTTAAAATTACATATAGCATCATGTTTGGGTTGAGGACCAAAAATATACATTGAAACATGGGCTGGTGGTTAGATACGTGTGATGGCCTCACTCCTTGGAGATGAACCAGCTGTTCTAACCTTCCACCTAGACATGGGGTGGGGGAATTGGGAGCCCTCCTCCCACCATATGCAGTGGTAGAATCTTGGCCACCCAGCCCTGGCCTCCAGCTCTACCAAAAACCTTTACACCAGACTTTGTCAATCCTGCACTTCTCAGTGACTGACATTCTGGCCGGAATACTTCTTTGTTGTGTGGGACTATCCCATGCATTACCGGATGTTTGAGAGCATCTCTGATGTCCACCCACAAGATGCCAATAGCATTTCTCACACCTAGGTAGTGACCACCAGAACAGCCTACGGGCATTGCCAACACTACTGTCTCCAGTAGAGGACCACTTTTTATGCCATCACCTCCTATGCTCTCCAACTGTCCCCCAAATCATGATCCACCGACATCCCTAATGTAGGAGAGAAAAAAGTCATTTCCAGAAGTTATATAAGCACAAACATGCTAAAATTTTGTTTTAAAAGTCATTTGTTTAAAAGTTTCCCCCCAAATATTTTCAAATCTAATGAACAAGTCCTTTACTTAAAACCTACTTTTTGCAAAGCATGGATCTGATCCACTTTTCTCTTGAGTCAGATTTTTTCAAGCTCTTTCCAGGTTCCTGAGCCAAACAAACAACTTCTGAGGCCATTGACAGCCTATGAAAAGAGTATCTCATTTTCTCTTTAATACTTCAAGTTTTCCTTTGTAAAATCATTCTTTTGTAAGAACAGGGAAGGAGTTGAAGCTGCAGAGTTATTTTAACTCTGGTTTGTATTCACACTGACATTATGAGCATTTGATTTTGCAAAGTTTGGAGAGACTTTGCTCCACAAATTTCCACTGAAGGTGCAGAGCTATAAATCTCAGAGAAGTGTGACATATATAGGAATCGCTCACACATACTTCATTTGTGCCCTGTGAGTAGCACCATGGACAGTGAGTAAAGGGCACGTGGCCAACGATGCGGTAAGCATTTTCAAACAGCCTTCAGAATGAATTTGTCATACACAGATAGGACACTAGATGCATCATCTAACTAATAAGACCAAGAAAGAAATGTCATTTGCTTCAAAATAACCTACACACTCAGTTTGCCTTCCTTTATAAAATCGTAAGCATTAAAATAAAAGCCGTTGCTAGCATTTTTTCTGAAAACAAGTTGGGAATTTTGGAAGTCAAAGCAAAATCTTTTTGTTTTAGTCAATCGTTTAAAAATAAGAAAGCATACCTTATGATTAAATCCGCAGAATCAAGAAAGCACCAGTTCATAGAAACACTGTTAATGCAAGAACACCTCCAAGCTTGAGCTTTCCCCGTAGCAAATAGTTCTGGAAATGTCTTCTTTTAATTGGTTGCTTAGCCAATTAAAACGTGAAAAACGTGGTTTTTCTGACCACGTGTTTTCCAAGGTTTAGGAGCCAGGTTTTGCCTTGGGCTATTTAGAACCAACTTAGCTGTGCAATGAAAACTTAGTTTTGTTTCTTATTGGTATCTGTCTGTCTATCCTTCTATCCACCCATTATCCACCTACCCATCTTATCCATCCATTCATTGATCTGCACAGGTTATTTATCAGAAATTAGTTGAGTGGCTTCTGCAATGCCTTTGTGTGATTTTTCTATGCCAGGAACATCCTAGGTCTAGAGATTCAGGGATGAAACAGATCTAGTCCTATGATCATAGACCTTACTCTGGCTTCTTAAGACTAACAAAGTTATGTCTCCCCTAGAAGAATTAGATAAATACATCTAGCAATTATCATATATGTAATTCATAATCTCTTCTGATGTTGGATTTGGAAGCGGCTATCTACGCTTCAAAATAATTAGACCCTCACCATCCTCTTGGCCTCAATTAGCAGCAATGGTAGCAATAGGAAGTGATTTCTTCTAGACTTAATCCCTAAACCTCATTTGCTTCTGTGCCCACTGGCTATGTTGTCTTGACCGATTGTGTATGGTTTGAGAATCTGTCATTTCAGGGATGCCTGGGTGGCTCAGTCAGTTAAGCATCTGACTTCAGCTCAGGCCATGATCTCACAGTCCATGGGTTCGAGCCCCGAGTCAGGCTCCGTGCTGACGGCTCGGAGCCTGGAGCCTGCTTTGGATTCTGTGTCTCCCTCTACCTCTGAACCACCCCCCCCCACTCTCTCTCTCTCTCTCAAAAATAAACAAGTATAAAACATTTTTTTGAAGAATCTGTCCTTTCAATATTGGAATGAACAATATCAATTCTGGTACTTTCTTTGCCACTGAATTTCTCTGACATTCCAATGACTTACTCTGGGGAATCAAATTTGGCAAAGGGAAGAAAGTATTAGTATTTGTTTTCAAAATTCAATTTAACTTTCCAGCATAGAAGTAACCCAAATCAAACAATTCAACCAATTAAAAGAAAACCTTTACTCTCAAAAAGTTAGCTCATCAGAGTTTAGTAAAACCTGAAAAACTAAGTCAATGTGAAGATAACTTATCTCATGCAATTTAGTAATTTAACTAATTTCCAAGCATTTTCTGGCTTTCTACCAATTAATATTTCCTTAAATAGTCAGTGTAGTTGCCCAGTTGACCACATCCTCACTAGCGCTTGATATTATTAATTATTTTATTAATATTATCATTATTATTTTGTACCTTGGCCAATCAGACTGGAAAAGAAATACATGCTCATTAATGTTTTTTCTGATTGTAAGCATACATTTTTATTGGTTTATTACTCATTTATATTTCTCTATCAACTAATTGCCTATTAGAATTCTTTTCCTATTTTTATTTTAGGTTCTTTGGTTTACTTTTCAATGTGGAGGGTTTTTTTTGTGGTTGTCGTCATACATTTTCAATTTTAAAACTTTTCCCCCTCCTGAATTCCTTTTCTTCCCTCTCCCCCCCCCCAAACTTCTTTTACCCATAGTCTTCCCCACCTCGGGGAGGACAGCCCCATCCTTCCGATTGCTTCATTGAAAAGCATCCATTTTTCAGTCATCTGTAATACTACTAGTAGCTTTTCTAAATTTGTCCTAATGAAAGCTTTTACTTATTATAAATAAAAAATACACACACTGCAAATCATCCTTCACCCATTCAAGAGGATGCTCCAGCCATCATCTGTTCTCCCTCCTTATCATCAGATCTCTGGAACATTCCAGAAATACACAGACACCAAACACACTAGACTTTCTCTCATTAAGAAAACAAACAGGGACGCCTGGGTGGCTCAGTCGGTTAAGAAGCTGATTGCGGCTCAGGTCATGATCTCGTGGTTCATGAGCTCGAGCCCTGAGTCAAGCTCTGTGATGACAGCCTGGAGCCTAGAGCCTGGAGCCTGCTGTGGATTCTGTGTCCCAGTCTCTCTCTGCCTCTCCCCCCCTCAAAAAAAGTAACATTAAACAAATTTTTTTTGAAAAGAAAACAAACAAACAAAACAACTAGAACAGCAGCAACAACAAAAACCACAACAACCTTTTCTTTTCTAACACCATCTGATGAATTCCTTGGGCTATCAAGAACCTTACTAGACTTCAGGATGCTAAGAACCCTGGAGGATAAAAAGATCAAGACACAGACGATCTTGAAACTGACCTTACCGAGGGAGGTTAAGGCACAAGGCATTCGCTTGGGAGTTGGACCAAGTTTTTGTATTTTATAGTTTTAGCAACAGGAATTGTAAGTTGCCTTCACTTAAAAAGATATCACTAAAAAGGCATAGCTGTTTTTTTTAATCTTGATCTGCCCTGAGACGCCCAAACTCCTCTCAGAGGCCCCCCAGGAATCAAGGGGACTGGGAGTTGAATCTCGGCAGGTGGGAAATGCACCAACCGCCCCACTCTGGGTTCTCAATAAGCATCTTGGAGCATCCCCGCCTATCCATACGTGACCAATTCCAAATGTAAAAAATCAATCAAAGGAGCTTCTAAAAGTATAATTAATTGTAAGGTTTTGTTTAATCATTATTCATGTCATGGGATGTTTTGAGCTGCCTCAAAACAGATGGGCAGAACACAACTTCTGTTTTAAGACTCTTGATTTTCTAAAGTGAGTTGAGTTTTCTGAACTCTTTGCTGATTGGCGTGAACCAGTAACCCTTTGCTGCGTATAAATTTGGACAGAGGACTTTTTGGCGCATTGACAGTAGTTAAAAAGGTACTCAGCAGATGGCCTAGTTGGTTCACATTAGAAATAGATGGTGTTTGGAAACGTTCTCATTGCATGTCAGTGACTTACCAGTCTCAACTCCAGGAGGGTAGGAGGTGACTTCTAGGTGCTAAATCTGTTCTGCCTGCTCTGCAGGGAGCATAGGATGAAGGAGAAGCTATCAGAATCAGCTTGTCCCACCTGCTGGGGCTTAGCACATGCCTGACACACAGTAGGTGCTGAATACGTGTTTAAACCCGGGGTTCTCCCATGCTGGTGATTCAGTTTTGTTAAGGTGGAGAGTCTTAGTCTTGTACTTTGGGGGATATGTGACACTGCCCACAGGGGAAGTGAGATCAACCCTACACATAGATAGTCCTCAACTACTCTTGCCTCCAGATCTTTCCACTGCTGACTTAGATGTTTTCCGCTGGGAAAATGCGCTGCTCTTTGATTCCAGTTTCCTGAATGCATACTGTATGGTGGCTAAAGTCATCCAGAAACTCATCAAAGTCTTTGATCCACCAAATACTTTTTAAAACATTTTTAAATAATTTAAAAAATTTTTTAAATGGTCATTTATTTTTTAGAGAGAGACAAAGCACGAGCAGGGGAGGGACAGAGAATGAGGGAGACACAGAATCTGAAGTAGGCTCCAAGCTCTCAGGGCAGAGTCTGACACAGGGCTCAAACTCATGAACTGCGAGATCATGAACTGAGCCAAAGTCGGACGCCCAACCGACTGAGCCACCCAGGTGCCCTGACACACTGGATATTTCTTATGAGCAGGTTCCCACTTGTGCTTCCTATCAGTTCAGTGTTTTTCCTACTGGCCGGAGGTAAATGTGTGGCTCGCCCCCCTCCTTGACCTGAGCACTGAGGTTTGGGGAGCCATGAGATCCCCAGTGAGCTGGCACTGAGCTGGTATTGAATTCAGAAAATGCCTTTGGCTCTTGTCCATCAGTTCACCTCCTTGTAAGCAGTGTTTACAAAGCACACACACACACACACACACACACACACACACACAGCTTAGCTAAGGGTCAGCCACAGAGAGGTCCCTGATAACATAAATGTACTAAAAAGTGGTGGATTTTATGAATTCCTGTCATTCTTCGTTTGACATTTTAAGGTGTAATAACATTTTTTATTAATTGCTTCCCTTTTGTAGTTTTGGTGTGTGTGTGTGTATTTTACTGTTATTGGAGGTTTATTCTGGGGAAGTAAAAACATGTCCTTGGTGCAAAATCTTGCACTGAAAGCCATTTTTCAAGTGAATGTGTCACTTCCTGAGCCAGTGTTTGATTACAGAAAATAAAATTGTCCTGCACAAGCCAGTTTAACTTCCTGCCATTGTTGTGTTGGCTCAAACATTTTGTTTATCAAAATGCAACCTTGCCTGGTTCCAGCTGCAATGAATTCTCAAGACAAAAAGAACTGCAAACTGGGCTCTTGGCTACATTGGTGCCATTCCTCATTTGCTTGGTTAAAGCATTATCATTTAAGAATTAAATTTTCAGTCAGGAACTTGAAACATCTTGCTTTCAAAATGAGATGTTAGAAGCCTATTGAGTGAAAAAATACCAGATAATGAAGACATTCAGAGCCCTCTGGAGTCACTGATGATGGAGACAAACATACCTCTGTCTCTGAAGATTCCGATCTTGAACTTGACTGGATGAAAGTCTCTTCTGGCACCGCAGGCACACTGGAAGTCAGCAGCACCAGTTGACGTAGCAGGCATCATGTAATTACAAAGTTATTTCAGAGATGAACTTTATAATGGTGGCAAACAAATATGCTTAAATCTGATTGTCTCTTCTTCAAGAAAACTCAACAATAAATTACTTGAAATCCAGATCTTGGTGGGATATCTGAAAACAAACCTGCAAGATTTTCTTTGAAGAAAATCTAAGATCCAGAGTTTGACTGGAAGTAATGAATGAAAAGTACTAGTACATGAAACTTAAAATAAGAAGTTGCTTGGCTGTTCCATCAAGTGTGATTTCAGAAACTCCTTGAATGGTGACACTCATATACCCTAGGAAAGTTGGAGAAGCCCTAGGCTATCAGTGTGATCGATTCTAGTTTGGAACCAGTGCAGGTAATCTCACTGGAAAGTATACCTTTTTCAAATGGATGAGAAAGATGCATTTCATTCCCATCAAAAGTTACCCTTTGCTCAAATAAATGGTGAAGAGACTGACCTTAACTCAATGCTTCTACTTGCAGTGGATTGGGTCACATAATATCTCTGTGTTCCCGATGCTTGTGATGACAATATGGATAAACACTAACCATGCCACAAAGCGCCTAATGGTTGGATCTGGCACAGAAAGTGTCAACACTGTGTGAACGTGTTGGTTTTTGTTTTTGTTTTTGTTTTTAGCAATTGCTGGATTGGCTTGGGAAAACGTGTACATTTGGATGCACTGATGGGGCTAAGATGATGACAGCTGATGATGTAGTTTGGGCTCCTGAAGCATCCCCCGAGATGAAGATGTCTGTGAAAGTGGTGTATTAAGAAGGGACCCCAGGAAAACTGAGTGAGGATGGGGAGGTGGGACCAGGAAGGCAAGGAGGCCCTCCCACAAAGAGATGTAGATGCTGCCCATGTGGAGTGTGAATAGGTGTGCCTGAAAATAGTAGAGGCTCAGGGGGTGTGAGCATTGCTGGTGCACCTGCTACAGTCCACTGAACACTCTGTCAAGACCATGACCCCTCAAACAGCCTGTCCCTTCATTTCCTCTGTGCTTATGTCAGTCTCCTTGTTGCCTAGCCAGCATCTACACCCCACTTTTCCTGACTGATGTCCAGCACGAGGTGTCCCACGGAAACACACACATTTCTAGACTTTATTGCAGCTAGAAGTGGCTGATGTGATACCCCTTTGTGGTATCCCCTTCCTTTATTATTCCTACTGATGCCAACCTACAGGGATCATCTTGTGACCAGAGATGGCAAGCAGGAGGACGAGGACTGCCATAAGTGTGGTGGAAATGTAGAAGATGGAAATGTAGAATGACCTGGGTCCCGGGGGCACCTGCACCAGCCCTAGGTGGCCACCTCCTAACTCCTTGTGTTGTGGCTGACATATATCTTAAGCTAAGTATTTCTAGTGAGAGTGTTATTTGCAGTTGCAACTGTTCCTAACGAATGAAGCATTAAATGTAGGGGTAAAGATACACTGAATAAAGTAGACAGCAGTTTCTTGTTTATTTGTAGTCAAATTTTAATAAAAGGCACTGTGGCTTTGAATGTTCGTCCTGCTGCTCCGTGGACATAGCTGATCGGATGGAAGTGAGCAGCGGTCAGGGTTTCCAACTCAAGGTCAAATTGTTGTTTTTCTCTAAGGAGGAAAAGCAATAGCCATCACTTGGATAAGGGGAATAAATTCATTGTTCATCCACACGATAAAGAGTGGCTCACAGATCTGGTTTATTTCAGCAGATGTTTAACATTCTTAATCAACAATTGCAAGGCAAAATGGAAGATGTTTATTACACATGACAAGATTGTTGAAATGAAGATAAGCTCGGGAATTTGATGAAGACAATTGATCATGAAGATGATTAATCATTGGGAACTGTTGGCTCATTTACATGTAAGGAGATTTACTGCATTTGTAGCAAAATAAAGGACATCATGAACCATCTTTCCTCCCTGAGAAATAGTTGTGATGACCGTGTGAAGGGCTAACCAGGGTGCATTCCCAAGTGTTCAGTCCCCAGAGCCTCCCACTGTGTAATGGCAGCATGTAGGATTGCCAGCCTCCCCCACTGAGCCCTGAGCCCCAGGAGGATAGGACACGTCTTTTTTCCTTGTCTTATCCCTTTCCTTGGCCATGTAATGGACTTGCAAATATCATGGATGAAGACTCACAGGGAGGGCCAAAGACTCCTTAAGCCTGCCACATGCACAAAGCATTAGCCTCCCAATGGGATGTGTTCATCGAGTTTCCCACAATCGAGAGCTTGGGCACCATACCTGACAACAGCCTGGATGGCTTTGGGAGGTTGGGCACATCTCTCATCAGAATTATGCTTGCACTGGTGGTAGGAAAGTGATAAACATTGACGCCGTTGGTATTTATGCATTACGCTAGCCTGGATTCTTGAAATACCGAGCTAACAAGTCAGGAGGAAAAAGGTACTGGATATAGAACCTGATATGCAGAGACAGCTTTTTGCAATATTCAGTCCAGTTTTTGGAAATTGGCAGACTCACTGCACCGGCATTTCATCTGCTAAACAACAAAGCAGGAAGGAAATCTTTTGTTCCTTCAAGGTATATTTAAACTATTATTTTTCATGTTAAAGCATCCATAAACACTGAATCAGAATATAGAATTTACTTGTGATTGGATGACAACAAGAAATTCCTGGGGGGTGAGGGAACAAGTGGGAAAGAAAAAAATCAAAAGGGGTTTACATTTTTTTCCATCTGATTATTCCTGTGGTAGAGAGAACGAACTTGCATCCCAGGGGTGTATGGTGAAGGGTAAAGAGACCCTATAGATAGAAGATTGTCATGAAAGTCTAATAGTTCTGAAACATTTGCACTTTCCAAACGTTAAGTTTCCTTTAGTCTATAAAAAAACTCAGAATATTAGCACAAATACTTAGATGAAACTGGAGTTAGATAAAGGCTTACTAAAAATTTGTGACATAGCATTAACTTTAGTGCTGAGGAGTAGCAATTAAATGTCCTGTTTATCCAAAATCTTTTCAAGCAAATGAACACTTAAAAATGGACCCTTTGGCTCTTAGTCTTATATCCCTAGCTGTCCTCAGTTAGAATTGTAGGTACTTAGTCGTTTCACATGTGTGTATCATGGAGCCTACCAGTTCCTCACATAAGCTTTTCTCTTGTGTCTTTTTGTTTATAAAGCAGAGTAACCCAATGGAGAAAGAATACTCTTCAAAAGACAGCGCTGAGTAACTGAACATCTACGTTCAAAACAATAAACACTGATTCATACCTCATAGTCTATACAAAATTAACTACTTGTGAGTACCTCCAAATGTAAAACCTGAAATTTAAAAACTGCTAGAAAAAAACATAAGAGAGAGAACCTTTGAGACCTTGATCACATTTTATTTCATCAGCTCATGTCATCACAAGAAGGGTGAGAACAGAACACCAAGATATTTTGAGAGACCACATCCACAACACTTTTGTTATAATATAGTGCTACAGTCATTCTATTAGTTATTGCTGCCCAATTTATAAGTGAAATTTTATCATAGGTATGTATGTATAAGAAAAAAAACACAACATATATAGGATTTGGTACTATCTGCTGTTTCAGGCATCCACTGGGGGTCCTGGAACATATCCCTTGAGGACAAGAGTGGACTACTGTATTAAGAAAACGAGAAAACAAGGCACAGACTTGGAAGACATATTTGCAAAACACATAAGTGATGAAGTACTTGTACCAGACTATATAAAGAACTCTCAAAACTCAGTATGAAGAAAACAAACAACCCCCTGCACACAAGTTTTGAACTGACACTCAGTTCAGTTTCAGTTAAGTTTGGGACTTAACCAAAGAAGATGGATGGATAGAAAGTAAGAATTTGAAAAGATGGCCAACATTGTCAGTCATTAGGAAAATGCCAATTAAAATAACAGGCCCCATGGCATACCTGTGGAATAGCTTTAAAAAAAAGAACAAAATCAAATGTTGGCGAGAATACAGAGCAACTGGAACTCTCACACAGGGGAGGGGAACACACAATGATGTAGACACTTGGCAAAGCAGTTTGGTAGTTTTTCATTAAACTAAACACACAACTTAATACTAGACCCAGCAATCCCACTTCTATATATCTACCTAAAAGAAATTAAGTGCACAAAAGCCTGCATGCAAATGTTTAAAGCAGGGGCTTCTGGGTGGCTCCGTCAGTTAAGTTTCTGACTCTTGATTTTGACTAAATCATGATCCCTGCCCGGATCATGGGATCGAGCACCACATTGGGCTTTGCGGCTCAGCATGGAGCCTGCTTAGGATTCTCCCTCTCTTTCTCTCCTTCTGCCCCTCTCTCCACTCCCTCTCTCTTTCTCTAGAAAAAATTTTTAATGTTTATGGCAGCTTTATTCATTATCGCCCCAAACTGGAAACAACTCAAATGTCCATCAGCTCATAAACGGATGAAGAAATTGTGGTCATCCACATGATGGAATCCAGCTGGGTGAGCAGCAAGACCACGCCACTGGCCTGCACAGGACAAGGGTAACTCCCAGAAGGAAAATGCTAATTGAAAAATGTCAACCTCAACAATATGAGTCCATTTATAAGACATTATGGAAAAGGCAAAGCGTTAGGAACAGAAATTAGATCAGTGGTTTCCAGGGAGAAGCGGACTGAGGTCATGATGGAAACCCTCTATATCTTAAAACTATCACCGAGTAGTTTCATTAGTACATAAATTTGCCACAATATATAGAAATGTACACCTAGAAAAAGTGACTTTTACTCAATGTAAATTGTACCACACGAAATCTGTAGGGTTATGGAGGAATGAGACAAGGTAACCAAATATGATGTGTGATCTGAATTGGATCCTGAGCCAAAATATAAGTAAATAAATAAAGGAATAAATAAATAAATAAATAAATAAATGTACACCAGAGGTGTGTGGGTGGCTCAGTCAGTTGAGCATTCATCTAACTCTTAGCATGACTTGATTTCAGCTCAAATCATGATCCCAGGGTCGTGGGATCGCGCCTTGCATCAGGCTCCCACTGAACGTAGAACCTGCTTAATATTCTCTCTCTCTCTCTCTCTCTCTCTCTCTCTCTCTCTCTCCCCCTCCCTCTGCCCCTCTGCCACCACTCGTGCTCACTCTCTTTCTCTAAAATAAACAAACAAACAAACAAATATTATAAATGTACAACAGGACAATATGAAGACATTATTGGAACAGTTGGGGAAAAATCAGTGAAGTGCATATTTGTTAATATTATTGTATAAGTGGTAGTTTTTTTGGACATGGCAAAGGTAGCATGATTGTGTAAGAGAATGTCCTCTCTTTGGAGATGCAGGCTGTGGTGTTTATGAGTGAGTCAAATATCATGACCTCTACAAGTCACTTTCCAAAGCTTCAGAATGTCCAGAGGAAAGAATCTAGGGGTGGGAGGGTGTTCAGAGAAAATGAACAAAATGTTCACAACTGATGAATCAAGTGAAATGGTTATTATATTATTTTATTTTTCTGTAGGTTTATAATTTTTCAAACAAAAAGCTGGCCAAAAAAAGTGTTAATCCATTTTTAGCCAGTAGTGACCTTTGAAGAAGTTTATCCTAATAAAGTAATTGAAGCTGTATACCAAGTTGTAAGAAAAATAGTCCACACTCTAAATAGTTCACACTCTAAAGTTCACAAAGCTAAAGTATTGCAAAGTGTGAAGACATCCACACCACATGGTCCCCAGCTCAGTGCAGCACTCAATACATTTTTATTTAAAAAAATGAGCATTTTCATCAAAGGATAATGGGTAAATCAATTACAGAATAATAACATAATGCAATATTATGCAAACGTTAAATGTGGTTTGCTAAATATTTAATGAAATGGAAAATGCTTATGCTATGTTAAATAAAAAATCAAGATATAAAACCTATATATATAAGGCTATTTTCTAAAAACATATTTTTTAAAAACTTGGAGAGAAAAACCTAGAAGGAGATAAACTGAAACATTAAAGGAGGTTGTCTTTGGTGATAGGACTTATTTTTGTTTATATTTTGTCCTATTTTCCAATTTTCTACACTGAGTATATTCTTTTTCTTTCAGCAACATCTGAAAATGAGTTTGAGTTTAACAATGCAGTACCTTGGAAAGGAAACAAAGTATATCTCAAAGAATCTCTTAAAACAAGTATCTGTGGGATTAGACACTAGCAACCCTGAATGAGTTAGTAAAGGCTTGATGGATGGATTGATTGATTCACAATCATTTACCTAATAACGGCAAAGCCTCTGGACTTCAAGTGAATTGTTCTCTTCACTGAGAAATCATTTTCAATGTGCTTTAATAGCATGATAGCACTTTCTGATTGTGCATTAATAACTCTTACAATGTAAAAACAGAAGGAAATAAAACCATACATCAGATAAAGTAGGAAAAATCCAGTTGTTTTGTCTTCCTGCGTTTTCATGTCTCCTCTCTTGACCCCCAGTCAGGTTCTGTTATAAGCCAGGGTGTGGGGTATACAAGAAGAGCCCCTTTCCAATTTGCTTTTACCTCTAGATTGTTCTCTGCCAGTTGAGAGATGTCCAAATCATGGTGAGAAGTTTCTTCTTGAAATCATATGGCTTGAGGGAGTGAGCATAAAACAGGAGAAAAACTGTGAAAAATTTGGAAGGTGGAAAAATGTGTGAAAATACAGAGCTGTTTGTCAAAATCTTCCAGCCAGAGGCAGCCCTCGCGCCAGGATCCTGTCTCCCCAGATCAAGTCTGGGTCATGGAGTGGAAGCCCGTGGACCTTGGAAAAAGGCCCATTTGTGCAGCAGAGGTCAGCACACCTTCTGGAGCAGGGGCTGGGCAGAAGGACCTGCATGGGGTGAGCAAGGCCAGCAAGATGCTGCTTCTGATTTCCTCCAGCTCTGAGGTCCCGGGGTGATGAAATTGACGCCAAGAGCGTCCACTTGGGGGAGATTGCTCTTTGGGAATGTGTTGGTGCATTTCTTTGGGTGATTCCTCATAATGAAGAGTTTGGTTCCTGGACTGGAGGAAGCCACCACCCCCTGCAGCCCAGACTCGGCCCCCGAGTCAGGAAAGTCAGGCGCATCCTTCTGCATGTGGGAGAACATGGCAGAGAGGACCAGGGGTGTGTGTGGAAGAGCTGGGACCATTTAATAACTGATCGCCATTTCTTGCCAAACTCAGTGGTGTGAATTCCTTTAGGTCTTGATATAATTGGAGTCTCAGATTGATTGGGTATTAAGAGAAAAGGTTGGCAGTATCCCAATAAGAATATTTCAAACAAACAAAAAATTTTTAATTTTCTTTTAAAATTCCCAATACCTCATTTTCTGAATAAAAATTTTTGAATAGACGTTTTTGAATGAAATACATTTTTTCTCTGGCTTTATTTCTAGGGACCAGTTTGAAGGCCTGAGGGAAATTAAAAGGATTTGTCCTGCACCTTATTTTCATGTTAACTCTACCGTGGAATGCACGCGCCATCAGTCATTTATAATATCCTGAAATGGACACTTTCCCCTAAATTACATAATAGTGTTGCATAAACACTCTCATGCCTGTGAACTCAATTGAGTTAAGTATTAAGTATAAAGAGTTCTACAAAACCATGCAGTTAATAAATGATGTTACAGCTTAATGTTAGTGCTTAGGAACCTTTGAGAGTTTTTATCTCCATATTTTAAATTCTTAATGATCCCTCCCCCTTTCTTATTAAAGCCTGTTGGAGAAATGAATCTTTTTGTCCTGGAAATCCTTAACATTTTCCTCATTAGTTAGAAGGAAAGGGACCCCAGCAAATGCCACCTCCTTCTTTCTCTCCCTCTCCCTTTTTCTCTCTGGCTTCTATCTGACTGTCCAATTGAAGCAACTGGCATTAAATTTCAGTGTGCAAATTCAGTTGGTATGATCATGGTGTAAAGGTGGGACATTTACATCACCTCCCCTACTTAGCTTTTACTGCAGTGAGTGTACCCTGCCCTGTGTGCGTGGATGAGTGCGTGCGTGCACGCGCACGCGCGCGCGCACACACACACATACACACAATCATGGTTGTGGGGAAATCTCAGAACATAAGAAAGGCTAAAGTCCTCAAGAGATCATTCTATCCAACTCCTTCATTCTACATGTCAGAAAACTGAAGTCCAGAGAGGGCAAGGCAAACGCTCAAGTCACCAGCGGGTTCCAGGTAGCCCTGAGATCACTGCCCCGTCTTCTTGTCCTTCTATCCCGCCATGTGTGCAAGAAGTAGGAACTCATAAGTTTGAGCATCAGCCTGCTGCTGGCCCACCATGTGAGCTTCAGAAGATAGATCACTTATTTTCTTCAAGCTCGTTTCCCTTCCCCAAAACAGGATTGGCATCACCTGTCACAACACCGGCCGGGAGATGAGAAAGGGTGATGTGTCTTCCAAGCTTCTTATGGTGCCTCATTGGAGGCAGATTCCTAGGAACATTAGAGTCTTTCCCCAACCCTCGTCTTTCAGGTCCCATCTTGTTGACGCTGCCCCGAGTGTGGAGGCCAGGTAGTCAGCACTGCCAGGTGTCCGTTGTGTCTTCCTCAAGCACATTTCCTGCCCCATGCTTGATAAAAAGGGATTTTGTAATGCCACAAGTTTGGGTAACACTACACACTGTGCAACTTTGGTTAATTCATCAGTTCCTGAAATTATTGGACCCTGTCCACCACCTACCTGTCACCATTCTGCTGAATGAGGGCAGTCAGGACCATCCCAGGCATTGTTATAATATGTAAAACCAAACCAAACCTCAAGGAAACAAAGCAAAAACCACTTCCATGGCTGAGATTCACCAACGTGGGCAATGTTAGGTCACCCCATTCTGTGGTAAGTATGGCCAAGGGGCTCCTGACCCCCATGGGTGAGCTCTACCCTCCTTTCGGTAAACCTGGCTAAAATGGGGCACTATATCAGAGTGAGCTCCAGTGTGATGTTGCTCAGTCCCTTCCCGGGAGCCCAGGATTTTCTGACCTTGAAAATGTAACTCTGCCCTCTCTGAGGAAGAGCCTGGAATGTGTCCGGCATGTGGAACATGTCCATTATGTGCTTTATGAACTGTGAGCTTCTCTCAAAGCCTCCAGCCCTCCTTGGTAAAGGATGTTTCCAAACAAAGTGACAGGCAACACCCCTGCTCCTGATGCTACATTTGACCTTGACAAATGCATGTAAGAATTAAGATGATGGCTCCGATTTTATAAAATTCCATCAGGTCTTGAGTTCTATTGCACGCTTGCCAGATGTGACTGTTCTGCTTTTTCCCCTTCTCTTCCTGTTGCTTTGTGTCCTAGCATTTGAAGAAATCCTAGGTCACTAAAAGACGTTCTAAAGCCCAAGTAAGTTCTTCAGAGCACGTCATGTACAGATGCAGAGATGAAGCTGGACCCCAGTTCATGGAGACAGAAAGACGACCCACCAAGCCATGAGGTGCTTTGAGGCTGCTGGAGGTCATTTGCTGCGCTGGTCAAGTGCCTAACCCAGCTTCTCCCAGCGAGGACAACTGTCCCGTGAACTGGGTGAAGTGCACTGTGTGGTTCACCATCCAGAAATCATGACATTCAACCATCCTGGTGCAAACCATCAGTGCCCTGCACAATGCTTCCCACTGTTGCTGGGGGAACGGTGAGCACAGGATCTTTTCAGAGCATTTTATCCGGGAAATGATTGAAGAATGACAGACTTTATGAGAGGCCATTAATTTTTATGAAAAGAAGAAAAATTACCTTTACTAGAAATTGTGATCCTGTTTGAAATGAAAGGAACATGACTTGCTTATTTCACTCAATAAAAAGAGTAGCCAAAACCATTTATTAACCAGATGGTGGCAGTGTTTTCATTAAGAAAAGATAAAGTGATATTATGCACTCTTCTGATCCATTTTATCAAATGTTTAAGAGGATGGATTTTTAGGTCCTTCTCTCTAAAATGCTTAAAATTCCAATGAAACAATGGGAAGCAGGGTGTTTGATGGTTCCTGAGAGTTTTTGATAGTTTCTACCACTAGGAAATTACATAAATTATATGAGCCAAAATTAAAATGTTTGACACCTTTTCTATTGCTCATCCCTTTGTGAAGCTTTGTAGGAATGGACTAAAGTACAGGCTGGCTGGGCTTATGGTTCCACTGACTGGCTTACCAGTTGACTTGACTTGTATGGCTAAGATGCATTTTTGACAATTTAGATGCTCCTCTCTCTTGGGTTCTATCAAAGAGGAGAAGAAGTTGTGTTCTGCTTTCTTCTCTAAAATTATCCAATGAATCCTTTGCTCATCCACTCCCTGAAGACAGCACTACTGAGTCATACGTCACAGACAAGCAGAGCACCCGAGTTTTATTTCTGTTACACAATCAGGTGACAAACAAGCCAGCATCCTTGCCAACATTTAAATTCCATTATGCCAAAAAGGATTGCCAATCAGGTCTGGGAATAACGTTGGCCTCCTACTGAAAGGCACCAAAAATATCCACAGCTTTGACCTCTCCATCTGGGAATATGATGTTACTCCTTCTCCAAGGGACTGAATCCTCCCACTCGCATGTGCTGCCGGCACCATCTGGACTGTCTCCATCTGGAAATCAGATCCTAAACCCACACAGATGTACTCAAAGCCAGTGCTATACCCGGCAGACTCCCTGACCCCTGGGCCCAGTAGGAAATACTGAGCACCACAGAGCAATTTGTCAGTCTGTATTGTCCTTCTTAATCTAGGATCTGTGCTTTCTTACTCTCCCAGGGACCAGAATTGAATTATTTTGTGTTCAGAGTTGTCTTTCCAAGGGTATATTGTTCTAATTGGCATTGCATTTAGGATGCATTTAGGATGATCTTTGCTAATCGGTATTGCAAAGCTCCCTTGCCCTCCCCTGCTGCCGAAAAATGCAAAGGCTTCCATAGGGATGCAGGATCAGGGTCACCTGGCCAGGGTTGCACAGCAGACTACAGGAAGATGAGTCTGGCAGCCTTGGATTCACAGTTTTCAGTCCGTAAAGAAGACAATGTGTGAGTTAAATGCACTTTGCTGATTTAAATAAGAAGGAGTGCAAAGCCTGATCCAAGAAAAAGGATGCCATGGCCAAGAGCAAATGGGCCTTGAACAGCTTTCTATCGGGTGGTTACTCCAATCTTCACACTGTTCAATCTCACATAAGCTTGCAGAAATGACTAAGTAAGTCTAATGCTTAGAACAAAAGCTGTCACGAAGAGCTTTGTGGTAAGACCATCGGAGAATCTGAGAACCCCAGTACCTTGCAGGATTCACAAAATACTCACCAGAGAGGAGAAAGTTTCCAAATGCCCTTGAAAGTGATGTTGGCCAAAGATCCTCATGGGTGTTGGTGCCTAGTGGACACTTAGGATTTGACCCGGAAATGGTGGTAATCAAGTATTAGCTTCTAACCATTGACTGGGAGGTCAGGAAGCCATGAGGGGCAAAATAGCTGTTTCCAAATGCTCTAAGGCCCATCAAATCAAAGAAAGGAGTTGACTTCAGTAGGTGATTGATTCCAGCTCAGTGTAAGGAAGAACTCTCTAATAATTCACACTGCTTCCCAGAAATTACTCTAGTGAGCATGATCTTACATGTGGCACTCAAATGACTCAGGGGTTTTGGATTCAACTCTGCTTATGTACTTACCAACTGAATGACCAGTTGGGGGTTACTTAACTCCTCTGATCCTTCATTTTATCTGCCCAATCTACTTCTTACAGTTGTTATGCTCACGAAATCAGAATGTGTGTAATGGGTCCCTAATGGGATCGTCAATAGTACTGCTTGAAGTGGTCATCTTTTTTTATGAAGCAGAGCCTGTGGCTACCAAGGTTAAAGATGAGGCAATCCACAGGGTAATAAAAGTTTCATTCATTGAACACTTAGTACACTAGCACTGTACTGCTTGTTTACCTGACCTCAGACAATCCTCTCAGGAACCTTCAAAAGAAGGTTGTAATCCTTATCTCATAGTTAAGGAAATTGGGGCTTTGGGATATAAGTTGCCCAAGTGAATAGCAGTGCTGAAATTTGAACCCAAGTCCAAGGGGCCTCTTCCCCTCCCACTCAGATGTCCTGTGTCTCTCACCTGTCCCTTTTGAGTCAAGCAACAGAGTTGATATCCAGTGATTCTGACAGTGTTACTTGCAGTGCAAAATAGGAGGATGGTACAAAAGTGTTCACACCTTGCTACAAATCTCCTCCCGCTGAAGTCAAATAATATCCAGGAGACCAGCATCAGTTTCAGGGTGGTTTGCCTGTTGTTATTGCACAGAGCTGCCCTGCCCCTCTGTCCCCACACAGCAACCAAACCTCCAAGTGCATAAAACTGGAGAAGATCAAAGGTTATCTTCACAAATCTGTTCTAAATGGCTGTAAAATTCTCCTTCAGTCTGAATTGTAAATTCCACAAACATAGCTGTGATCTCCCAAGTGTATCAAGCGTGTGTGAACAGCTGGGCAAAGGCAACATTGGTGTTAATTGACTCACCTCAGACATGTCCGTCTTAGCCCAGCCTAAATTGGGAGAATTTTCCTGTGATATTCATTTGGTTTGTTAATGAATGATGATAGTCAGTTCAAGAGTGAGCCAAAACTACAATTAACGTTGTGAAGAAAGGAGGGGAAATGTGCCAGCACACACATGGTAGACCAAATTTTGCATTCTGAAAATTCTGCTACCTGAGGGCCAGAGCGCTACACCATCAAGACCATATATTAATCAACCAACGTGTTGTCTGCCCTATAGGAAAGATCTACATCGCCTCTTTTCCTTTTATTCCTGGACTTTTTATTTTTTAGTCTTTTCCTCCCTCCCTTCTTCCCTCCCTCCTCCTTCTTTTCCTTCTTTCTTTCCTTCCTCCCTTCCTTCCTTCCTCCCTCCCTCCCTTTCTTCCTCATTTCCTTCCTTCCTCCCTCTCTCTCTTTTCTTCTTTCTGTTAGGTTTTGGTTTTACCAAACTCATACATGTGTATAGATTAAAGAGTCAATTAGTCATACAAATTTCTTTATAAAAACAGTCATTTCCCCCCTCCCCACTTCACCACCAATTTTCCCTTTTCCAGAGGCAACTGCTTTCAACACCTTCATCCGGTTATTTTGGTGTTCATCTCCATATCTCCAAAAATAAGCTTGTATTCTTCATTTCTCAGTTTTAGGTATTATATAGTTAAATCACAATTTTGATGAGATCAATCTTTGTTGATTATGTATTGTGACTTTGTAGCACTGTTCACAGGTAAATTATCAGTAAGTTAAGGTTACATTTGTTTTCTTGCACAATTTTTCTTTTCCCCTGAGTTCGTATTTTCTCTCTCTAATTTCTCTAATTTTCTACAAACATTTCATTAATCCCACCCAGAAAGCATCATTAGTGGTATCATCTCTCAGGGCATCTAGACACATCAGGATTGTTATCAGTTGAAACTTCCTGATGAAGCCTCTCCCAGAGCCCTCTGATTTGCTCTAATCTGGAACAGCTGCCCTTTATGCTTGGGCATATCTGTCCCCTGGCTCTCCCTTCCCTGTCCCTCTCAGGGTCCCTTCCTTTATCTTTTGTCTCTGTCACTTGCTCTTCCACCCTGTGCTCCACTTCCTTGATCTATACTCTCTTCTAGTGTGGTGCACATCCTGCCTTAGCGCCCTGAAAAAGAACTTATAAGAAGCACATTTCTGAGACTTGCTTCTCTCAGAATATCTGTATTTCACCCTCACAATTTATTGATATATTAGTTAGGTATAGAATTCTGTGAAGTAAACCATTTTCTTTAGAATTATAAAAATCACATTTGTTCAGCTATTTGTTAGTGTCACTGAGAAGTCTGAAGACTTTCTGATTCTGGGTCCTTCACATGGGACCTTTCTTTCTTTCTCTCTTTCATTAGATTGTAGAACCTTTCTTGTCCCAAACGTTCTGAAATTTCATAACGTGTGCCTCGGCGAGGTCTGTTTACAACTATTGTGCTGCATGCTTGCTGCTTTTTTTCAAACTAGGAACTTGTGTCCTTCAGGTATGGGAAATTTTCTTGAATTATTTCTTTGATCATTTCTTTCTCTTTCTTCTTCCTTTTGGGTACTGCCATTATGTAAATATTGAACCTACTGGAGTGGTCATCTAATTCTCTCCTGTGTTAAAGTTCCTCATCATTTGGTTCTGCCTTCTCAAATTCTTTCTCGACTTACATTCAAAACTTTCCATTGACATGTGATCTCTGCTGTTGTGGTTTTCATTCCTGGTAATTTGTTGTGCTGCTGTTGTTCCTTGAATGTTCCTTTCCATGACATCCTGCTCTTATACTGTGGTTTCAGTATAGTCTCTTATCTCTGTAATAATATTACTGACAGTTTGGTTGTTATTTTGGTTTGCTTTGTTTTTTGGTATTGTTTTCTTTTCCTGTATAGTTCTACTTCCTCCAAGTTGCTCTTTCTTATTTGTAAGTGTTGATAACTATCCCCCATGCTCAAATTTTCCTTCAAATGTATCTTAGCCTTTGGTTGTCTGCTACTACTAAGTAGAGGGTACACTGCAGAGCTGACTGGAAGCTCTAATCACATAGATGAACGTTGTCTTCTGTGAGCTTCACTTGTGGCTGAGCCGGCTGCTTGGTTGGGAAACCTTCAATGCTAGAATTTTTCTGTATTTCCTTCTGGATGGCCAAATAACCAAAGGAAGGATCTCACAGTCTCCTGAGTGGAGGTGAAGCTGTTCCTTATAGTTGCCAATGAGAACAGAGGGTGAGTGGGGTTCTCAGCATTCAGGATGTCCACATGCACCTGACCCCTAAGTTCTCAGTAGGTACCCCTGTATTCAATGATGTCTGGTTTCTCCAATTCAGAGATGCTCTTTTTTTTTTTCCCATGTAAACATTTTATTGACTGTAAGCAGTGTTACATGTTCACTCAGTTGTTACCAACTGAAAAATGTTGATGCTCTTTTTTATTCTTGTCAAAGAATAAATTTCTAGTATTGGACCATGCAGGAGGCAGGTGAGAGGTGGTCACCTAAAACAGGAGAGTGAATCTTGACTGGGAGGTCTGATGGCTTCTTAAAGAGATTTCTAAATATCCTCCTTATTTTAGTCACCTCACTTTAACTTACTTCCAGAGATATCCAGTGCCATGAATTATTAGGCCTTTTGAGGATTATGTGGTGTAAGTCAATTGAATTCTAAATTTTTCCCACTGCCAGATTAAAATTAAGTTTTCTAAGGTCTGCTGGGTCATTTTTCCTTTTCTGTATTCCTTCCAACTTTCCAAATTTGGTTTCTATTGTTTCCTTTCTCATTCTCTTTAGCCTGTGGCTTTATGCCTATTTTAACAATCCCTTTGTTGTGATTTCAGTGCAGTTGCTGGAGGATATAAATATAGACATATGTGTTCCATCTTCCATGTTTAACTGGAAGGCCAACCAACATTTCTGTGGTAAATATTTTACAAATCAATATCATCAGAAATCACTTTCTTATGTCTACCTCAAATATCACATACTAATGTCTAACTCATTTTCTCTTGTCCCATTTCCCATGAAGATAAAAGACAGCTAATCAATGTCTTCCTTGCTTGCATTGTCAAGCACTCTATTAAGCCACTATCAAACATAAATGGAAGTGACTCTTCTTTTCAATTAATAATCATCTTAATCTTGGGGGCACCTGGGTGTTTCCATCAGTTAAGCATCCAACTCTTGGTTTTGGCTCATGTCATGATCTCATTGTTCATGAAATTGAGATCATGAGATAGAGCATTAGGCTGACCGTGCTCAGAGCCTGTTTGGGATTTTCTTTCTCACCCTCTCTCTCTGCCCCTCCCTAGCACCCTCCCCCCGACTAATAGATAAAAAATAAACATTAAAAAAAGAATCAACTTAATTTTTAATTTGCACTTAAGTGCAGTTTATGATCCATTGTGATGTCTGAGGTCATTTTTTTTAGCTCTATTTATTCTAGCTAGTCATTTCTTGAAAATAAAGCAATGTATAGGTGAGTAAATTATTTACTCATTTATTCAGCAAGTGAAGTGGTTATGACTTTCCAGTCACTGTGTTAAGTATAGGTATTGCAACAGAAAATAAGAAAAAAAAGATACCTTGTCCCCAGGGACTTCACATCCTGTTGCATAAATTCTAGTGGTCATTTTCTAAACCAATCATTGCAATTTGACATCCAAGTGTTCTCCTGACTGGCTATTTCTCAAATGTGTTTGTGATAACTTTGAATTCCCTTCTGAGGTTTTTTTCTTCAGTGTTGCAATCCCAGTAACATCTTAAAAAATTCACACAAAAAAACTAAACAATCGTTTGGGATGACATTTTGCAGGGGAGCTAGGATTAGATTTCAGTTCCCTTCAATTTTTAGAGGGGACATCTCTGATCTTCTTGGCAAGTTAGTTATCTGCTACATGTGACATGGAAATGCCACCTCACAAATCTTATCGTTTTTCCCCCAGGTACTAATGGGGACGTAATGGAAAACTAACAACTCTATTGCCTTCTATTCTTTTATGATATGTAACTTTAATTTTTTAACTTGAACATTTATATTTTAATATGTTTAGATTTGCCTGCCATTAAACTTTATGCTAAAACATTTATGTATTTATAAGAACCATGTTTGGGACATGGTTATTATTAAGAACATAAAATAACAATTGAGAATATAGTATATTAACCAAATCAATTGCAACTGCTATATTTTTGTATCAGGCTGGAAAACTCGCATAAAACTTACACCTAGTAAGAAATAAGAGAATCACATTGAAACTTAGAACTAGATGTACATCTATGCAGGTCCTGTGGTATATTTAGTTAAAAAATTACCTGAGCATTTCCTAGTCACCCTGTGGAAGTGGCAAATGTGCCCACTGTTGTACATGGCCAGCCTCCAGGAAAAGTCATATTCTCTGAGGAAAGAAACACTGGGTGCTCCCTCTTCTCCCTGAAACACTCTGAGTTCTCCAGAGAAGCAAAACCAGTATGATATATATTGATATATATATAAGAGGATATTTATTATAGGAATTGGCTCACACGGTTATGGAAGCTGAAAACTCCCACAATCTGCTGTCTACAAGCTGGGGAACCATGAAAGCCAGTAGTATAATTCAGTCTGAGTCAAAATGCCTGAGAACCAGAAGCTCTAATGTCTGAGGCCAGGAAATATGGACATCCTAGTTCAAGAAGAGACAGAGAATTCACCCCTTGATCACTTTCTTTTCTATTTGGGCCATCAACAGGTTGGATGATGCCTGCCTATATTGATGAGGGCAGATCATTTTACTCAGTCTACTGATTCAAATGCGAATTTCTTCCAGAAATACCCTAACAGATACACCCAGAAATGATGTTTTACCAGCTATCTGTCTATCCCTGAGCCAGGCAAGATAACATAAAATTAAGAATCACACATCCTTTTTCCAGTGAAGGATAGACTGTCTGTGCCCAAGGAAGGGCTAAAAAAAAAAAAAAAAAAAGGCAGCTGGCCCCAGGGGAATTGTGGAGGTGACATTGTCATGTCTTATCACTCAGGTCACCTCTCATATTCCAAAAAGCTGAGGAGAGGTGCTTATATATCACCAATCCTGATGACCAAGTCTACATGATATCAAAGCTACTGGTTGGCTTAATTTTTTTCCTATTGATTTCCCATTGATTTGTCCTGACATTTTGATGTTTTGTTGACCCTATGGAAGACTCAGAGAAACACAGTCTTGAAATGAAAGACCAATCAACAGTCTACCTTCTAGCACACTAACACGGGATTGTCTTCCTGAATGACTCCCTTTTAAGAATGACCCTCGACATCATTGTTTCATGGTTGTGACTCACTCATAAATGAGGCTCATGTGTACATACGTGTGGTCATACATGAGGTTCAACATAGTAACACATGCCATGTTTTCATACAAAGGGGTTTTAACGCTTGGCCAAAGTCAATTGATTCAGGGGAGGGGAGGGCACTACCTCTCACTGAAGGGCCGAAACTGTTAGATGAGCTCAACGTTCACCCACAGCCAGCCCTATGAGGGATACATTTCCACAGAGTGAGACAAGACTGAAGCCAACACGAAGAAAGAATGAGGAGGGCTGCCCAGACAGAGAACTTAGCTGAGGCTCTAGCCACATTCCTTACTCAATATCTCTTTATTCCTGTAGCTCATTTGGGTCAGGTTCTTGTTCAGAAAGACCTCTTAACCAACACTCCCACCACACCCCAGCAAGTAACATTTGGTTTTCCTCAGAAGCAAGTGTTCCTCATTTCCTGTGGTTCTTTCTGCCTCCAGCACATGAAGCCAAAAATCTCAAGATGTCCGTGTGCCTTTTCCACTGGCGTTGCTCTTTCCTAGAGCTCACTTAAAGCAGTGTTTCAAATTAAAGTGAGAAACGAGAGAAGAAAAGGAAACGAGAGTCTGCTGGGATCAAAGTGGCTTTGAAATACACAGAACACATCTCTCTGAGCCAGCCACAATGAGGAAATCCAACTGCCATGAGGGGTCACTCCACCATCAGAGGGGAAACTTCTTCCTCTGCTTGCAAGAAAATTTCTTTTTGAAGTATGGAGCCAATTGAGGGTGGTTTGTCACATTTCTTTCTCCACTGGTTTACTTGCTTACTTACTTGGCTACTGCAATATTTCAATAAGCCTCCTACTTAATGGCAACTGCCTGGAGACAGGGAATGCCTCTTTTCCTCCTTCTCCTCCTCCCCTCCTTCTTCTTTAACTCCTAAGATATATAGTAGAAGAGGTACGTAGAAGACCATTGTTCACTAATAGATGATCAAGTGTCTTCTTCACCAAGGATCTGATTGCCATGCAATAAGCCAAATGTTTTTCCTGATGCCCTGTAATATGAAAAATTTCTTATATTATTGTGTCTATGTCCCAAGAAACCAGAATTATTAGGTTTCAGTGCTTTGTATTAGTGGTTTCTCCTGAATCAAATCCCAAAACCAATTATGTTACAACCGAAAACATACACACACACACACACACACACACACACACACCTAACACACAGCTCAGAGGGCTGTGCTTGCAGTTTCACAAGGGTTAGAATTTTGGATTTTATACTCACAAAGAAATGCTATAAGTGTCCACAGGAGTGGGGTTGATAATAGTGCAATATATGCTTAGTTTTCTTTGTGTAAATATTTTCTCAAACTCAAGTGTCATCCTAAAATTAAATGTGGAAAATGAAACTTATACACATAACTTAAGCAAAGAAAATTTAGCTGAAAGTAAATCGACATCGCACACAACCACTCTACCATAAGAATTCAAAACCCTTATGATTTCTTACAATATGTTGTCTAAATCTCATAATTACTTTTCTTCTTTTCAGAAACTAAATACTTTATGATGGAGGAGAAAAGGGAGGAACAAAATAAACTTTTCAAACCTATTTTTCTTAATTTTTGGTATATTTTGTACCATCTGTCCCAGATTACTTCACCGAGCAGAAAGATTGTTTTTTTCTTTCATGGAGTCAAATTATATTTTGGAGACTCAAAATCTTTTAGCAATACTTTTCAGCATAGTGAAATACCAGATGAAGGGGTTTCCTAACAGTAAATAATTTTCCAAGCTATGGCTTTTAAAATAAAAAACTAAAAATAAATATAAATATATATTAGGTTATTACAAGGTGGCATTAATCAGCAGGACCATGGCAAATGAAGCCTTATGATTTAGCCCTAGAAGTAGCTGCAAGTAATATATACCCCTTTAACGTGCCAGGTCCTAATGTGGAGCCCTGAATTTCCTCTTGGGCTGTGCAGCCATGGAGCCCCATGGGAAGCAGAGAGAGGGAAAAGATAGCAATGGAGGGTGGTTGCAAGGCACTTAGCATCGTGGCCATACAACAGACCCACATGGCTCTCTAAAAGTTAGTGCAGTATTTATAGAGTGACTGAGCCAGTTGGCTTGAATGACATAAGACACAATGTTGGTGTAAAAAAATCATATCTCTTGTCATATTTTATCCAGACCTTTGTATGTGATGCTTGAGGTGTGATATGCACAGCATATCTCTCCATCATGAGCAGATAGGCAAGGTCATGGACCCTGGTGTCAGGGCACTAAATTGCGGTATATCACAGGAAGATGGATAGCTAGATTCCCCAAAAGAGAAACCTAACTTAGTTTTGATGGTGATGATGATGATGACGACAATGAGGATGCTGATGGTGGTGGTGGTGCCATGCTGAGTATTATGCCAGAAGTAATAGTGGCATTTGCTGAAGACTTATTGAGCATCAGGCCTGGTGCTGGGCTTTTAGAGGTATCACCTCAATTAATCTTTATAAACCCCTATAAAATAGTTACTGTTATCAAGGATGTTTTGCAGATTAGGGAACTAAATCCTAGAGAAAGAAGCAACATGGCAGGCTGCCAGCTAGTCAACAGCAAGCTGGGATTGCCAAATGTGGTCTGTAATGCAGAGCCCATGATCCTGGCTGAGACTGGATGGAACCCAGCACATTCCAATCCCACCTGATTGTGCTCATTGATCTGAGGCCAGGAGGCCAGGAGAGACGCCTGCCCACACTTGATTTGCAATGACGTAGCTGTTTCTATTCCATAACTGAGGTGCAGCGCACTTCAACTGTCATCTTGCAAATGTCTGTCCCTCCTTCCAGATACCAAGTGCTGCTCCTGAAATGGTTACATTCAAGACATTAAAAATTAAATAATGATTTAACCTTCAAAAGGTCTTCTAAAATATTGGCTATAGCTATAAAATTAATTAGTTTTATAAGTTATTAATGAAAGTATAATATCAACTGGAATACTGACCTCTCACAAAGTCCTTATATGAACTGGAAACTTCCAGGATACTTGGCCAACACGTTCCATGTGCTCAGTGGTAAGTTGATGTTTACTCCTCTCAAAATCTAACACACTAATATCCTCTGTAAATCAGAAAACAGACAGTGCTTATCATGAGAGCCCCCAGAGTTAGACGACTCAAAAAGTATGGATTGATAATTAGCTATTTGTCCTTGGCTTACTCCTTCCTATGGGTCTCAGTGTCATCAACTGCAAAATGGAAATTGTGGCATCTTTTCCACTATGTCAATTCAGATACTGATGTGAACTCTGAAAAAGAAAAAGAAAAAAAAGCCTTATCCAAAAGGAAGTCATTGTGTTTTATGTTTCTATTCACAAAATAAAAACCAAAGAAATGTTAAAATCTCTTTCTCCTCTTCCTGTTTCTCTGTTATATCACCCTTTTTCATGCTCGTTGGCCAGAGTTTATAACAGAAGACGTCACTGCCTTTCTTATTCCCCAGCACTCTCAATTTACACACAGCAAACATTCAGTGCACATTTGAGATAGAGGGTAATTCCAAGCTCTCTCATACCCACTCTGGCCCTGGGGGTGTATTAGCATTCACTCTGAAGCTGAGGGAAAGGAAGTCTCCCACCTAAGAAGGGGATAACTTTATATTAATGTTGCTTGTTGAAAGCTTTATGTAATACTTCTAGAGAAACAACACCCTCAGGCAGGTTCCTCGGGCAGATGAAGTGCTATGACCAAGTTATTAAAGAACATCACAGTTATTTAGTAGAAACCAAGACCTTGGAGGAAGGGCTGACATCTGACTGAAGCAGAAATGAAGAACAATGGTGCTGCTACTCAGGCAACCAAGCCACAGAGGTGCTCATGGTAGAATAGAAGCTCTTGTTGGCCAGCTGCAGAAAACTCAGCTTAAAGCTGCTTAAATAAAAGGGGATTTTATTGGTTCAAGGGAACCAATAAGGGAAGGGCTGGGGTGGATATGTCATCAGTCATGACAGACTGCAGCATCAGTGATGACAGACTGCAGGGTCCCAGCCCTTGCCTTCAGAGCCTGATCTCTCACCATGTCTCAGTACCAACTCAGCACCATGTGAAGTCTTCCCTCATCAGGGAAAGATGGCTGCCAACGGCACCAGTCCTCTCAGCCCCAGGGCCATGAAAGAAAGAGAATTTTCCCTCCAGACAGGTTCCACAAAGCTCTGGGCTTCATGTGCTGATTCCCATAACCATTCCTGTGGAGGGGAACTAAATGACCTGACTGATCACCTCTGGAACTAGAGCCTGGTCCCACTGGGACCACAGTGGCATACCAAGAGATTGGGATCCCCAAAGCACCATCTTCCATTACTGTTACCAGAAGAAAAGGCAATGGAACTGAGTGGTAACAAACAGCCAATGTTCACTACACACACCTGGAGAAAGAATAAGGACCTCGTGACCATGTCACTTCATGCCACTCCCTTGATTTCTGGAAATGAAGTCCAAATACTGCACTTTGTGGTTAAAAATCAGGCCTTCCTATCACTAGCGAAAAGCCCATATTATCAGCTCTTTCCCCACCCATATTCCTAGTGTCCTCAAATGTCATCTCTTGAAAGCTGAAGAAAACTGCCAGTAAAAAGAACTTAATTATTTTTTTTAATCTGCAAAGAGTGTTTCCTCCACAGGATAGCATTTATGGTATCATGACCCGGGTCTGAAGAGTTTGGTTGGGGATTTGCATTAAGCCAGGGCCTGGAGCTACGCTAGTAACTATTTGACCTGCACATGGTGGTCACATGGGCTTCCTGAAGTGACCCTTCTGAGAACAAATAAAAGAACTATACCAAAGATTTTTCCAACTTTTGAGTTCTGAGAAGCAAAATTCTGTTCTTGTCCTGCTTCTAGTAATCAGCGGTCCATTGCAGTTTGCTACCCAATCAAGAAAATGTTACAGGGAGAATGCCTGGCATTTGTGTCTGGTTTTTAAAACTTCCTTTTAGTAGATGAGGGGCTAAGATTGAGGCCTCGCTGCTTCAATCTTAGACAAATAGCAGCCAAATTCAGACAAATTGAAAGTCTGGGTTAGGTCTCTAAAACCAGTGCAGTACAAAGAAAAAAGAAAATACAGCCAAGACACTCAGAGCTAGAAAGCACACAATCTAAACCTTGTCACAGATGAGGAAACTGAGCCTGAGTAGTGCAATTGCCTGGTCAAGGATCTGCAGCTAATTTGAGGAATCATCAAGAGGAAGACGGCAATCTGTGGCCTATCCAGGAAGGCACTGTGAGCCTCATATGTAGAAAGCACTCAGTCATTGGAAACAGGGCGTGGAGTCAGCCACAGCTGGCTTAAGCCTTGGCTCCTCTGTGTTCTAGCTGGTGACCTTGGGGGATGTAATTAACTACTCTATGCCACACTGAGATAATACTACTGATGTCATCATTTTGTTGTGAGGATTAGGAGATAACTTATACTAAATGCTTAAAATAATATTTGCCATCATTAGCACTCAAAATGCATGAGTACCCTGCGATTTTATTTTTTAAAAAGGAAAAAGAGAAAGAGAGGGAATATCCAGAAGCAGTCATTTTTGGAGATCAAGTAAATCGGGGCATTTTCTTCACATTCTTAGAGAGTAAGAGGAACAAAAGATAAAAAGTGGAAGAAGATAGCAGAGTGAGATTAAAACTGGTAGGCCTAAATAAAAACTAAGGAGAAAAAAACAGTAGTACTGTCGAAATTAAAAATGTTTTAGAAGCTGCAATGATCAGAATCAATCCTATAGAAACCAACTTAACATTCAGGACAGGAATGCAAAATCACAGAGAGCATCGAGGCAAAAGACAAAGAAACAAGAGAGTGACAGAGAAAATGATTGCACTGGACCCAACATATAAGCCTCCCACGTTCTGGGCTGCATAGAGCAGGGCCACTTGGGAAGCCTCAGCTAGAGATGCTGCCCTCACCCAGAGCAGAGAGGCTGGATTAGGGACTGTAGCAACATCGGCAGCTCAGCAGCCAACACGGACACTTGCTCCCAGGCCCAGCCTCAGCCATTGCTCCCAATACCACCAGTCTTCATCTGCATGCAACCCCCAGGACCAGAGGCTCTGGCTCCTCCCGCCATTTCAAGGCTCAGATGAAGCCTCACCTGATGGGACAAGGCACACAGTTTCCCTGGCAGCAGCCTGGGGAGCTGGGGCAGCACAAGCCAGGAGCATGGAGGCATGAGTGCCCTGCCGGGCAAACTTCAATGAAAAGCAACAAGCAGACAAATTCGGTCAAAGTCTTGGTAGACAAATGATTTGCACATACACTTCCTCTCCAATGATCTGCCCCAATACCCAGTGGCTCATGTCACCACAGATACCAGCTGTGTTTTCTGATGACTGTATGACCAGCTCATAGTGCACAACCTTGCATTTGCTTTTCCTCCTTCTGTGCCTCTCTCCCAGTTTGCTTTCACCCTTGCTGTCCCGGGATTGCCCTCCAAACAAGGGGTCGCCACAAAGTTTTGCCCACATTCTGTGTCCTGGGGAATTCAGGCTAAGTCGGTGATTGAAATGTGCTTGGCATTGGAGACGAGGTGGATATTGTGTTCTACGATCTGAAGAATAAACCAGTAGAATTAAACAATATAAAAATGTAAAAAAAAAAAAAAAAGAGAGAGAGAGAGAGAAGATTCAAAGGAGCACCACAATCCAGAAAATTAATAGGGTAATAGATTAATAAATGCCAGTATTTATCCTGGTAACACTACTGAACACTGAAGAAACTAAAAGAATCTTACCACTATTCAATTAGAAGAAACAGGTAACTTACGAGCAAAAAAATTAAAGACTGCCTAGGACTTACCAACAACATAGGATTCCAGGAGAAAATGGAGCAATCAACTTTCTGCAAAATTTTGACAGAAAAAAACATGCTAACTTCAAAACAATACACCCAACAAACTGTTATTTACACAAGAAGTCCGCAGAAGGACATTCTCAATATGCAAAGAGGATTGAAATACCTTTATGAAAATACACTTGAGGATATAATCTAACTCAGCAAGAAACAAGGTCCTGGATCAAAGATTTAAATAAAACCTTAAAACCTTTTATTATCTTGGAATGGGAACATTTTCCTTCCCGTGACCCAATAGCCAAAAACTGTGAAGGAGGAAAATGAAGGATATTTGCAAGCTAAAAAGAAAGAAAACAAAAATGTAATTATGAAATATGATAAAAATGCTTAATATCCTATTACATAAGGAAGTTTTAACATCAGTAAGAAGCAAACTCCAACTGAAAATGGGCCAAGTACATGAAAAGGCAATCCATAACAGAATCCCAAAGGCGCGTGCCTCTGTGTAGCGTAGAGAGAGACAGACAGACAGACAGAAGGATACATAAACGTATCCTTACCAGTAATGGAAACTGAAAAGTACAAGTTTAATCAATGTAATATTGCTCTTTACCTACCATATTGGCAAAATTGAGGAAGACAGATATTGTCCAGTGTTCCTACAAAGATATAAGTGTTCTGGAGAGCAATTTATCAATATATGTGAAAATTTCAAATGTGTATAGCTCTTGACCAGCTTTCCTGATTCTAGCAATTTATCATTATGAAGCAATTGGCCAAAGGTATACAAATATATAGTGTAGCATTTTTCCCCATTAATACAATATTGAAATGATCTAAATGTCCATTAATAGAAGAGGAGGTGGTTTAGCTAATTGTGATATATGCACACAATTGAATACTATAGAGACATTAAATATAATGGTATATTTTATCATTCACAGACATGGAAAGCTCTCCATGCACACTACGGAACTGAAAAAAACAGATTTCGGAATGGGAACTATATGATCACATTTATATAAAAATGTGTGTGTGTGTGCGCGCGCGCGGGGGGGGGTATGCGCATGCGCGTGCATGTGGGTGTGTTCCCATCCACATCACAGAGGCATCTGAATATGCTGAGTGGTTACCTATGGTGGTGAGATTAAGAGTATATTTTTAGTTTCTTTGTTCTTTTTTCTAAAATCTCTAAATGTCTGATTTTTTTAAGTTATAGTAAGATAAATTAAAACGTCTTTACTTAAACACTTTTAAAAGCTTATGCCAACAGATTTTTACTTTTAACCAATAATGCAGAATTCCTGTGAGGTTTTTCTTGATGTTTTCCACTTTGGTTGTATCAGTGTTGTAGAAAGGAATAGACCACCCAAATGAGATCAAGCAGACTATTCGTTCAGAGCTTGCTCTAGCAAGGGAGTCAGCCACCATCATTTGCATTTGGCAGAGACCCACAGGGAGGCACAGGAGCAGGGAAGCTTTAGAGTGGGGACAGGGAAGGCTTCTGTGTCTTCCTCACTCTCTGCCCCTCCCCCACTCTCCCTCTGTCTCTCGAAAATGAATCAACATTAAAAAAAAAAACATGGAGGCCAGTAGAAGTGGCACAAAATTAAAAAAAAAAAAAAAACGATAATTCTGTTACATACCTGAAATGTTTTCATCATGGAGGTAGTAAGTAGGATTCTAGCTAATGTCATCCTTTGGCAGTGACTATAATTCAGTTTGATAATTACTATCCTGCTTGCCCAAGGATGTGAGAAGTCCCGTCACTAACAGAAGGACAAGAGTTACAAACCTCCTGTTAGCTCTCTTCTCCAGTAAAACAGTAAAACTACTGTTGTGGATGGAAATACACATTTCCGTATTTACAGACTGTCTCTCCGTCTTTACAGAAAGGTTACTTTACAATGTTATGTCCGTGTTTACCAAGTGCGCAGGCAGCTCTTTCATAATTTCAGATGTTTCTACTTGAACTGGATCCAGCCATTTTCTAATTGCTTCTTGTTTCTCTCCCGTGGGAACACATCTCCCCAGGGGGACTATATCTTAGAAATTTCAGATATATCTTCGTTTTCATTCACTGAGTCCTTTTTCCTTTTGTACTTACTTACCCTCTGCAATGTCCTTCCTGTACTCCAGCGGCAGCCAGTTTTCCTTAACCAGTCTGCACCGTTCAAAGATGCCTGAAATCTCCTAGGACATCACATCTTTCTTAAGTCTAATGGTCAGATGCAGAGGTGTGGAAGTTCTCCATCTTTGAAGGAAGGCTACCTAGGTGTGCAACTTGGTTCTCCTCTCACAAGTCATGTGACCTTGAGCAGGTTACTTGTCTTGCTGCACTAAATGCCTTATCTGTACATGTGGTTAATAAGAGCACCTACATTAGAGGTATTTTACTGTATTTTTAAGGTTTTTGAGGGAATTGGAGGGGTTCATACATAAAAACCCTTCAGCCAATGCTTGGCATGCAGTAAAACTCCAATAATGTAATTCTTGCTATGTGTTGAAGACTTAAAATGAATCTAAGTCTTTGCTCCAAGGTTGTTCCAGAGGACACAGGGGTGTAGGTCAGCCACGTGAAGGAGAAGAAGCTTGCTAAGGTGCATAAACTTGTGGATAAAGCACCTCACAGACTCTTTCTTTCAGACATCACCCACATACAGTCAGTCACATTTGATTTGATATGGCTCCTATTCCTTCTTAGGGCTCCAGTCCAGAGACAGGTAGTTATCTCCCATAGCCAGAGTAGTCACCCATAACTTGTGTGGTGGACATACTCCAAAGCAATCCCATGATCCCCACCTCCTACTCTTGTGTAAACCCATCCCCATGAATGTAAACACGACCTGTGGCTTACTTTTGTCCAGTAGAATGCAGCAACGGTGATGGGATGTCAATTTCATGATGATGTTACATAAAATTGCAGTGTGAATCATCTGGAAGATTCACCCCCTGACTGGCTTTGATGAAACTGGAAGCCATGGTGGCGAGCCTACATGGCAAAGAATTGATGGCAATCTCTAGGACTGGGGGTGGTTTTCCTCCAACAGCCAACAAGAATCAGAGGCACTCAGGCCTTTAGCCAAAAAGAAATGAATTCCGCCAATCATTACCAGAGCATGGAAGTAGATCCCTCCCTGGTTGAGCCTGAGACTTGGCCATAGCCTTGGGTGACACTTGGATTGCAGTATTGTAAGGCCCTGAATTAGGGGACCCAGTTAAGGTATATCTGCACTCCTGACCCTCAGAGCATAACAAATGTGTGTTGTGTTCAGTCACTAGGTTTCTGGTAATTTGTTATGTAGCAATAGAAAACTAATAAACTTCATTAGTCAGTGTTCTCCAGGGAAACAGAAGCCAGTAGGGTGCATACGGGGAGGGAGGGAGAGAGAGAGAGAGAGAGAGAGAGAGAGAGAGAGGCAGAGAGAGTGAATGTAAGAGAGAGTGATTATAAGAAATTATTGTAAGTAACTGGTTCATGCATTATGAAGGCTGAAAAATCCGAACTCAGGAGAGCCAATAGTACAGTCCTAGCCTGAGTCTAAATGCCTAAGAAGCAGGAGAGCCCATGGCGTAAGTTCTAGTCTCGTCTGAGTTTGAGAGCAGAAGACTTTGAGAGCAAAGACTTGACTTTGTCCCAGCTCAAAGACAGTGAAGCAAAGAGAGAGAATTCTTTCTTACTCAGCCTTGTAACGTTCCAGGGTTTCAACAGTGTAGATGAAACCCATCTACCTTGGGGAGGGCAACCTGTTTAACTTAGTCTGGGGATTCAAATGCTAATCTCATCCAGAAACAAGTTCACAGACACTCCCAGAAATAAAGTTTAGCCAATTATAGAGGTACCCCATGGCTTGGTCAAGTTGACACATAAAATTAACAATTACATATACCTTCTCTGATTTCTTTCTTCCTGTTCTTCCATTCTTTGCCTGACATGATACTCTGGGCAATGCAAACCTGCCATGATTTCCAGGTATTTGACCTTGATCCTCCATGAAAGAGATCACTGGATTAGTCTAAACTTCAGTTTCCTTGTCTATATATGGGAATAATGACATCTCAGTGTCTTCCTACAGGGCTATGGAGGGTGCAAATGGGACAGTATATGGAAAGCGCTTGGCACAAAGCCCCAAACCTGGTGAGTGGGAGTTTATTACTGTGGAGGAATCTGTTTGTAACTACACATTGAGTCCCACTTAGTAAAGATGTTTTTAGGTTTGATTCTTTGCAAGTTTACTTCAACTAGAGCTTTAACAGTTGATAGGCAGAGGACAGCCAAGAAGGTGTCAGCCAAAAGGCCCACGCTCGGCTTCAACACCACACCATGGAAGGCGGAGCTCAGGAACAGAAGGCTCAGCAGCTGGACAATGCCTGCAGGACCTGGTGTGAGTCTTTGTGATCCCGTGGAGAGGCATCTTGCTCCTGCATGGCCGGGTCCACCACTGTTTGTGCTCCAGGAGAGAGAGCCTGCCAGCTGTCTCACTTTTTGTAGGACAAGCAGGAGAATGGATTTGTTAGCCAGGGAGAAACAGACTGAACCAGAGTGTCAGCTGCTCAGGAAAGCTTCATACCCCTGATGGGGAGAGTTGAAAGTGTGCACCGCACTCATGAAAAGGAGGCAGGGACCACACAGTTAATCCCAGGCAGCTCAGAGGAGCTGTCAGGCCACCCAGAAGAGAACCTTTCTTCCATAAAGAGGAAGTAAGGTGAAAATTTTCCATTGACAATGAAACCCACCTCTACCCTTAACATATGAGTCCACATGAATATTAGCAGAGAGAACTGAGTCCAGAGGGGAGGAACAGAGAGGAGCCACCTGGATGTTTCTTTTTTTGCCTGTTATTGTCTGACAGGCCAAAAAGAGTTGAGAATATTGAGTGTAGAAATGTGACTTTGAGGGGTGCCTGGGTGGCTCAGTCCATTAAATGTCCGACTTTTGATTTTGGCTGAGGTCATGATCTCACAGTTGGTGAGATCGAGTCCCTAGTTGGGCTCTGCACTGACAGTGCAGAGCTTGCTTGGAATTCTCTCTCTCCATCTCTCTCTCCTGAGCTCATGCATGCGTGCGCGCGCGCACACACACACACACACACACACACACACTTTCTCTCTCTCTCTTTCTCTCTCTCTCTCTCAAATTAAATAAATAAACGTTAAAAATGTGACATTGAGTCAAATTGCTGTATTCTGGATCTTACTATATGTGAGAAATAAAATCCAATTGTTTTTGTATTTTTGTTCCCTAAAATATTGCTCCTTCCTGAGAATGCTCAAAAGTGAATGAGGCTAAGCATTTGGAGTGGAAATTTTGTAGCAGACATCCTTGTTTGGTTTTTAATGTTTCTGTATTAGAAATAAATTTCCAGGAGAAAGAAAATGAGATGAGCATTTCATGCGTGTGAGTTGAAATCTTAATTCTTGTATTTCTTTGCTTGGGTTTTCTACCCACAGATTCACACACCTAAGCATCCCTCCCTCAAAATTCAGGATGCTTCTATGGAAGTCTCAATACATGTTTGTAAGAACAAAATGCTCCTCATTCTTGCATAAAAGAGAATCCAGTGGAATTTCACCTTCAAGACAAGTTTTAGTTGCCAGATGAGAATCTGACCACTCATCCAGATTCTTTCAGTACATTGGAGAGTGACAGCTCTCCTTTCCCAGGGTCCTTGCCCAACCACAGACTCCAGCTCACAGCGTATTTATTTCCCAGGGTAGAATTGTGAAACAGGCAGAAAAAGAAGAGAATCCGAGTTCCTGGATGTCAATGACAGAAAGAATTACTGCTGCTAGTATGGAGACCTACTAGGTATGCATTTATTTCTGACTCCTACAGATTAATGAAGGCTAAAAGATATATTTTATAATGTCATTTCTCTGTACAAAACTGACAAGTGGCTTCCCCATGTCATTCAGAAGAAAAGCAAAAGTTCTGGCAAGACCCTGCATAAATCCCCTACTTCTCTGGGTCCATCCTTTACACCCTTGCAATCACTCGGCTGTAGAAATCTTGGAATTCTTACTAATTATTCTCAGCAACTTCCCTGAAAACAGTATCTGAAATAACACCCACACTCCTACCCCTCCACCCTCCTTCTCCCCATTCCTTGCTGTTTCTCCTTATCATTGATCACCATCTAACATCTATAATCTTGTTTTCTCCAACTCCCCTCTCACCCCAATAAAATATCAATAAGAGCAGAAATTTGGTCTAATTTTTTTTAACGATTGCATTCTCATTACCTAGAATACTCTCTCTGGATATACTAGGTGCTCAATAAATTTTTGTCAAGTGAATGAATCAACAAATGAATGAGCAAATGAACAACCCCATAAGGCCAGTTGTACTAACCCTATTTCATAGGTGAAACTTGGGCTCAGAAAGATTCTAGAAGCTTGAGCAAGTTCATCCAACTGAGCAAAGAGAGGCACTGAGTTCCAAGCAGGACCGTGTGGCCCAGGGGTTTGTGGCATCCTGCCTGCCCAGTCCTGCTTTGTATGCACTTTCTCCACCCCAGCATTCTCCCCTCAGGTGCCCATGGCCCTCATGGGTTCTTTTCCTTCCCCTTTAGAAAAATCTCTCCAGAAAAGAAATGAAACTTAAACAGGTTAAGGTACAAGTGGCCAAAATTAACTCCTCACAATACTATTCCTCCCTTGGGATATTTGCCTTCTGAGGGCTTCCAAAGCCTTGCCTAAGGCAGCTGGCTCTGAAGGTGAAATTCAGTCCTCCTCCAACACTCCCCTCCCCCACCAGGATATGGGGAAGGGCAAAGAGTCATTAGCATCTGGTGACCAGCTCCTCATCACCTCCCATCCTCCCATCGCCTCAGGCCTTTCTCCATGCTGTGATCTTGGGAGCAGGCGGGCTCAGGGCTCTGCAAAAACTGGTACCAATTATTAAATACAGTCCACTGGCCACTTGGTTTCTACACTGGCCTAGGGTTCACTTTCCCAAAGGTTTACATGGTTAGCCTTTGGTCACCTTTCTAATGACACTATCTAAATATGACTTGGAGGTATTCTTCTTCTTAAACACTTTATTCCTAAAATCTTAGCAAAAGGTACAATTTCTCCTCAGAAGGTAAATTTCCCTGCTGCTAGCTTTTCCTCTGTTACAGTTTTTAGAGTGCAAATACTTTTTCATAGGTCTTTTTCCCCCTGAGGTTACAATGATATTTTAGATCCAGAAGTGGGAAAAGAATTTTTCCAATTATGTTTTTAGTGTTTTATTACTCCAACCAATCCATATAAATGCAAATAGGAAATTAGGAAGGTTCCTTGCAACAACAACGTCTTCCCTACATAAGATGCCCAATCGACACCACACTTACCGTGAGCATATTAATGCAATAACTATTTTTCAACTTCGCAGGAGTAAATAACACCTATTGGGTTAGTTAACTGGCCTCCCTGCCAATAATGCTAGGCAGAATTTACAAAAAAAATACTAGTTTCTTTGACAATCTGCTGTCAGGCTTTCCAGTTTATTGGAAGTACTCTGCATCTCACCCATTAGGCCTTATGGTGCCGCAGAGCTTGTGAGCAGATAGGACATTACTAATAGATAAATTCCTTTGCTGCATTCCAGATGCTCTGAAAGAAGTTTGGCCATGGAGGGCAGGGAGGGCTGAGCTGCTGCTGGCCAGCTGGTTAGATTTCTAAAGCTGTCCCCATAGGAACAAAGGCCAGGGCCATAGGGATAGAAAGCAAAAGGATATGAGGGTCCCTAGTCCATTTTAAAGTGCATGAGGACTTTTTCATCTCATCTGTGTCTATACACATAGAGTGAAGTGGAAAATGTAACGATTTTCCTGGTCAGAATGCCCTTAGTGTACTGCAGAATCAAACATGCCTGTACACATTTAATAAAGTTAGGCCTCCAAAGAAATAACACGTCAACCAATGTCGCATTATCCTTTTAAAACAAGTAATGTCAGGAGTTACAGTAGAAGGAGGGCCCAGGTCTTTCCTGGAAAGGGAAGGAGTGGGGTGTTAATCAGCACAATTTGGGAGAACTGATTCACAAAGGATTCCCCCACACCACAGGGCACCCAGCAGTCCCTCTGTTGTCATTATGGTTACTGGCACTATTTCTGTGTTTTAAGATAAAAGGAAATGACAAACTTCCAAGACAAACATGTCAACAATCCATGTCCAAGTATATTTGATGGAAAGAAGAGCAAGAGTTACACCCAGAGGGCACAGGTCATGTTTGTTTCTGGTATCATTCAATTGATTTAGGAAAATACAGTGGTAACATGAATCTTAACTTTGGGTAATCTCGCGAGACTCTCTAAGAAACTGACATAGCACATCCCAGAAGAATTGGTCCTGCTGAGTATTTAAAAGAAAAAAAAAGTCACTATTATGATATACAGTATTATAGGCAGGAAAGAAATCATACCATTGTCATTACAGTAAAAATGCTCATACTTTCTGGCCAATTTAAGATCAAAGCAAATGTGTCTATCCTTAGCCAGGGAAGTTGCTAACTGATCACACAAATAGTTTATTCTTTTGCTGTGGAAGTTTGAGGCAGGTTTACATTTTTTTCAAACTCAATTTACTCTGTACCAGCTCAGAGAGAAATTATATTTAAGAACTGAGAGCACACCAACACTTAATGATAAAGATACAACTGACTTATAGCACATTAGTCACACTCTACAAAGTTTGAGATTAATTCCCAGAGTCCTTTGCACACTTATTCATGACTTTGCTCTTCGAAAGGAAGTTTTTTTCATCCCTGTTCCAACTCCATTGCGAAAGGACCTTTTCATAAACGTCTTCTCCAAAATTGGCTTTAGAAAATCTAGTCTCTCGCTCCTGTCCATCCTGGTTGGGCAGCCATTCAGCAGGATAAGAAAGTAATCAGATTTTCCAGATACCTGGCAATTCAGATGAGGGAGGAGGGAGAGAATACAGCTTTAGGGTCAAAAGTTTATTTCAATAGTAAGAATTTTCAAAACCTTAAGGCAATAAATCCAATATCTCCAATCTTTCTAAGAGGGAAATTTTGCCAGAACACAATATGCACTTTATCTAAATACAAAATATTATTCAGAGGTCTTGTCTAATTTTTATACTACTTATGTCATTGCTGTTTTCCAGTCCTTGCATCATACACCATATATAGTTATCTGGTTGCCATTACTTTATAAAGCACTTTTAATTTGGTGCTAATGAGTCCTGGGAAGTTTTTAAAATTCTCTAAGAAGAACGGCCCATGATAACCAAACTTCAGGTTTCAGTTGGAAACACTTTCCTTCTGGGATTTGTCCTGGGCCGTTTGCCAAGGCTCCCCATAATGATATCTTGCTACTTGGACAATGGCATCTGTATCTTTTGACTTTGGCTCAGATCCTCATCAGTGTCTCAAAGACCTGGATAGTATAGGGGGCACTTGGTCTTGAAAGAAATATACATCTGGAACCTTAGAGCTCAAATTGGCCATTGAGGATCTGATCAACCTCACCCTTTCTAGAGGAAGAAACCAAGTAAAGAGCAAAAGGATGTCCCAAGAAACAGGGCTGGAAATTCCAGGAAGCAAGTCTGACCCAGGGATCAAGTAAGAATTTTCAACACTTGTCAATCACAAAAGAGGGATTTCAGAGAAAGTACAATGTTGATGAGGCACAACTGCAAATTCCATCAATAAATGGAGCAAAGATTTATCAGTGATCTTCTTTGTGGTAAATGCTTTATGTGCTTCGTCTCATTTTATCCCCTCCAAAAGCTCTGTGTATGAAGCAAGTGTTATTATTTCTCAGTTTTAAATGAGGAGATTAAATGGCTTGTAGGTGAAGCAGAGATTTGAGTGGAAGCATCTGACTCCAAGTCCATGTTTCTCAACCACACAAGAACAATAAGAGGAAAAGGGGGCTGGGGTGCCTGGGTGACTCAGTCAGGTAAGCATCTGACACTTGATTTTGACTCAGGTCATGATCTCATGGTTCGTGGGATCAAGCCCTATGTCAGGCTCTGTGCTAGCAGCACACACAGCCTTCTTGGGATTCTCTCTTCCTCCCTCTCTCTCTGTCCTTTCCCTGCTCTCTTTCTCTTTCTCTGCCTCTCTCTCTCTCAAAATAAATAAACATTTGTTTAAAAAGAGGAAAGGGGGGCTGAATGCTTTTATTATAAAGAAAGAAACATACTACAAAGTGAAAATTGCATAGTTTCCTTTCCTAGTGCAGGAAAACAAGTGTGGTTTCAGGTTACTTTAGAAGTTGAAATGGGGACAGAGTGAAAAAAAATCTCTCTGGGATTTTCATCTATGACTTGGTGGTTTACTGAAGGTTCCAGCAGTCAATGCTCCCAGGCAAACCATTCCCATTGACCTCTGGAAAAAAAGGTGGGCATTTTTTTTCTTTTTTGGACCCAGGAATAGTCTGACAGGGTTTCAGAAATATTGGTCATGAGGAAACCAATCAAAAACTCTTATTTGAATGCTCACTATGTGTTTTTCTCTGTCTTAATGGAGGAAATCTAAGCACAATATAATGCCATCTATTTTAAAACCCCAGCAAGGAGGGGCCTATGAATCATTTCAGAAAAGGAAGCATCGCAATGCTTTCCAGAAATATTCATGATGCCACCTTTATATTGAAAAAGAAAGGCATCAGTTCTGGTTATGGGATCCTGAAAACATCCCTAAAGAGATACCGATATACTTTGCTGATCGTTGAAGGGAGTTCTTGCCAGAACTGGCTTATTAACAGAATAATATGGCATACTTGCTTAGTTGATGGACTGTATGAAGTTCACAACAAATATTACAAAAGGCTATATGCTATTTCTCTGCATGATTACTCACTTTAAACAGTCAAATTGGTACCACTGCTACATGATGGAGTTATAATGAGAATGGAATTGTCACATGACAAAATAGAAACATGGAAAACACAGTGAAAGAAGAAACATTTCATTTTCGGACAAGCAGATTTGTAAGTACATTAGAAGAAAGTACATTCTTAATTAAAAAAAAACACACACAAATGCCTCTTGTTCAACAGAAATGTCATGAACAAACCTTGGGGAAAAGAATAAAAATAATGAGGAAGACACTTGAAAAAATGTACTAATTTATGGGTTGTGACTCAGCAACTTGATCAATATGGTTGGTGTCTTATAGAATCAATGACTCAATTAGTGTTGAATGCTCATAGGACTAAATCAGGTAAAAAGAAGCTAGCTTAAATAAACCAGAAATAGAAAAATGACAGATGCAAAGATTAGTGAGAAGACCAATGATATAAACAGTTAGACCATTATGTTTGGACATATATCTACTATTTAGGATTTATGTAGCATCTAATTATCCTAAAAATAGTTTCATGAATTACATTGACTCAGTAATTATAGTATGCCAGGTTAAGTTTCAGTGAATACCAAACATTATAGGCAACAAAATAATATTTAGAAATTTTAAATAATGTATTGACATTTAAACAACTGAAATATCATGCTGAAATAGTGAAATAGTATTCAAAATCCCAAAGAAAGAGGTTCATTTTCTGAAGGTTTTGAACAGTTCAATGATTAAAGTTGGAAGCTCAATCAGTATTCTTGAATAAATATATGAATTAATATTTTATATGATATTTCATTGAGATCTGATGTGTTATCAATGCTCTGTATCTGAAAAAGTTACCATTTTTTGTAAAATTAGTAAATTCACTATTTAAAAATATGATTCATGGTATTTGTAATATAGTTTCAATGGTTAAATGTTCACTTTGACCATCAGTGAACACATGTGGAATAAATAAATTGTTGTGGCCAAAACTATGTACATTTTTCATTGAAATAAATGATTTTCTGTGTAGGACCCAGCTCCTAAATAATTCAAAACAAATATGAATAAGTCCAGCATTATTTATTGTCACATTATGCTTCTTTTTACTAATTTCATGACTCTACTTATACCTTTTTCATTGAAAGCGCCACTAATGAGAAATTACTTTTCTGTCACATATTCCTTGGGATTATTTTCAAATTTAAACACTTATTATAAGCCACCTAGTCAAGCTTCAAAAATAGAGGCAAAATTCTTACCTTAGAAGGTGGAACTGGGTAACACCAGAACACATGCATTGCGGAAATCAACAGAAGAAGAATAAGGCTGAATTTTAAAGAGCTGTAGGATCGGGGGAAACACCTTAAGATTAGATTCATTTAGGCAAGTATAAATTTAAAAGCATACATAAATTCAACGTTTTTGTGGAAAAAAAAGCAGTTTTTTACCTAATCATTTTGGGTTTTCCGAAATCTCCGCAGATCGGTGGTTTTATTGCCAAATTCCTCACACTTACTGTCAGATCTTCCTTGAGTGACCCTTTTATATCAGAAAAGTTCAGGAGTAAAAATGTCATCACGTCCCATCATAGGTGACTAATTGGTTCTTTTTTTGTTCTTGTTAAGTTGGGAAAGGACAATAACGCACAGGCATCATGACAGGGCTACCAAGGATTGACTTCATTTAAAGTTTGCCGTTAAAAATGTCCTTCAAAAGCATTGTCTTCTAAACTGCGTCACCGTGACACAGATGGCTAGAGGTCTCAGAAGAAACCACGAGTTTGTTTAACTTAAAGTTTAACACTTCCGAAGGATGGCATTATTTCTTTGAATGTCCCAGGCATCTTGTTTCACAGACTAACGCAAAATCCTTGCAAGAATAAAGAACATCTACCCTCACAAAGCACACAGATTAAGTTTTCCACAATGGATTTCCTTCCTTTAGGACTTCTGAGGTGAAAGCAGGGAAACAAGTATTACCTCCCTTTGCCACTAGTCACTCAATGGTATCTACCCCCTTTCTGTGCACGTACCCAGAGCCCCAGGCACAGTGCCCTGGAAGAGCTGCCTGCCATGGCCTCCTTCCTCTCTCCAGGGCATAGAATGTCTCTCAGGAGCCTTTGCTATCCTTGCACGCCAGTGGGCATCCGCATTAATAAATTGACTCAGGAGCACTAAGTGTGAACAGATGTTGCTGAGCCTTACAGTGGAGAAAGACATCAAGGGAGGTGCTTTCTGCTTGGATAACTAGTGTTTCTGAGATGGAGCCAACATTTTTTGAATACAAAGCAACTGAGGGAAATCCTTGCTTCCTCAAGATCAGCACCTTTTGGAGGACAAAGCCACCCTGAGTCGGGGACATTTGTTACCTATTTGTCAGTGCTACATCCCTTTCTTTGGGGAACTGCCGATCAATAGGATTCTCATGTAGTTGTTGATCATAGAGTCGCCCTTTGCCTACCACAAGGAAAAGCAGGTGACCCAGAACCTCAAGAGCACAATGATCATAGGGATTAGTGCCAAGTTGGGAGGGCCATATGACCCAACATATTTATCATAGTCTTTTTGGGGATATCACATGAAAGTTGGGAGCTAAAGAGCTTTAAGAACACCAAAAACTGAACATGCACATTTCCTTCCAGTACCTCTTTAAACCCAGCTAAAATAAACATGTAAGAACAAAAGGAATGGGAGAGAAGATGACAGCAGTGGTGTTCCGTTGAGTGATGAGCAATTGACTGAGTAGATCTGAGAAAAGTTCTTATTAAAATAGTTTAGTAACAGACCCTCCACAGACCCAAGTTTTCATGGAACCAGTTTTTTTGGATGTGGCAAAGGCAGCACTAAAAGAAAGAGGATCAGCTGGAAGTTTAAGAATCAGTTCAATCCCACATCTTCTCTCTACTTCCCATATCCAGATAATTCTGCTCCAGGAGAGGACTATAGGTCTATTCTAAGGAAATGGGAAAGAAGAGTGCCTCCTGAATGAGGGAATCGGTGTAGTGGTGTTAGGGGGTACTCTTCTGAAAACAAAGGTTGAACAAGTGTTATACTCAGTGTTGAGACCCATGGGTTTCTTCTTGGCACAGCTCCTGCACATGATTAGATGTGTCTTTACTCTCAAGACAAGTGAATGGAAGACCCTTCTCTGGGAAATCTGCCCAGCTCACGATGAAAAACCTAGAGGTACAGATATCAGCACTCCTTCCTAAAAGCAGTCCAGCCAAGTGAAATCCACTAACGTCCAAGGCTGACAATACCCAATAACACACACAAAACATTTATGGATGTTTTAACTTCTCACTCTTAATACAAACAAACAACTCAGAGATGAAACTGAAATGAGTACAGGCTACTTATAAGGCAGAACTGGTAAGAGCAAAGAAAATGAGAGAGAAGTCTGTAGCAACAGTTTTTACCCTGAAAGATAGAAACCAACAAACAGGAAGTAAAAGTAACTTGAAGGAAAGAGGAGAGAAAGGAAGAGAAGAAAATGTAAAAATAAATAAATAAATAAAACTAATATTATCCCAGAGAGAAGAGAAGATATTGTATCTATAAAATAAGAAGAGAAAGCTATATAAAGCAAATCATTTAGAGGACAAAAAGGAGCTCATGAAAATTAAAACTATAAAAAAAAAAACACTCAGTAGAAGGATTGAAAGATAGGGTTGCATAAATCTCCCAGACATCACAGAAAAAAAGACTAAGGAGAAAGATTAAGATAATTAAGGAAGAGTACCCATCCAGCAGTTCTAATATATAAATAATAGAAATTCTAGAAAAGAAAACATAAAAAAAAATGAGAGGAGAGGGAATCATCAATAAAGAAATTCAAGAACAATTCCCCTAACAGAAGATACTGACTTTTAGGAAGGAAGGACTCATCAAGTGCCTGGCACTATGGATAAATTCGAACCATACCAAGATACATCATCATAAAATTTCAATAATACATCCAATAAGCTTTCAGATTACCTACAAATATTCAGATGCCAGGAGTAGTTTGGAATTTTCAAAAATAACACTGAGAGCTTGGAAGAGAATAGACCAATGCCTTCAAAATTCTGGAGAAAAATGACAGCCAATCTAGAATTTATTCCCAACCAAACTATCCCTTCAGGGGAAGACTGTAATAAACGTTCCCAAGATCTCCAAATTACACTTCCCCCACACCCTATGTCAGGAAACACTGCAGGATATCTCCACCAAAAATAAGTATATGCACCTATAGAGAAGAAAATGTGAGCAGTACATGTAACAGGAGATCAATACAGGAGACAAAGGAAGAAAATTCCCAAGATGATGGTAAGAACCGATCCCAGGGAGATCTGCACACCAGGCCTGAAGGGCACAAAGTCCAATATTGGTGTGTGCTAGAATATTCTGGGAGAGATTTCTTAAGAAGATGAGAGCCATAGAATACCTGCATGTCTTGAGAGAAGAACCAGGCAACGGAAGAATTTGGGGTTGACTTAGTGACAAATCTATAGAAAAGCAAAGAAAAAGGAAAAGAAATCAAAAGTACAGAAAAAAGTATTTGTTCCAATGAAAACAAAGTTATGTAAGAAACGAAAGTAGTCACAGTTAACTACTTGACTCAAAGGGACGTATCACTTGCATTGTTACAATAATGTAATTATTGAATAATGATCTAACCAAGGGGTAACTTACCTGACTTGGGAGCTAGGTGTTGGAAATGGTATATTTCTGTAGTGCGGTGAATTGCCTAACTTGTATATAGAGAATTCAAGCTATAAGGCTCAAAAGTAAAAAATGAAAATCAGTCATGTTATTGAGAGATAAATAGAAAGACAACCAGCCAGAAAGTTTGAAAGTGATGACTCAGACAGGCAACAGAACAAGAGGTGCAAAGTGCTGTTCTCATATACGTGCCCCTTATAACTATTTCATCCTTGGGGCACCTGAGTGGCTCAGTTGGTTGAGTGTCTGACTTTGGCTCAGGTCATGATCTCATGGTTTGTGAGTTCAAGCCCTGCATCAAGCTCTCTGCCATCAGTGCAGAGCCTGCTTCTCCCTGTCTATCTCTCTCTCTCTCGAGAAAAAATAAATAAACATGAAGAAAAAGAACTATTTGATCCTTGATCCTTGAAACTGGGTGCATGTGATAAAACTGTCATAAAAGTAAAACTTTTAAAAATGGTGTCACTATGGACTAGATATACCTGGAGGTGACAGAACAGCATTACTACTGTGTCTAGAACGCGTGCCTGATATGAGGGTCCACACCAGAAGTCAGAGAAGATGAAGAGGGAGAGTGGAGGGAGAGAGACAGACAGAGGTAGAGAGAGAGAGAGAGAGAGAGACAGAGGAGACTTGATGGTATGGTTAACCCTCTGGATCCGTGCTTGAAACTAATTTCTCTCCTCTAACACCCCATTTACATAAGCCAAAACCCCCTTTTTACACAGACTAGTCACTTAACAAGAAAGTTTAACTACTATACCCTGGTCTGTGTTTATTTACTGAGTGCTTAGTAGGCACAACCTCTTTCTATGGGTCAGTTCAGTAAGTTTTCATCCCGATTCTAAGAAGGCACTATTACATTCCACCCTCAGTTGAGGAGACTGACTCTCATGGAGGTTAAACAGTCTGCCCAATGTCACACTGCTTGTGACGGGCAGAGCCAGTTTTTGATCCATTTCTGTGTGACCTCAGAGACCACACTGCAAGCAGTGTGCTACAGTCTACACTCATAGACCTAGAATGTTGTTCATCTTCTCCACTCTGGACAAGGCAGCACTTATGACATTCAAGCCTCCTCTCCCTGACCAACACACGCGTGCCCGCACACACACCCTTGAAATTTAATCCTCTGGGTCTTTGAAGCAAGATGTTAATGTGAATTTCTTGGTACCACTTCCCCATGCCATCCCTTGACAATTCTTAGATGTCATCATTCCCTTCCCCAACCCCAACTCACGTGCTTGTCCTCCATCTGGACATGACAATGAATTAGGTGGTGGTCTCTTGCTCCCCTACTTTTCCAGGGAGGAGTGGCCCTCTAATTTTAAGGGTCACATTCCCTTTTGTATCCTCAGAGATCCTGCAAGACAACTGTCTGAGATGCATTTTGCACTCAGCTCGAGGGCATCCTTTGAATACTTAACCATATACTGCTTTACACAGCTTTACAAAGTTTCTCTTCTTTTCCAGCAAGTGTTTGCTTTGTCTCCTTGGAACTTCTTGGGAGCTTCACATTTCCGAAGATACTGCTAAGTTTATTGCTGGTGCCTTTTTTGTTTGTTGAAATAAATTCATATCACTTGGAAACAGTTCAGTGTAGACGATCCAGGAACATTATCAGAACTGAAAACCCTGGAGGTCTAATGGTCAGAATAGATGCCCAAGGGAGTTTGATGTCAACATGCTTTCCAGAAGTTCTTCTTGATAACTCAGGCCTGTCCCAACTTCTCTGGGCCTTCCAGATGGAAGCATTTAGCTCAGATGCTCTTAGCGAGACATCCATGAAATCTCAAGGAGATCCACAGATGGGCTTCAGAGCCCTTGCACCCTCTAAAGTTGTATGTTGATAATTGTGCTTCTTTGTATATGAACATTCATCTGAGAAGAGGGAGCAAAAATTTGCATCCCATTCCCAGATTTCCTGAGATCCGTAACCTAGCCCCCTCCCCTACAGACAGGAATTACTGACTTAGACATAAATCTATAATGGGTCCAAATTATCTCACCACAGACAAAATCAAACAGATGCTGGTTCTTCTTTCCTTTGCCATCTACCCTCATGGCACTCATTTACTCATCTGTTTGGAAGGCTGGACTAGTAAAGTGTACCAAGACTTAACAGTGAATGAGGCTGATAGGATTTTCCTGGTAGAGGCTTGATATGGTAGATTAGATCCTTGTTCAGACATATTTACTCCCTCCTTTCTCTTCTCTCCATGGACAGAGGGTACTTCCTTACTCCTTGACTTTATAAGCGTGATCCTTGTTTTGGCAAATGGATGTGAGAAGACATATTGCAACAAAAGCAATATGAAAAGCAGTTGCATGGTTGGCCTTGTCCTCCTGCACTTCTGTCATTGCCCTGAGAATGTGTTGGGCTGTGGTCCTAAGAGGAAAATGGGAGACTCGTGTTTCAGAGCCGCCCAGACACACCTAGCTCATGGCCTCTGGCCAGCAGCCAACTGTAGACATGTGAGAAAGCTTAGATAAGGTCAGTAGAGGTGGCCATCACAGTGAGCCTTGATTAGCCACCCTAGCCTGCAGAGATGTGAACAATGCTAAAGAATTATTGTTTTAAATCAGCGCATTTGGGGTGTTTGGGTATATAGCAAGCTAGTGTATTAGCTCTTCAGTAAATGTTCATAAAGCAAAGAAATCATGAAAAGCATTGAATGCTGTGTGAAGGAATCAGGATTCCTTCTCAAATCTTGCCTTGTAATTGCTGCTGGCATTTTGACCTTTCCTCCCCAACTCGAAAGTTCCTCTGACAATACTCCCTGAAACCATGACTGGGAGTGGGGAGCTCTTATCCCTCACTGGCAACTGACCACAGGGCAGTCACCTCTCATATGTGGTAATCAAAATTATAGAGTAGTAAGACTGTTAAATCAATTGTTCAGCCCCTGTGTATATCCACAGGAAAGACTTCAGCCTTCAGAAGTACTTTCCACACGTGAATCCATCACATCAAACAATGTTTAGCTTAGGAGGTGGTCAGTCTTCCACTTGTTCACCAAATACCTCTAGTTTGGTCATCTGCTCTGTTCTAGGTCCCGGGGACACAAGAGTGAACAAGACAACTCCATCTCTTGCCTTCACTGAGTTCTCAGCTAAAGTTCCATTAGCAGGATTTGCATTTGCATTTTGAGCCTTTTTTAAAGGTTTATTTATTTATACTGTGTGTGTGTGTGTGTGAGAGAGAGAGAGAGAGAGAGTGTGTGTTATGTGTGTGAGTCGGGGAGGGGCAGAGAGAGTGGGAGAGAGAATCCCAAGCAGACTCCATTCTGTCAGCATGGAACCGGACGTGGGGCTCGAACTCACGGACCATGAGATCATGACCTGGGCTAAAATCGAGTCAGACGCTTAACCAACTGAGCCACTCAGGTGCCCCCCATTTTGAGCTTACTAAACGTAGGACCCAGGCAGCAGATGGGTAGAGCCGGTGAGAGGGCAGTGCTGGGGCTCAGGTCATGTAAAAATGGCCCTGACTTTTGAGACAGGACCAAAGCTCCACCATATCACCTTCCTTTCCAAACTATCGATCAAGACCTGACTTCCTATGAACCAAAGTAGAGCCTTTTGCTGCTTAATTAGAGTCTAGGATCAAAATGAGTGAGTCCGCAGCATTTTCACCAAAAGAAATCCATCCTAATCTATAAATGTCTAGTGCAAGGCTTTTCTTTCAACCAGGTTTTGATTGTCAGGAGGAGAGAGAGAGAATGCCAAGCACTGGGCATCTGAGTATAAGTGGTGGCTTTTGGGCACATAATGGAGGGAAAAGAGGACTAGGGTCAAGAGTTCTACTCAGCTCTGGCTCATGAGGGTTTTGCCTGGGACTGGACTACCTCTTTTGGTGACGGGGCTTGTAGTGTGATGTCTATGACAATATTTATGGTGCAGTTAGAACATGCAAAGACCCATTGTCAACACCTAAAGGCCAAGTTAGTGCTCGACTCAGTCTTGGAATTTAATGGACTTGTCATTGAAAGTTTACCTCTTATTTGTCACAAGGTAACTGTCTTAGAGACACCCATGCCCTTTTCACAAGTGTCCTCATGACATCAGCATGAAAGCCAGAGGGAGAAGGAACAAATTCTTTTTGACTTTTGGTCACCCCTCAAGTTGGGTAACACTCTCTGAATCATGCTTCAGAAGTTCAAGTACATCAAGCCAGACAGATCTTGGACTGAAAAGATCAAAGAAGACCTCTTCTCTTATAATTGCCAGAGCTTCCTGTTAGAACACCCGGAAACTTCCCACAAGCACCAACTTTGTTGCTACTGGGTTTAGTTCTTTCCTAAGCCCGGAGGTGGAACTCTGTTCAAATGATGTTAAGGAGACAAGTCACAAATTGGAAAAGGTCATCAGCTCAGTGTAATTTAGGGTTTGGGTGTCTTAAAAAAATTTCTACAATTGATTCCATGTTTGCATATTATGGCCCGCATCAGGCCCCACATCTTTCGGCATATATGGAAAAATCAATTTAATTTTACTGCTTCTTAATTCATATAACTCTTATATCCTCTGAAAGCATAATTAAAATGCAGAATGTGGCTGAGTGTATTTTCTGGTTTTATATTAGAATAGGAGAAATAAAGGCTTGTGTAGGGCTTAGGTTAATTTATTAAAATAAGTCATTGCTCCAATTCATGGTTGCTCCTAAAATGCTTTTGTTACAGTTTTCATGTATGCACTCAGAATGGGCCCCAGGCTTAAGATCAATGTTCTATGGAAATAAGAGGCAAAGAAAATCCAGAAGGTGATGGTGGAATATAAGCAGGGCAAGAAACTCTTCTTGTTTGTTTAGAGTCTGTCCTCACAACATTGGGACTATTGGCCTTTTTGTGCTGACGATCTTGGTTGTTGGAAAGCTGCCCTGTGCATTGCAGGATGTTTAGCAGCATCCTTGGCCTCGACTCAGTAGATACAATAGCACCAACACCCTACCTGTGACCTCTGAAAATGTCTCCAGACACTACCAAATGTCCCTGGGGGAGGGGAACTAAATCACCCCCAGTTGAGAACCACTGTTAAGAGATAAATAAGCTCTATGTGCTTTCTTTTTTTATTATTTTTTTTTACATTTATTTATTTTTGAGAGACAGAGAGAGACAGAGCGTGAACAGGGGAGGGGCAGAGAGAGAAAGAGACACAGAATGTGAAGCAGACTCCAGGCTCTGAGCTAGCGGTCAGCACAGAGCCCGATGCGGGGCTCGAACCCTTGAACCGTGAGATCATGACCTGAGCCAAAGTCAGACACTCAACCGACTAAGCCACCCAGGCGCCCCTCTATGTGCTTTCTTTCTCCTGCTGAAGGCAGCCACTTGGGGCAAGTAACCATTTTACAGTAACGGTATCATAGTTAACCGGCAGCATATTTCTCTTTCTTGGTGATGCATGAAATAGTGGTGCATCCCCTACTTGACAGGGTCTTAGATTCAATGAGATACAGTCATTTTAAGAAAATGTCAAAAATAGTATTTGAGATAAATGACATGTTTTACATGTTGATTTAAATAATTAGTAATAAAATATGCTACTAGTATTCGTCACTAACATATGTTCTGAGTCACAAACTGCTGCACGTGGTTCTAGTTTTCTTTTTGATTTTATTTTAATGATACTCTGAATTTTTTAAGAAGGCGGATGTTAGACACAGTTTCATTATATCATGAGTGGCATTTTGTTTAATAAACCCATTAATCATTGGTGTGCTATCTGCAGCATACTACCTAGGTACCCGGTGGTGAGTGGCTGGAAATGGCCTAAGGAATGACCTACAGAAGAGAAATTCTGTTATAGAGCACCCTGCTCTGGCAGAGGCCGGACAGCCTTCTGAAATCCTTCTAGGGAATGTTTTTTGCAGCAGGTCAACACTTCGTTTATGAATTCATCAAAGAATCAGTAGGGTGCACTACACACCACAGGCTGTGCGAGGTTCTGGGGTGCAGTGATAAGAAAACACCACAAAGGAGTCAACGAAGAGAGAAATGGGAACTCCAAGGTCGGGATGGGGGTGGAAAAAGCATCTAAGAGAACTCAGCCTTGACTGTGAGGAAGGGGCAGAGCATCATGTGCCCCGGCCAGGACAGGGAAGGAGCCACAGTCACCAGAGGACCTACCTACCAGTGGTTCAGTCTGGCTGCTGCAGAGACCCATTTCCGAATGTAGAGCAGGGTCCCAACTGTGTAGGGCATACATGCCCTGGACTTGATCCCAAGCCTTACAGATGCCACAAACTCCTTTCAGCAGGAGTGATGGCCCAATCGGATCTATGTTTTATCAGGAAGAATGGTCTGGCTGCCAGAAACAGGCAGAAATGGAAGGTCAGCGACTGGAGCAGAGAGGCCCCTCCGTGCGCGGTGGTTAGGGTCCAGAAGGGAAGACTGGCTTATGCACCGAGGAGGTGGAGACCGAGGTAGAGAGGTTTTGGAGACAGAAATTAACTGGCCCAGTTCCTAGATGGATGGGTGGGATAGTGAGATATCAGGAGTGACCTTTTCACCAGCTCCTCCAGAATGCCACTCCCCACAAGCCCAGCCACTGCCTCCCACCTTCCACCCACCCCCTACCCAGAGATCTCTCAGTGCATGAGGTTTCTAATCTGATGTCACCCTCTCAGGGTTCTCTTCTCCATCAGCCAGCTCAGAGCCCACAGTCCATCTTAAAAATTATGCCCCCGGAAGTGCTTCTCTCTCCCTCTAACAAACATGGCTAGCAAAACTCCACCCCATGTGACGCCATCTGGGAGCCTCACTCATTTTACGACCATAGGAAAACCCCACAATAATGTGTCCTGATGTCATGTAAATACTCATGACCACAAATCCCCAGGGACCCCTACTTTGCCCGATGAGCACAAAGTACCTCGTCAGTGGACCCATCCTCTCAGGGTATAAAAAGGGGATTTTGTACCCTCTCCTCTAACCCTCTGATGGCCCCATTGTGCTCCCTCCCACAACCCCCACATGCAACCCTGAGCTTATGACTTTGCCTCTTATGCTACTGAGAAAGCTGAAGCAGTGAGTCAGGAGCTCTTTCATCTCATCACCATGGAACCCACCAACCCACTCCTGTCTGTTGCCATGTGCAGTCCCTGCCTGCTTGCTGTGGATGAAAGTCCCTGCTCCCATCAGGGGCCAAGCCCCCCAGTTCCTCAAGGACTTTGTGCTCATGGTTATCTCCATTCTCCCTTATGTTCTCCCTCACTGTCTGTCTCACTGCCTCTGTCTCTCATAGATTGCTACCATCAGCTTACAGACATGTTGTCATAGTTTATATCAGAAAAAACACATCTGGATATTTTCAAAACTGGCCCATGAAATAAGACCCTCAACCTATTCCAGGCCAGCACCTCCACCATGGGTTTTTCGGTGAAGGTCACCAAAGATCTCTTCAAACATGTGGTCACCTCTCTGTTCTTATGTCACCTGATCTCTCACCAGCATGGGACACATATTACCAACCTCTTTCCTTCTTGAAACACTTTCTTCTCTCACCCTCCATGACACCACATTCTCCTGGTTTTCTCCTCCATTGCTGCCTATTCCTTTCCTACCTCTTTATGGCTCCTCCTCCTATAAAACTTTGAATGTTGCCGGTGACCAGGCACCATCCTGGACCCCATTCTCATGTCTCTACACAATCTCCTTCGACAACCTTGTAGAGTCCTGAGGTTTACCCGTTTTGTGTTCTCTTACACTTGCTAGGGTGCCATATGCACAGAGCCAACATGCTTGATCCAGCCTGCAAAGAGCCTCTTGTACGGCACCACTGTCATTATTTACTTTCTAAAGTCTTTGACATACAATAGTTAGAGTGACCTGTAACAATCTCTAAAAATGTAAATTGTACACTGTCATTGCAATGCCTTCCGTTGCACTGAGAATGAAGTCCAAGCTCTTGTCCCTAGCCTATAAGCCCTACTCAGAAGGTGCTGGCCTCCTATGGGGGCTGGAGATTAAGAAGTGCATACTTCTGGTTGTCACAATTACTTGCAAGTGTGATGTGCACTTAGTGCTCAAAACCCAGATGCAGTCCCGCACAGTGAAGAACTAACTTGGCCAAAATGCCAACTGCGTCTGGCCAAGAGAAACAATGCACACGATTGGGGCTTGGCTCACCTTCCAGATTCATGTACCCTCTCTTCCCAACCAATCCTGACTTCTCTCTCTCCTTTGAACCTGGAGCATAGTTCTATACGTGGGATGTAATCCCCTCTGAGTCTGTGTGCTTGGCCCCACCTGCATTAGACTTGGTCTAAATATCCCTTCTGCCACAAGGACTTCCCTGAGCCCCCACGAAACCCCAAGGGAAGCTTTCGTCACATCACCATCTGATGCCTTTGTTTCTTTTGTTTGTTTTGGGTACCCTGGGTACCAATCCCACCAGGAGCAGGGAGGTAACTCTCTTGTTCACTGCTTCATTAGCCACCCAAAGAACAGTAAGGACTCAATAATTATCTGTTGAATGAATGAACAAATGAATGAATGAAGAAATAAAGAAATGGGTGCACTCACCTGCAAAAGGACTATGGCAAAGTCTTATTTTATAAGGAGAAGAAACTGTTCAGTTTTATTCTGGAAAAATAATGTGTGTATTCAAAAAATACTTTATGAGCTCCTCTCCGGGCCACATCCTGTTCTCATCAATCACAGGGTGGGCTGTGCCGGAAACATAAAGTGTGAGTGGGTCAGGGGTTACCTTCTCCCTGCTTTTCCTGCCTCATGTACCACTAGTCACCTTTCCCCACACTTTCCCAGCCCCGAGGGTGGGGTGGCCAGCAGATGCAAGATTGAGAGCACTGCCAACCAGTGGTAAAAGCTTGGGTGATACCAGGGTGCACCAACGTGTGACAGACCCAGTTCCCCACCACATACTGTTTCCTGCAAAGAGAGGATGGTGAGATCAACACCGAGGGCACTAAGAATGCCTGGGTTCCTGCCCTTGGGAATTAGCAATGGGTGTCCAAGGGTCTTGAGAGGTGGTCTAGTGTATCCATGAGGATGGTCCCGGGATGGTGGACAAGACATCACCGTGCAGGGCATCATGGCCAAACGGACCCAGGAGAGGTTGATTGATTAAGTGTAGCACTGGGTGTGATGAAGAGGAAGACGGCATGATATGGAAGGGCAGAAGTGAGGAGGAGACAGAAGGAGGCAGAGGAGCAAGGACAGGAGAAAGGGCGGAGGAGGAAACTATGGCCCCGTTGTTTGCTGGCTATGGCAACCCTGGAGAATCCAAGTGGAGAGGAAGATCTGGAAGCTGAGAAGGGGAAGGCAAGATAATAGACGGCCATCTCTTCCCTCTGACTCTCTCTCTCTCTTCCATCCCTTCTCAGAGGAGACTAGACCGAGGTGGTCTTGGGGAAAAAGAACGTGTCCTAGGCATTGTGCTAAGCATTCACCTTCGCCGCCTCATTTTACCCCCAGTGCCATCCTCATTAACAGCTGTGGACCCAGAGACACCATCTAGGCTCTGGCATGGACATCTTGGGTCCCTCTCATGATGCTCCCGCCAGGAGCCTCTTTCTCCCTTGCTCCCTCCTTCACCGGGCAGAGGCTATTTCCCAGACCGTCTCTCTGAGTATCACCAAGAGGAAGGCAGATGTGAGGAAAAAGAGACTGGGGCAGGGGCTCACACCCCCCACCCCTAGAACTTTGCCTGGGCTCCCCAGTTTGAAGGTTTAAAGGGGAAAAAAATCCCCAGACCCTCCGGGCTCTGAGGGCAGAACATGCTAGATTTGCCGAGTAAAGGTTCTTTCCTGTAGGCAGCTCGCCAGGACCCAGTCATTCCCATAAACCCAATCTCTCGGATGATTCTAGTGAATATGTTCTTGCTCTTAACCTTTCTCTGCATCTTTTCCCCCCACAAGGTTCAGACCTCTCATCCACAGACTCTACCGTCTAGTTTTTATGGGCATCGTAGTTATTTTCCAACTATGTACCCATTTAAACTTTATAGCCTTTTATTAGGGTTGTATTCATGGGCAAATAAATACAAGACACTTGAGAGTTTATCTACTGGAATCTTCCACCTTGGCCTACAAAGTGATGCTGGTCTCCCAGCTAGACTAATTTCATATCATTGCCTCTAAAAATGGGAGCCCTCTCAACTTCAGGTGCCTAAACAGAGCGAAGATAGATTTCTGGCTAACCCAAACGCTTACTGTTTTGTGAGTTTTTCTTTTTTTTACCATCTAAAAAAAAGGATTTATTTAGAATTCTGAAGCTATCAATGAATATTAAGTATGTCTAAATTCTCTGCAAAGGGAACAGAACGTGATTATAACTATGAAATCCACACTACATGCAGTTTGAGTTTGGGGTGGGTGGTTTACCACCATGTTTGCCTCTTTAGGCTGATTATTTACATGCATTTGCCTGTGAACATTTCCAAGGCATCCGGCTAATATTCCAGCCATGCAATTAGTAACAGATATGACAATTCTCTCCTGATCTAAGGAAAGGTTCTGAGCTCCCTGAAAGCATCTCACCGTTTCTCCTTATCTTGTCAGCGGTTTCGTTGAGAAACATTTGTAGTACAGGGCAGATGCTGGCCAGAGGGAAAAATTAAATACCCGAGAAGCGCGGATGTGTGGGAGGAAGGAAGAGAGAAGAGGGGGGTTCAGGCAAGGAGCTACTTCATCAGAAAGTCTAACCAAGCTGGATGGCAAGGCCAGGGCACATGACCGTTCACCGGTGCCCAGGAGAAGCGCCTCAGTTCCTCGGGCACCTGCACAAGGCTTACTTGCACGGTTAGAACTGGGCGCTGCTCCTCTTTGTTCCCTGCCTCTCTCCTTCCTGCTGCTGGCTGAGGAACTGTCACTGTGATCCACGCATTCTACACGGAACCTCTCTTCCCTGAGAGAAGGTGGGAGGGGCAGTGATGGACAGCTGTCACCTTTCTTCTTTATGTCTCGAGGAGAGCAGTACTGCATGGTGCAGCGGCCCATGGGGCTCGGGGCGGAAAGGCTCTAACAGTGCCCTGCGTTTAGCGGGGCTACTTTTCCAAAAGTACTGTGAAGCATTTCACCCTTAGAACAACTTTGTCCACGTGGTGGATGACCACGGAGCACACCACTTTGTCGTTCAGGTGCGAACACATGAGGAAGCGGGGAGGCTCTCTGCTGCTGGCAGGGACACATCCTGGAACTTCATCTTGATCAAGGTGGCCTCAGAGATTGGAAGATTAAAAGAAAGCCCTTGACGGTCACAGAGGATTCTGTTTGGATTCCCCAAACGTGGCCATGAGCATCTTCAGGCAGCCACGGCCCCCGGTGCCCGCCCACCTGTCCACAGCACTGGCCGAGCCTCGGTTTCCCCAGGACTCGGAGCGGATTTGTGGAGGAGCCACCTCTGGGCCAACACTGGTCCTTAAATAATGTGGGGAAGAACAGCGCCGGCGCTTTCTCCTGGACCTGTGCCCGGGCCTCCTGCTGGACTCTGCCTCCTGCCTGTTCCTGGGGCCGCAGCCCCTCAGCTTGCTGGGGCCCCGCTCCTGCCATTCCTACTATTCCGGCCGGAGGGACCTGTTCCTGTCGGGGACCCGTTCCTGCTGGGGGGCCCTGCCCTCCTTCAAGGGGGCCTTGCGCTCTCCGGACTCACCTCACAGTTCCGCTCGCTCAGGATATTGGCCGCAAAATCAGCCATGGGGGATTTTGCCAGCAAGAGAGGCAAGGTTCAAGCCCGGAGGGCCCCACTCTGGCCTCAGCCCCGACCGCTGGCCCTCCACCTCCCCTCGCAGGACTTTCCTTAGGTTTTAGGGAGTTTCTCTGGCTTCTTGGCACTGCTCGCCCTTCCTGACTGTTGTGCTGCCCAGAAAATCATCCGCCTTAAAATCCTATTAGTATTTGCCTATTTCGTCTTCCTTTAAATACAGATTTCTGGGCGAGCCCTCAAGAACAGGCAGGGTGGAGAAAGGGCAGACTACACGGTGGGGATGTCTAACTAGGACACTGAGCACCAGAGAAGGTGAGGCGGGCCTGCTGTTCTCCCAGGCCCCTGGCCCTGCTGTGCTCCCCAGCTCCAGGCCCTGATATGCTCCCCGGCCCCAGGCCCTGCTGTGCTCTCTGGCCCCCAGCCCTGCTGTGCTACCCATCTCCAGGCCTGGCTGTGCTCCCTGGCCTCCAGCCCTCCTGTGCTCCCTGCCCTGGGCCCTGCTGTGCTCCTTGGTCCCCCAGCCCTGCTGTGCTCCCTGGCCCCGGGCCCTGCTGTGCTCCCCGGCCCCGGGCCCTGCATGCTCCCAGACCCCCAGCCGGGCCCTGCCTCCACTGGGCAGCAGGAGCAGGGAGGACCTTCCAGCAGCCGACTCCAGCCCCAGATTTGAGTGGCGAACATAATCAGGTTTGAAAGCTTTGTGAGGACTTGTGGATTCTACTTCTTCTGGAATTATTTTACTTATTCTCAGTGAAAGCCAATTAGAGGCTTGCCGGATTCAGCCTAGAACATCCCTGCGTCTCCAGGGCAGATCCTTTCCTTTACGTTCCTATACGACCCACGGAGCAGGGTGGGGGCTTGCAGGCAGAAAACGCGACAATCGTGCAATGTTTTGAGCGTGACACAGAGGCCCAGGCTGCACGGGCCCCTTAGCAGCAGCCGCAGAAGCTGAGGTGGGGGGGGTTGTCTCCTCTCTGCCGACAGGACCGCCATCCACAAGCTGCTCCCAGAGACTCTAGAGGGAGTTGTGGCCTGAGAGAGATGTCAGCATTACGAAAGAGACACCTGTCAACGATGAAAACTCATTTCACTCTGGAATAAAGAGTTCCTCCGGATTCTCCGCTGAGCGTATGATAAACATGTAATGTCTCCTTGCAGCCACGAGAGTGAATTCCCAGTAATACTCTGAAGAAGAGAAGTTGCGAGAACACGAAGAACATATTCCTCCCCTTCCAGCTCGAATGGCGAGGACCGCCCTTCTCGAAATACCTACTATGCGTCAGGTCTGTGCCAGGCAGGAAGCAAGCATCGTTGTCGCCAGGACCCAGTGTGACGGGCATGTCGCCGTGCCATTGAGGGGCGCCCAGGGTCCTTTACGTTGTGGTTCTGTGGTTGTAAGACACAGATGGGGGCCCAGGCGAATTCACAGCCAGAGGAAGGGGCCCAGAATTCCAGGAGGAGGAGCTGGGAGGGGCAGACCCAGCCTCTAGGTAACAGGGACTCTTGATCTGCCCTGGGGTGTGACGCTGCCTGGGGGAAATGTCCCACAAGAGAAAGTCCGATTGTCCTGGCTGGGTCAAAAAGACCTCACTCAGTTGGGTTCAGAGTTGGGGGCGGGGAGGCACTGCACCAGAACCATCTGGAAAAGGGGCAGGGCCTTCCCCAGAGATGGAGCAGAGTGCTGCTACCACAGGAAGCCCAGGACTGTCTGGCCCCCAAGGGCATGGAGACAGACTCAGAGAGAGCAAGTTTCCTCCTTAGACCTTAGACAAGTGGCTTAACTTCTCTGTGCCTCAGTTTCCTCATCTGTAAAATGGACCCAATAATCAATCCTGGTACCTGCCTCACAGACTTGGGGCAAGATGTGTTTGTGTGAGAAGAGGGTCAGAACAGGGCCCGGTTGCTTCATGGAGTTTGCTGTCCTTCTCACTGTCTTGTCCAAGATCCAGGACCCACTACATCGTTGCGGACTCCAGGGCGAAATGGAGATACGGGGCTCCTTGTACAAAACGCAATAGGACGGGAGACCTGGGTGGCTCAGTCGGTTAAGTGTTTGCCTGTTGATGTTGGCTCAGGTCTGATCCCAGGATGGTGGAATCAAGCCCCGACTCGGGCTCCATGCTGAACATGGAGACTGCTTGAGATTCTCTCTCTCTCTCTCTCTCTCTCTCTTACCCATTCGAGCTCTCTCTGAAAAAAAAAAAAAAAAGGTAAAAGAAGTTTCTAGACAGCAACAGTAGAGCAATGCACCGAGTGAGGGCCCTCCGGAGCCGGGGACCCCGCCTGGATTGCACAGCTGGCCACGCTGGGATTTCAAAGGCAGACTGTCTCCCCCATATCGCCTCTCCGTACGGTTTATCTTCTCATCCTAAATCATGGCATCTAGGAGATAGCTGAGTTCTCGTAGGAGCTCAGGAATTAGCAAACATCGGAGAGGCAGAGCGCGGGGCTGACAACATCTTTCCACTCTTTGGAAGGAGGTGAGCAGGTCACCCCAGACAAGACGAAACAGACCGCTAGTGAGGGCCCGGTAGCTGAAATCAGCCGCCTCGAAATCTCCTAGGCCCGTGGCTCTGGGGAGAACGCTCTGGTGGCAGAGACCGACATCAGGCAATGGCAAGAATGCCAGATGCAGAGAAAAAAGGCCAGAAGGAGCTCAGCACCACGCCGTCTCAGGGTGACATGCTTTATTACCAAGTGACTGGCAGAAGGGAGCTGCCAACGACACTGTAGATGTCAGCAGGAGCCCGGGAGTCGATGCCTATCATCGTCTGCAAAAGGTCCCTCCTGGAGAAAGCAGTGGGCCTGTGTGACGAGCCTCGTCTGGGTCTGAGCCCTTGGCCCAACCTCCACGCATGTGCAGTCACTTGTTCAAGGACATTAGACACTGAGGAGAGACTGGGCTTCACACCTCAGCTCCCTTGGCCCCAAGTGTGAGACTCTCCTATTTTGTGGGCGTCTTCCTCCTGACCCTGGGCGCCAGGCCACGTTTGCTGGCCTTAGGGATTTGGGACGACGTGTTGAAGGCTGGGGAGAACCAGCACATGACTTCCCGTCTCCCGTAGCTCCAAATCCACTGTTTTTCAAGAAAGAAAAATCAAGGGGACTCCTTTCCGAACCCCAGTCCTGGCTCTCATTGCCTGAGCGCCCTGGTGACCCACAGCTCCCCCTTTTGCCTGTTGTCTTCCCTGGTCCCCGCCTAACTTCTTGAGGCTTCTCTTTCTTTCAGTTGCAGACAAGGAGTCAGTTCTCTGCTCCGCAGCTCTCGTGTCCCAGTTTGCTGATTCTGCACCCCAACATTTCCAATGAGCTTTCCGTGGCCAGCACCCCAGGAGCACAGGGCCAAGTGCCAGGAGCAGACATACTCCAGTCATTAACCAGGAACTGTTACTGCACACGGGTGCAAGCCTGGCTGTCGGGCCCAGCTGAGCAGCCCTGAGACATCACTGAAGACGGCCAGCCCCAAGCAGGGCCACGTGATGCCTTTCTTGGGCCAGAGGCACTTTGGCCTTCATGGACCCCTTCCTCCAAAACAAAATACGATAATTCCTTTTAAAGAAACACTAAAAGTTGTATTTTATGACTCCACATGTGTCTAGAGAAATATACTCCAGAGTGGCTTACGTCCGTCTGATTTTAAGAGATATTGAAACATTTCCATGGGCCCCAAACCTTTGGTGGCCCCCCGGCCACTGGCCTTGCTGGGCCTCTTGGATAACCTGCCTGGTTGCAGTCAGATCCGTGGGAGATTTGCCAGCACTCACCCCCTTGCTGGCCTTCCTCCTTTCCCTAGTTGATGCTTCCCACAGCCAGCGGGGCTCTGGGGGAGCCGTCCCAGCCCATGCTCACTGCCACTGCCAAGATGCCCCACACGCACGTCCCACATTGCTAATCCGTACGTGCATCTGTCTTCCCAACAGCCTAAGACCAACAGCCGCTACTTATCCAACAGCGTGTGTCCCCATATCTAGCCCTGTTAGACCAGTAATAAAGGACACATAACAAACACGGAGCAAGCGCCTGTTGATTTCATCCATTCATTCATCCCCGAATCAGCCTTCGTGATAAATTGAAGCCTGCAGGTGTGTTTTTAACCGGGGAAAAACAAAAACAAGAACAAAAGCTAAACCTTAATTCCAAGTTTAGGAGGAAAAGAAAAACTATTCCTTTGCATTTTCTTGCTGGTCTCCACCGTTTTGCCTTGGATGATGATGACATTCAAAGAGAGGAAAAAGTCATTCAGAACCAGGGCTGTGAATTCAGTAGGGGAATCACACGAAACACGACTATTAGGGTAAAAATTGAAGCATGGCTGGGAAGCCACAAGAATGATTTTCTGGAGTTTCAAATAATGTGGCTCTAAACGACAGATCAAACAATTGCTTGAGCAATCCCAGAAACACTGGAAAACCTGAGTAGACTCAAAAAGTGACGATTTTGAGGAGGGACGGCATGCTCTTGAACACATCAGTTTGGGGTTACACTAAACACCGCACTCTCATCCTATTGTAATCACGCCTGACTATATCTCTGTGTTGATGATCGGATAGCTCTTTGAAAATGTGGTGTACTTTTCAGAGTTAACTAAACCAACAAAATTGCTGTTTATTCAAACACAACAGTAATCACCAACAAGACCTCTCTGACTTATTTCTGTAGTAAAGTGGAAATTTGAGCACACGCACGCTCACATGCACGTGCACACATTTCATTATCACGAGCGTCAACGCCTGACAGGCAGGAAATTTTTCAGCTGATACGGTACACAGGCCATTTTTGATCCCGCGGTGACTAAGTCTTTGTTCCAGTTGGGCAGGTGATCACAACTATGAATTTCTACTCTTTCCTCCAGTGTAGCTATTTGACATTCTCAGTATATGTCCACGTTGGAGGGCTAATTTGTGATTTCACGTAACTGCTGTATTATTTTCTTCTTTTAGGAGCACGTCTCCACTCATAGGACTGCATTTTCCAAGGATCTTCCTAAGGATTAGGTGAGGTTTGGCTCCCTGGAGTGCTGCCCACCTGGCGGTCCTGCCCACCCCTGGCGGCCATCTCCAGGACACCCGGCTGCCTGTGGGCGTGCTGGTTCTGCACCAACTCCCTTCCCCCAAAACAGCAGCAGTTGAAACAGGAAGCTGCTTCAACAAAAAGATGACAAGCACCCTTTCGTACGTCAAGCTCCCTCCTGGCGATGCGATTCTCCTGCAGCCCCCTCGTCTGACACAGGCGAACAATGAGAAAATAGTGAGGGCAGTTGTCTTCTCGGGGGAGGGGGGGGGACCCTGTGCCTGATGGGGACACCAGCTGCCTGCTACCTCTGTGAGCCCCCTCTGTTCTACCCAGAGGACACGTGAGCAGTGGCGAGTTCTGTTGGTCACTTGGTGGGACAGCGTCTCTCACTCCTAGATTCTTCTTTGCACGTTCGGTGTCTTCCCTTTACCTGAAGAAGGTTCTGCACTACCAAACAGCATTTTTAGGTGTTTTCTTTGGGCTGCAGAGTTGGAAAGAGGTGGGCGCACAGAGCAGTTGTGGAGGGGCGTGTAAGGGGAGAGGTGCTGGGGGGCCTGGAGCAGGTAAGGCAAGCAGATAGGAAGGAAGCATTGGAGAAATGTCCCCATCGCTATTCATAGGGGTGAAAACTACAAGCAAGGAATCTGGGTGAGTTTGAAATTATTTTCTGGTGGCTGAGCTGATGCTTGATCTTCCGAAATCAGGCTCTGACGGTTACGGCTTCAACACTGCACCATTTCAACGCTCAGACGTCTTTGCCTCCTTGGATATTAACCCTAAGCCCTGCTGAACCCAGATTCTGCTGTGTCTCTGCACCAGTCTCAGCATCATTGTCTTCCTCGACATGCCGCCCTTCCCATGCCCATCGTCTTCCATCTGGTCAGGGAGAGCGGACTTCTTGCTGTTGTGCTGCTGTTGTACTCTGCCTTCCTTGGTGTACCTGCTCCAGACCGGCCGAGGTCACTTTCCAAAGTCACTGGTGTGAGCCGCTCATTTCCATGTTTTAAGACTGCTGGCTCCTCATTGCCTAGGGGGTCGTGTGAAAACTCCTCCCGGTGGCCAATGAAGTCCTTCACCCTGGGCTCATCAGGCTTTCCAGCCTCCTCCTTGTGGCCCCCTGCACACCCTCATCCTTTCCCAGCCACCCCTTTCTCCAGGTGCCCTGCTGCCATCCTTCCCGGTCCTGAGAGAGGGACAAGCTCTCCCTAACTGGAACTTGTAGCTTTGTCATGGTTTCCAGGACTCCATGTTGTCTGAATTTCCCTTTCTTCCTGTCACCTCCACTTTCCTGCATGTCCTCAAGATGTGAGTGTTTCTCTGGCTGGGATCTGGTCTTTCTTTATTCCGTCTGTACCTTCTCCCTAGGGGACCATGTGCATTCCCATAGCTGGACCTGGGATCCACCTACTGCTGGTCTCAAAGGTGCCTCCAAAGCCCAAGCTACCCTCTGAGTTACAGGCTCATATTTCAAACTATCTACTTGGCATGTTTACAGGAATATTTCTGGGACATCTTAATTTAATGTGTTCAGAACTGAACTTTGGCTTTCTTCCCACTCTTGTCATCTCTCTCTCTCTCTCTCTCTCTCTCTCTGTGTCTCATTGTAAATAAACCATCTAGTCGTTTGGTCACGCTTAAAATCTGAAAGCTATTCTCTTTTCCCCAACTCGATTCATTAACAAGTCTTGGTCATTTAACTCTAAGACACAGCTGACATATGTCCCTGCTAACAACACTGGACTCCAAGCCCTGCCACTGCTTAGTTGGATCCCTGAACCTGAAATGTCTGTAGTGTTCAGTGTGATCCTGTCTATGCCTCTGTCTATTCCTCAAAAGCCCTCACTCCTTTCCACTTCTGAGCTTTTACACATGCATTCTCTCTGCCAGAAACACTTTTGCCTCCCTCTGCATGGGTCTGGTTTTTCCCATCCTTTAGAGAAGCATAAATATTATTTCTTTGAAAATGCCTTCTCAGAATTCCCTATCTAAGGTGCTTTTCAGCTTCCCTTTGATTCCTTCCTAGATCTCACAGTTGCTTGTAATTTTGTTCATTGACAGGAGTTTCATCTGAACGCCCCCACATAATTCACAAGATCATGATGGCATGAATTAATGTTTCCTTATATACCCAGGTATCCCCAGAACCAATCAAAATAACACTCAACAAACATTGTTAAACAAATGCATTTGGCTACCATTCCCATTTATAAAATGATGTGTGTATTCATCAGCGTGAGGCTGCAATAACAAATAGACCCAAATATGTACCTTGGATTAAATACAACAGATCTTGCTCATGCGATCACCCATAGGGTGCTCCTGGTCAGAGGTGGCTCTCCTCCATGTGGTGATGAAGGGTCCAAATGTCCTTCTGTCCCAAGGCTCCAAAATCATCTAGGGCCTTGTCATTGTATTCTTCTGGCTGAAGAGGACAAGCGCCCCGGGATAATTCATAGGTTCACTGCCCACCAAAAGGCCCAGAGCACTTTACCTTGAGAGACAATGTTTATGCTCTAAGAAACCATGGTCAATGTTTGGTACACTTCAGAACCATCCAGAAGGCCTTGGGACCATGCTTCTCTAAAGTTGGCCTTTTGACTGTTGTCATGTCTCTGGTTGTCCTTTAAAAAAAAGAAAATCTAAGGTTGAAATGATTAATGAGTAGCATTAATTTTAAAGTTCTTCTTTGCTCCCAAATACTTAACTCTCACTATCTATTGCTTCCCCTTATTTTTATGTTCGTATAACCATTCCCAGTTGGAATTTTAAATATAGGTAATTGAAACCGTATCTTGTAGCTGGGAAGTAAGTGGAAGGCTATCCATCTGTTGGCAAAGAAGGCAGGTACTATTTACCTCTCCACTGAATCTGCCTCCTATAATTTGGGTTGCAGATGGCACCATCTGTTTCCAAAGTCCACTCATCTATAGTTGAGCAAGAGGGTAATAACCTTCCTGGGCTGGATTCGATCCACCCCACACTCTGCCCAGCCGCCATCCTCTCTGTCCCATCTGTGAGAAAGGTGGAAGAGAGACAGCTGGGATCCCAGGCCAGCTCAGCCAAGACAGCCCCACGTTCCTCCCACAAAGAGGATGTGTCCTGCTCCTGACAAAACCCACAAGTCCAGGGACGAAAGAGGCTGAAGGAGCGTCCTGAACACAGTGAGCTCGAAGACATTTCTGTTGCCTGGGAAACCGCCCCCTTTGTGTCCTGGGATCAGCAAAGACATATTCTATAAATTTCCTTCTCAATGATATTCTCATCTCGCCGATGTGCAGCATATTGAGAAAACCCTGACATTTGATAAAACTTGGACGGCAATCCACTAAATCTGATTAACCCTTTTCAGCAGGAACTGTCACTTCCTGACACCCACAGCAATGCTAAAAAGCTTTAGGCATGAGTACAACTCATTTTGAGAGATAATACAACACCATCTTGGTTACAGGCCCACCTCCCGCACTTTCCAACTTGTGTTGGTTGGGGGGATGGGCGTGGCGGGAATAGGGTTTAAACCATCTGGTGTATTCTTAGTAAACCAGAAAGAACTCTGAGACAAGACAGCTGGTTAGTAGTCTCGCCAAAGAAAGATTGGGGGGGGAGGTGGAATTAAACTCCATCGATTCATTTAGCTGAGTCATCTGTGAATGATAGTTAAATATGGAAGGATCATTAAGAAGAGAATTTCTTCATTGAAATGTGTATGATAGTCGATTCATTCTTAACCGCAACATGGTTAAGAAGTTGGGATCATTATTTCAGATAAACCCAGAATCACAATTGGCATTTTATCAGCATCCTGTTCCACACACTCAATTCAAAAGTATGTAATAAAAAACTCTATTAGTATGTACATAAATTTTCAGCAGTTGTTTCCCCAAATTGCTAACTAGCAATGCCTCTACCCGATTTAGAGATGCTATCCCAGGAAATTAACCTGTTCACAGCTACTTTAATGCCAGAATTAGGATAATTTGTGCATGTCTTAAACCCTAAGAAGAGAGGCATCTAACTTGTGGAGGACAGAATAAAAAAAAGCCAAAGAAGGACAGGGAAAAATCAGCAGGAGGATATAAGCAATGGCAATCAAGGCAGGTTCACTTCTGTGCCTAGGGCTCTCTGCGAGGAAGGGAGGAGTGGCCCCAGACAAGGCTGCTTAGTAACATACAGTAAGAAATTTGGGTGCTATGTTAAGTGAGTATTTCAATGTTCTGAGAGTGATAAAACGTGTGTCTGTAAAAGCCCCCCTATGTGCCAAGCACTATGCCTGGTGCCAGGGACTCAAAGAAGTCTGTGTCCTAGTTTCTGTCCTCAGAAGATTGATAATATAGCTGGAGAGAGGCACACACTAAGAATATGGGTGGCTCAACCTGCGTAGAAAGGCCAGCAAGATGGCATAGGAATAGGGAAGTCATGACGTCACTGCTCCCCCACCTTGTGCCCCCCACCCAGAAGGCATCACTAACAGGTCAGGGTACTCTTTTGTCTGAACTGAGATGTGGCCTCGGAACTTCCAGGACCTCCAGGAAACTACTCATCGGTTACAGTTGTCACGTACAAGGACACCCATATGTCCTCCCTGGTGCAGACGATCTGTGCTGAGGAGGAGAAAGAGATGCCTTCGTGGGTTCATACCTGGTGGTATTCCAAAGGCCAGTCCGCCCACCTTTCCAGAGACACACCAGAAGTGACAGAGAATGGTTAAGGTCCTTAGAAGCAAAGTGTCTGAGTATGGAAAAGTAACCATGTCCCCTCTGGACATGCTTGGAGTCTGCATCCGGCTAGGGGGGCCCAAGGTGTGGTTCCCTCCTGATGAGAGATGAGGCCACCTGCTCTAAGCCATTTAATCAGGGCTAGGATGAGGGGGATTTACCTGAGTCCCCATAAATAATTCCAAAGATGGGCAGAGAGTGCAGTCTTGCCTGGAAGGGGCATTTTCATTGCCATGTCAAGCATCCCAGTCCTATTGCTTGGCTGAGACAAAGCATTGTTCCTTGGGACAGAAATAAAACCTGCAAGGGAAGGCTGAGATGGGGTGCTTGGCCTTGAAAAACAGACAACATAGCAGGAGTAAGATACTCATAATGTTGCAGAGACCAGAGGCCAAAAATCGCCATAGTGAAAAGAGAATAGGTCCTTGAGATGGATGGATGGCTATCTTCAGAGCAGAGATTTGAAGAAAGGAAACAATGTATTTATTCATCCATTTAACAAATATCTTCTGTGTGTCTGCCACAGACAGGCCACAATAGCAAGCCAAATTGACCTGGGTTCACTTGTGGGGTTTATGGTGCACACGAGAGAGAGAGAGAGAGCAGTCTACTCCCAATCCCACTGATGTTGATGTAGTCCTGGGTAATATCTTCATATATTACTGTGCTAGTTTCTTATTTGTGGTGTAACAAATCACCATAACGGTAGGGCCTTAAAAGAATTCAAATTTATTATCTTAAAGTTCTGGAGGCCATAAATCCAAAATGAGTCTTACTGGGCTGAAATTATGATGTCAACAGGATGAGAATGAAGGGAATCTTGCCATTTGCCACGAATTGGATGCACCTTGACGGCATGGCGCTATGTGAAATAAGTCAAAGACAAATAGTGCATGACATTGCTTCTATGTGGGATCTTAAAAAGCCAAACTCATCAAGGCGGAGAGTAGAATAGTACCAAGGGATGGAGGGTGGGGCGGGGGAAGATGTTGTTTAAAGGTACAAATTTGCAACTAGTAGATAAATAAGTCCTGGGAAGCAAGTGCAAAACTTAGTGATTATAGTCAGCAATACTGTATTATAAACCTGAAAGTTCCTAAGAGAATAGTCTTAATTGTTCTCACCACAAAAAAAGAAATGATATTTAGGTGATGCAGGTGGTTGCTAACATTACAGTGGAAATCATGTTACAGTAAACAAATGTATCAGATCGATGCATTGCACACCTTACACTTACACAATGTTATATGCCAATTATATCACAATAAAAATACAAACACATAAAGGATAAATTAAAACACATTTAGTTTTTTTCGAAAAAGTGCTGTGATCCTTCAGGAGACTTCCAGAGAGGATCTATTCCCTTGCCTTCCCAAGCTTCCAGAGGAGTCTGAATTCCTTGGTTCCTGGCCTTTACTTCCATCTGCTGTGAGCCTCATCACTCCAACTATTGTTTCTGTTGTCACATCTCCTTTTCCTGGTTCTCAGCCTCCTGTCTCTCCTTTACAAGGACCCTTGGGATTACACTGGACCCACCCAGATAGTCCAAGAAAATCTTCCCATCTCAAGATACCTAGCTTAATCACATCTGCTGAGTCCCTTTTGCCATCCAAGGTGACATCCCTAATCACAGACATTAAGATGTGCTCCTCCTTGGGTGGCCATTATTCAGTCTACAATAATTATTACCTGGTTTTCCTTTGAATTGCTTTTACTCCTTCCCTCCTCTCTAACATTCCAGCTTCAAGTAGGGCTTTCTCTATGAACTCCCTTCCCCCAGAGCAGCCACGAGATGATGATGATCTCGAACGTTATGGCGTTCAGTTGCAAGGGCTGGGCTCTTGGGAGAGAAAAGCTGATTTGAATTCTAAAATCCTCCATTTGGAAAATCAAAAGCTGAAGTCTGAAAGATGAGGGCATAGAGTTAATCCATACAGAATAGATTAGAAAGAGAACTCACTTGTTTGTCTGAAAGGGGAGAAGCTTTGCCCAGCTGGTCACAGGAGAGAGACCAGAGGCAACTGGTGTGAATTTGGGAACTGTGGGTCCTTGAGATGTCCTCAGCCTTGACTCACTGCTGAGATCGAAACTCCAGTGGAAGGGTGGGCAGCATGACTTCTGGGTCTCCAGGGTGCTGTGGAGCTGGACTCTCCTAGCTCTCCTGTCCTCCCAGTCTCTATAGGCTTGTTCACCCCGTGGTGGGGCAGGAAGGCACCTGAGACATTTTTGTTTCCCTCCAGATAGGAGCAGAAGGCCCTGAAAATGAACTGATGGGCCCCAGGTTTAGGGACAAGAGGAGGGTGAGCCTTCAGGAGCAGCCATTGATGCACAAAGACTGGACCAGAGCAAGGATGAAAGCAGTGTAGGTCCCGGGTACCACCCACCCTTGGTTCCAGGTGACACAGGAGCTCCTCCATCCTGATGGCATGTGGGCTGCAAGCCAAGAGAGCAGGACGTGGAGAAGACGGGAGAGAATCTGAGTTGCTTAAGCATAAGCCAAGCAAGAGGCAACCAAGTTACCTTTACTGGGACTAAGAGGAAATAGGACAGATGGTTTCTGTTATAGACAGTGCCTAAATCACAACCAATAAAATCAGAATCCTTGAAAATAGTGCTGAGTGTTCAGGGGAGATCCTGGTCTACACAGGTCCACAGAGGTTCACCCATGGGGAGTGATATGGAACCGAGACCTGCAGTTTTCTGTAGTTTTGTAATCATCAGCTCTTTGATCCCCTTTATACCTTCTGGGAGTGTCAACTGAGTGTCTCGCCTATCCTCAGGGGAGAGCAATGGCAATGACTGCTAATGTCTATGGAGAGCTGCTGTGGGACAGTCACTGGGCTGAGCACTCTGCATGCATCATCAGGGACTCACCCTTTCAGGCCTAAGGGCTGACGTCCTTTACTGTGTCTGCTCTACAGGTAAGTTAACTGAGGCTCAAGTTCTCCCAGTGAGGATCTCTTGACCTGGCCAGAGTTTGTGCCTGGATCATTAACAAAAGACAGCTGTCTTCACACAGTTCCGAAGAGAAACTGGCTAGGACCACAACTTGGAGCCCAGAGGGAGGGGGATGGACCTGCAGTTGGGGCTTCAAGCTTTAATGTCCTGGGTCCTGGTGATATGAATCCCCATCTGGACCTCAACAATTTGTCACCTGTTCCTTGCTTCTGACATCGCCGTGCCAGCTGTGAGGCAAGGGCATGGTTCTTCAAGTTTCTGACTAAACATTCCACGTCGTCCCCAGGGCCAGAGTTTCTCTAAGATCTAGTAGAGATCTAGTAGAGAACAATTAAGTATCTAATTAGAAAGTAATTTCAATGTTTTCTTAGGAATCATATCAAGCATCCAGAAAGTTTGAGCAAAACCAACAAATGGAAAAGCTGAAATATCCCAATGAATACATCATCTAAATAAACAATTACTAGTAGCTACCTGTCCAGTACTGTTGAACCAGTAAAAAGTATGTCGCACGCTTCCTGACACTTTATTATTAAATAGTTCAGCTTGTGTCTCTTGAAAATATAAACACTGAAATTATGAATCATTAACACAGCTGAGAGTATGATAGTTTCCTAATCTTGTCCAATGTCCAGTTCATGTTCCTATTTAATCTATGGTCCCCAAATGCCTTTTAGAGCTAGTCTGTTTTCTAACATGGTCCCATCAAGTTTCATGTACTACATGTAATTGTTATGTCTCTAAATTAAAATCTGCCACTTATTTTTAATGACGTTGGCTCTTTGCAAAGACAAGCCCAATTGTCTTGAAGAATGTTTGATTGTTTGATTGTTTGATTTGTTTGATTGTTTTCTTGAAGTGTGGCTTAATTCTTCCCATATCCCTGGATTACCAAGCTTTCATAATTCATATTTTTTAAAATGTGCATATTTTTAAATGTTACACAGTTTACATAGGATTACAATAGGAAGGATAAGAATTTACATGGAGCTAGATAATTGCGCTAAGTGCATTACTTGGATCGTCTTATGGACTCCTCACAGCAACTTATAACAGAGACATCATTTTGCAAATAATGACACTAGCTTTTTTTGGTGGGGGGGGGGAGAGGACACTAGCTTTTGAAGTGCTTCGTCATTTTCTCAAAGCTGCAGATAGGGGGTTGCTCCCGAATTTTAACTCCTTCTGCCTCCAAAGCCCAAGTAAGCCCTAAACCTGATGCCAGTGCCCCTTGTCGGAACACAGGCTCTTTGAGGATGGGGTCAGGTTTTCACCTCTCTAGACTCCTAGCACAGGGCATGCTACTTCTGGGTCAGTACAGACCCAGAAACATGAACACTGAGTGAGGGTGGCCCTCAGCCACAGCTTACAAAAATGACTGGCACATAGGACACATAGTTGTTGAATGAATGAAGGAATGCCCATCTTTTGGGTCATTAACGCAGCCTTTGAGATTCATTAAAACACTAGATTCGGGACCAGTTTTAATACCTGGTCGGTCCAGGTTGTCCTTCAAGAGGACTTGTCTAGCCACGAATGGCAGCACGGAGTTTGCTGTAATCTTGTAAGGCTTTTGCAAACATCACAAGATTTTCAAACAATATATCACAAAGGAGAGAGTAGCTTTGATGCTTAAAACCTGCCACAGATTCCCATTTACTAAAACATTTTCCCTAAAGTAAGACTTTCCCCTCACTGTCCCTTACAATCTTGGCACCTAGAGCATTTGTTAAAGAAGTGTTGACGAGGAAATAAAATTCTCCCATAACTCTCAGGAGGACAGAGGTAGATGGCACCCACACCACAATCATGAACTTCTGCCTTTCTGATTGGATGCCAGGAAGTGGGTGCTTTGGAATTCAGCAGGGTGGACACACTAAGCTCACTGTGACTTAAAGCAATGATTCCACACTGCTCGGAATTAGAGGTATACGGGGGCATCAAACAGTGTGCATTTTCAGGACGTACGAAAATATTTCACGTGCTTGTTTTCTCCTGTGGATACCAGAAAGGAAAGAAATGCAAAAATACTCTCAAGGTTTCTTGAGCACGAGTTCTCTACTAGGATGCGGTAAGGGAAAGTTTATGTCTGATTTATTGTTGGTTCCCAGCAAAGAACCACAAGTTGTCTGCCCGGCATAACTGTTCAGGCATTTGATAAAGCCACATTGAATAGGTGAAGGTTCTCTGGAGAAATTGAGATATAAAAGAATGATTTAGCAAGGACTCAAATAGACCACTTGATTTCATCCACCTTGTTTAATTTTTCAAAGGAGAAATATCTAGATCCATGCTCATTTTTGTTATCCTGATAGGCCAATCCCTCCATGAGTAACTAAGCAAGCTCTGTTAGCATTCAGATAATCATTTAGAGCTGTGAAACTTATTTTAAAAGGCTCTAGTTTCTGGTCCTCTCTCCTAGACATTCTGATTCAGCAGATTTTGGATTTTGCTCAGAAATCTCCACTTTTAAATACCTTTTGGGATGATTATGAGCAGGCTCATTTTGGAAACCACAAATTTTTAATTATTCAAAGCCAGCAGCAAGGGCAGCATACTCTGAAGGAGGATTAATTCACTGCCAGATAGAAGTTAGCCCGTCTCAGACGGGAGCCACGCAGCTAAAGCATCTCGGTCCTGGGTGCACATTCAAGTCACTTCGGAGAGCTTAATAAAAACATGATGCTTTCCCTTCTTTCCAGACCACTTAAGTTGGAATCCCTGTGGTGGAGTCAAGCGTTGTTACTTTTTTAGAGCTTCTCCAGAAGATTCTAGAGCAGCCAAAGTTGAGGATGATGGACTTAAATAAAACCCTGTTGAAATGCATGTCAATTTGTCCCACTTGCCTGTCAGTTACCTTAAGAATGGTGTATGCTTTACAAAGTACACAGTCACAGTCTGAATTAGGTAGGGCTGGCCTTACCAACTCCATTCTGCAGATAACAGAAGTGATGCTCACAAAGGCAGTGCGCACATCAGTGCAGCGGCCAGGTACAGAGCTAGCCTGCAGGCTTGCAGCCTCAAGTGCAGGGGTCCTTCCATGGCTTTGCACGGTCTGCACAGTTTTAAAAGTTTACAGCTGAATTGATCTCCCTCAAGTTAGAGGTTATTTGGTTGTTGCCTTTTAAAGACCCATGTGAGTCTCTAAGCTTGACGTTGAGTGGCAGTAGATATCCAGGGCAGGGGTGAGGATCGACGTAACCACCTACTCTCATAGAAGACTGACAGCCAAGTATGGACTGATTTTCTGTGATGCCCCAAATTTACATCTTATTAAAATATGATTAAAAAAGGAAAAAGAAATCTTCAAAGACAAGCAGTTAAGGGAATCAAAAGTTTGCAACGAAAAGACTAAATGACTCAGGGAAAGAGAACGAAAACAAGATAATATATACATTTAGGATCAGGCTTTCTGCTTTGCTGCAATCTGTGGTAACTCTGAATCTGACTGCATTGGGTATAATTATTTCTGTCTAAATAATTTTGCAGACTTGCAGCATAATAACTCAGGATCACAAATAAGAATCAACTCTGCTGTGCTCACAACACAGCAGTAATTATGTTCTTGAGTTGGTACAGCTCCTTACAGCTTGGTGCAAAGTAATTATGTTTTTTCTTGGTGCAAAGCGTATTAACCTGTGGAAATTACAATCCATGAAGTGTAAGAAAGGTCTGTGTTTCTAATGGGAAAATACCAAATTTGGCCTACTAAAAATTCCTATCTAAGTGAATTAGCTGGGACCATGAGGCCTCCTTGAAGGAAATTACTGGTCATTTCATCAGCTTCCCACATGGCTGGAGAGTACTTTCGTTGGATGAAATATGAACACAGCGGCTTCCATGTGCAACAAAGATAGAAAGGTGCATTTGCTTGTGGAAATAGCACCAGAGTACTTGAGATGTATCCAGGTTGATACCATGGTTCAGTCATTCATTTGCATGGCTGCATAGTCTATTCTATGAATACAGAATCATTTGTTAATTAAGTGGTGGCCTCTTGGGAGTGGTGGACCCTGGTGTAGATTGAGTGCCATGTGCTTGAAGGGGAGCACCCGGAGGGTTTCTCCTGTACTTCTGATGCTTCACTCCTTAGCCTGGATGGTGATTATATAATATTTGTTATATTAGCCTCCATATTTTTGTTCATCTGAAATAATTTATAATTTCTGTGTTGGCCAATTTTATGTGTCAGTTTGACTGGGCTAAGGGATGCCCAGCTCGCTGGTAAAATACAGTTTCCTGGGTGTTTGTAGAAGAGATTACCATTTGAATTGGTGAACTGAGTAAAGCAGATGGCTCTTCCCGATGTGGGTGGACACCATCCAATCTGTTGAGGGCCCAGATAGAAGAAAAAAGCGGAAGAAAGGTGATGCACACGCTCTCTGCCTGAGCTGAGACATCCACCTTCTCCTGCCCCTGATGGTTCTGGCTCTCAGACTTTCAGGCTGAGACTGAGACCAGCAGCCTGATTTGTGGGTCCTCAGACTTCGATGGAATCCCACTGCCAGCTTGCCTGGGTCTCCAGCTTGCAGACGGCAGATGGTGAGACTTAGCCTCCATAACCATGTGAGCCAATTTCTATAATGAATCTCTTCATGTATGTATATATTAAGTGTGTGTGTGTAATATATATATATATATATATATATATATATATATATATAATCTCCAATTGGTTCTGTTACTCTGAAGAACCCTAATACTATTTCTTTTTTAAAAAGAAAGACTACAATTCAGGGAAGATGGCAAGAGGCATACTTTTTGGATTATCCAGAATCTGTACATAGAAACAGATAGAACAATTACATTGCAAGTCAAAACTCATGGACAAAATTCATAACAAAATGAGACAGCAAGATATTCCTGCAAACCCCAAAATTCAAGCAAGTAGAGAAAAGTCTCCAAAAGCCACCAAACTTTTGGTGTCGGTATAAAAGAAAGCAGAAACCTGAGAAGAGGGAGACCTCAAAATGGTTAACAGATACCTACTGGTAAGTACCACATGTCCATCTGAGAACAGCAGCTGGAAGGTGGAGGGGTTTTGACTGTTCTAGTAATAAGTGAGAGCCAGATTTTATTAAGAAGATTTGCAGGACCTAAAGCTGTTGAGCCCCCAAGACATCCTCAAAGACAATGAAGGCACTCCCAAACCCACACTAAGAACAAAGGAAAACTATTTCAAAAGGAAATAAAAGATTAAAAATCAAATTTTTATGTTTATTTATTTTTGAGAGAGAGAGAGAGAGAGAGAGAGCTCAAGCAGGGGAGGGGAAGAGACAGAGGGAGACAAAGAATCTGAAGCAGGCTCCAGGCTCCAGGTGTCAACACAGAGCCCGACATGGGGCTTGAACACACGAAACGCAAGATCATGACCTGAGCTGAAGTCAGGCACTCAACTGACTGAGTTACCCAGGTGCCCCAGGAACTAAAAGATATTATTTTTTAAACAACACAGGACACCAAAGAACAACTATAAATCAGAATTGGAAAAACTCAGAATGAGGTAACTGAACTCAAAAATAATTAGAAATCAGAATTGAAAAATATTGTTGGAAAGGAGGATTAAACTAGAAGTGAGGAAGGCGTAAACAAGCATAAATCATGTCTTAATAAAAATAGTATGTGTAAATAAAGAAGATATGAAAAAAAATTCTAATGTTCAAGATAACACAACAAGTATTGAAAATAGTCAAAGAAGATCCAACATGCAGATCTTAGCAGTAGCTGAAGGAAAATACTAAATGAAGAAGGAAGAATAAATAATACAAACTAAGGCAAGGAAACTTTCTTGAAATAAAGAGAAATGCATGAAACTCTATGTGGAAACAAGATGATATTAACAGAGAACAACCTATAAGATACATTCTAGTAAAATTCTTAGATTCATTAAAAGAAAAAATAAAGAAAAAATCCTTTGGCAAAAAGAAAATGTGATTCATAAGGAAAATAAAATTAGATTATTATCAGAGGATTTTTTCCAGCACTATTTTTATGCCAGAAAATGAAGTAGTGTAGTTAAGATCTTTAAGGAAACATTAATGTGAGCCAGGATTTTATACCCAGCAAAGCTGATCTTCCAGTATCAAGAGCACAGACAAATGGTTACCAAGATAAAAGAACTCAGGGAATAGTGTTCATGTGAGACCTTCCTAAGGAACCTGGTGGAGAACAAGCTTTCCACAATCAAAATGATCAGAGCATCAAGAGCATGAGGACTGACAGTGAGCATTTGTAGAGCTAAGAGGAAATAGAAGCTAAAAGGGAAATACCATAGTATGCAATGGATTCATGACCTGAAAATATAGCTAGAGTACAAGCATAGTGAAATAATTAAAATATTTGCAAAAATCATAGTTGCTGATGGTAGCATTAGAATTATCATCGAGAGATGCTGCTGTGTCTAAGTGAGCTGAACAAATCAGTAATTATGGAGTAGTCCACTTTTATTATCCACTGTGTCCTTCCAAACCAAGACTTTAATGTAAAACAAGAGATTTGGATGTAATTTGGTTGAGGTCTAGTTAAAATTCTGTAGCCTTGAATATGTATGAACAGTATGAACTCACATGTTGTGTGTCTTTATTTTGGGAGAGAAATACATATATGTCCTAACGCTGTCCACTGTGACATCCAGTAGCATTGATCATTCCAAGAACACAAATTGCCTTGAAATGTTTCTTAGTGAAAGAAACCACAGCTTAGAGAAATGATTGGTTTCAGGTCTGGAACAAAAGATGTATGCGATGGATTTGGGGCTTGTTGTAAAACCGGATTGCAAGCTCCTAAGACCTATCAGATATGGGACAATTAAAGTGAGCTTCAATAAGAATAAGAATTTCAGTGGATTGAACTCTGACAAACATGTTTAAATCCAGGAACCAATGACAGGAACTAATTCATTATCTTGGAAGCTTGGGGAAATAGATAAAAGAACAAAGCATTTACTCTGCTTTTCCTGTAGGAATTATGCCACCGCATGACCAAATAGCAGGTGAAAGAAGCATTTCCTTATAAAATGATTCCAGGGAATGCATGAAAATGAGATGGCAGAGTCAGGACAACCTCCAGTGAATTAATGGATCCATGCATTGAGTATCATGGCTGCTCACATCTGAAAAGAGCATAAACCAGACCCTCTGCTCCTCCTGATGAAAGAACACAACCTGTGGTCTTGTGAAGGGGGTCCAACCTTAGGTCCAACCTCAGTCTGAATGACCCTTGGGACCCAGATGCCAAATTCCAGGAAATACAGAGGCCTGGGGTGCTGAGGCACCCGGCAAAGTCCAGTCTATGGAAATGATAGGGCAAACGACAATATACATCATAAGGAAAAGAAAAGGATGTAGATGACACAAAACTTTAAAAATATATGTTGTTTTAAAATATGGGCAAGATTAAACTATCATGTCTAAAAAACACCTGGAGGGTCAAAACACAGAGACATCCAAGGATGTGGATGCTACACAAGTAAGAGGGTAGTAACTTTAGCAGTGAATTAAGGTCTGTGATCGGAATGTAGCACATGGAGGCATTTCTAAGGTGGCTGGCCAAGTTCTATTTCCTGATTGAGGCAACGGTTGCAAGATTATTTGCATTAAAATAACTCATTAAGCTATTCAATCAATCAGTAAATGGTAAGAAGAAAGAAAGAATACCAGGTTTGTGATTAGAACCCTCGGGATCAAAGGGATCAAAGTCACACCTCCCGGCCTTGTGAGCTATTTCGCTTGGGCAAGTCACTTAGCTTTGCTGAGGCTTAGTTTTTCTCATCATCAAAATGGAGTTGAAGTTGCAGGGTAGCAGTAAAAAAAAAATGCTCCTACCTCCATATTTTTGTCAAGATGGAATAAAATATGATAACATAAGTAAATTTCACTGAGCCTCGCTGACTAGCACGGAATAAGATCTTGGCAAATGATCTTGGAATATGAATGTGGATCCTGAACATCTAGATGCAGCTTTGCTTTGGAAATAGGTCTGGATTTGCCAGTCATCCCCTTAGGGAAGTTGGGGCTGGGGAATCACTCGTAAAATGGGGGAAATAATGCCTGCATCTGGGCGATTGTGACAGCTGAGAGGGAGGATGGGCGGGGACACCTGAACTGTCACGTCCTCCACAGAAAGCCAGCTCCATCATCACCCTCCAGTCCCTGAAGGTGTGCTGCCTATTGGCAGCTGGGAAGATCAGCTGTGTCCCAATGGGGCACATTTTTAAATTCATGGTTTTGTGTCACCTAACAGGAAGCCTTATTGAGCGATTGCTATGATTCAGGTCCCAGTGCTAGGGCATTTTCATAGATTACAGCACAAGCAATCGCACCATTATCCCCACCTGTAAACACAGAGAGGTTCAGTCACTAGCTCCAGGAGAGAGAAGGGAGGAAGCAGGAATTCGCACCCAGGCTGGCTGGCCACAGGACTCAGTTACGCCGAGGCCACACTGAGGGGGCGTGGGCGAAAAAGAAAAGCATCAAAATCCTCATCCAGCTTGCCCAACCACCCCCCTCGAGCCGCCCCTGCCCCTAGCTCTGAGCACACCTCTCTCAGGCGGACCTTGCTCAGGAACCCCCCGGCCACAGCTGGACCCCTCGGCCCCACAGTTCCCTGCCACTTCACCACTGGATCCCTTTGGAACCATGGCCTTTTCTTGACTTTCCGGGGCCCCTGCTCTCATTTGAATGTCCATAGCCATGTGTCTGGCTCCCCAGTGGTAGGGTCACCTTGTTATCTCTTTGTTTGTTTGTTTGAAGTTTATTTTTTTTTATTTCAAGAGAGAGTGAGAGAGCTTGAGCAGGGGAGAAGCAGAGAGACAGAGGGAAAATCTCATGTAGGCTCCACACGTTGAGCGCAGAGCCCGAAGAGGGGCTCACCCCATGCGATCACGACCTGAGCTGAAAATCAAGAGTCGGACCCTTAACCCACTGAGCCACCCAGGCACCCCTGTAGTCTCTTTCGATGGCACCTTCCTCCGTGATGTTCCAACAGGCTGCTGTCATGTAAGCACAGATGGACCCTACATGTCATTGTTGTTGGGAATATCTCTCATATCTACCATTTCCCTTTAAAAGTGGGAGGAAATAGCCCAGCAGATAAAGGTTTATATTTGGGGGTTTAATTAACCAAGGTTAAAGTCTTGTCTCCATCCAACACTAACTAGGTGGCCTTGGGCATGCTCCCTAGCCTCTCCGTGTGCCTCAGTTCCCTCGCTGTCAAAAAGGGAATAATAACGGACTACTTAAGGAGCCTTTGGGAGGATGAAAATAAGGTGCTGAGCATACCAGCAGGTTCATAATAGATGTTCAATAATATAAGGTAGCTATTATTGTTATTATTTTGTTATTACAAGGCCAAAGTATGACCTGCCCTCCCTTTCAAACAAAGGGTGCAAAGAAAGGTGTGTTCCTTAGCACATAAGTCTCATATTTTATGTTCATAATTCATATGATTCTTTAAAAAATCATCTTTATCCTGACTTTATTGGAAATGTTTCTAGTGTTTCCCTCACTACTGGATACTAGCTTCTAGTCTTACATTGTAGAAAGATTTCTATCATTTTCTAATCCATTAAGGTGTTTTGATATTGTCAAGATTTAATGCTAATTTTCTTAAGTAAATGACCCATGAAGGTCATTTGATCATTTTTCTTTGATTAATTAATATCTTGAATTATATGAACAGATTTCCTAATGTCAAATTATCCAGGCATTCCTGGGGGGAAATCATTTGATAATAGTAGATTTAGGCTTTTGTAATACATTGTTGCAATCTGTTGCTAATACTTTATTTTTAATTTACTGCATCAGTATTCATACCTGAGATTGCCTTAAGTCTTTGTTGTTATGCTTGTATTTGTCAAGTTCTCTTTTTCTATGTTATTCTGGTTTCAACAAAATAATTCAGACTATGTGTACTTTGAAGTTTTGACAGAATTTGTCTCTGAAATTATTTGACAATTCTATTTCTTTTATGGCAATCTATCTACTTTGACGTTCTGTGTCTTTGTATCTGTTTCTTATTGCCGCTGTAACAAGTTACCACAAATGTAGCACCTTAAAACAATATCCATCTCCCAACTCTGTGAGCCAAAATTCCACGCAGGCTCCGTCCAGTCTTCTGCCAGATTTGCACAAAGCTGAAATCAAGGTGTCCAATGGCCCAGACTCTTAACTGGAAGCTGCGGGGAAGATCCTGCTTCCAAGAATATTCACGTTGTCAGAAGAATTCAGCCCCTCATGGCTGTAGGACTGCTGTCCACATTTCCTCGCCAGCTGCTGGTGGAGGTCCACTCCGTTCCTGGGGAGCCTCCTGCATTCCTTTTCTCGTGGCCCCTCCATTTCCAATCCAGCGACACTACACGGAGTCCTTCTCACACTTGAAATCTTCCTGACTTTGTCTTCTACCACCAGCTGGAGAAAGTTTTCTGGGTTTTTTAAAGTTATTTATTTATTTTGAGAGAGAGAAGGAGAGAGCACAAGCTAGGGAGAGGCAGAGAGAGAGAGATAGACAGAGAATCCTAGGCAAGCTCCATGCAGTCAGCACAGAACCTGACACGGGGCTCAATCCTACAAACCACGTGATCATGACCTGAGCTGAAATTAAGAGTCCGATGCTTAACTGACTGAACCCCCAGGTGCCCTACTGGGAGACCATTTTAGATATTGTACCACAATCTTCTAAGGATTAATTAAGTTTAGTAATTAATGTTTTCCAATAAGCCATTCATTCCACCTAGGTGTTTGTGCATAGTGGTGATGAAGTATTTTCTTACTATATTTTTTTATATTTATTCACCCTAATTTTTCAATCTCTTATCTCATTTTTTTTATATTTATGCTTCTGTCCTTTTCTCTTAATTACGATACCTACAGTTTATCTTCCCTACTGCAAAACCCATCTCTTGAAGTAATTTATTACTTCCATTGCTTTGTTATTTCTAATGCATTAATTTCTACAGTTACCTTTACTGCATTCTAATTTCCTTTTGTCTTACTGTTTGTTTTTACACTTCACTGTTTAAATAATAATTATTTTCAGCCTTTCTTGTTTATGATACATGTATTTAAAGTTATAAATTTGTTCATCCTCAGCTACTTGTAAGTTTTGGTATGTAGTTCTTTACCTAGTATAATTTCCCAGTTTATTTTGGTTTAATCTCCCAGAGAGTTTTAAAATATCCAGGTGATGACTGTTTCTTTATTAATGCTTAGTTTTATTTCATTTCCATCAGTGTATGCCTTCTGTACCATTTCCACTTGTTTGGAAGTTTCGTTAGCTATGTTGCTCATTAATTCTTTTAGGAGTCATCCCTCAACACGTCTAAACTTTCACTTCAAGCATCTGCAGAAAACAGAAGAATCCATGCATTTACACCTCTCCCACTTCCTCTACATCCTCCCCCTCCTGATATCTGTACTTAGATTGTTTTACGTTTCAAGATTTGTAATATTTCCTCTGTTGTGTATACATAATTATCACATTGACATAGACTCGATGCTCACCACCAAACCTTCACCATGATTTTGGAATTTTGCTGGGTATTGTTATCATGCCATATTTTATATTTAAAAAATTTTTTAAATGTTTATTTTTGAGATAAAGAGAGAGTGGGGGAGGGGCAGAGAGAGAGGGGGTACAGAGGCTCCAAAGCAGGCTCTGCCCTAGCAGCAGCGAGCCCGACATGGTGCTTAAACCCACAAACTGTGAGATCATGACCTGAGCCGAAGTTGGACACTCAACTAACTGAGTTACCCACCTCTGTTATTGTGTCATATTTTAAAGAAAGGCTCCAATATTCCCTACATTCTTGTGAACTTGATTGTCATTCCCTTTTGTCTGATACCCATACAATTTACTCTTTATCATTAAATTTCTGGCCATGTCCCACAAATTTTCATTCCTTACCATTTATTCTTATTACTCTTTCCAGGTTCATATGCAGGAATTTGATTCTCATGGGGAAGTTTTCTTCTGTTATATCTTTGAATATATTTTCAGTTCCATTTTATTTTTTCTCTTCTCCAAGGACATCCCTTCTGTGTGTCTCCTTTGTCTATCTTCCACTTGTTACATGTTCTCTATGACTCTAAATTCTGTTCTTTTCCATGTAATTCCTCAAGCTTCTCTTTCAAGCCAGTCTCAATCTCCTCTCTCCTCATTCTAATTTGGGAGTGATTTCTGTAATTACTTTGTTTTTCTTCTCCATTTCTTTCCTAAGTTCTTCCAGTTCAGTCTTCACCACCTTCTATTGTCTAATCATCTGCTTTGGAGTTTTCATAGCTCATTTGGGGATGCTTGTTTCAGAGTGACCATACTGTCTTTTATTTGCTTGCTGTCACAGAGTAGAGCTGGTCCACAAATAATCTGTCGTCCTGTGGCATAATTCTTCTTCAGCCATATATTTGGGGTTTTTTAATGTTTTAATTTCTAATTATTTATTTATTTTTTCAGTTGTGTATTTTTTTTTAATTTTTTAATGTTTATTTATTCTTGAGGGAGAGAGAGAGAGAGAGTGACAAGGGAAGGGCAGAGAGAGAGGGAGACACAGAATTGAAAGCAGGCTGCAGGTTCCAAGCTGTCAGCACAGAGCCTGACACAAGGCTCGAACTCACAAACCGTGAAAACATGACCTGAGCTGAAGTCGGATGCTTAACCGACTGAGCCACCCAGGTGCCTCTCGGTTGTGTATTTTGGACCTCCATTTGATTTGGTATACTCTTTGTGCCTTTTTATTTTGCACTTTTACTTCTGAGATCCATGTATGTTCCTTTTTGGTTGCTACTTATCTTTAAATGAGTCCTTTCAAGGCCAGCCACATTCTCAAATACAGTGCGGAGGGTGGGCCAGGAGAGAGTTGGGCCAGGAACTGAAGAACACTGTGCTATCCACTAGGCAATGTACCCTCAAGACACATGCCTTGGGCATGCAGGCACTTGTGTTTGCAAGAACTCTGTGAGTATACAGCATGTCCTTCGAGTGGTGACTTAATGCTTATGTCTTTTCTGCTGACAGAACCCAACAGCCGCAGAGCTGATCACCACCAACTGTCTTTCTTAATACTTCACACTTAACACTCAATCTTCTTGCAGAGACGCTGTGTCTGCATGAGTCCTGCTTCAGCAACTCCCTCCACCAGAATGCTGCAATGTCACAACATGCTCAGGGACGCTCCACCAGAACCCATGATTCCGTGGTTTGGCCACTTGGTCCTGCAGGACCCGGTTTACTGCGTAACATCTGCAGAGTCTCTGCTCAGCACCCGCACTGCATTCTCCTGCTGCTCAACCAGCAAGCACGCAGGTGTGTGTCCTCCATAAGCAATGTATGCTTCTTGGCAAACAGAAAACCCTCTCACTGAAAAGCCACTCATTTTACAATGAACCAAGGCAACATTTCCAAAAACATTGCTTTGAAGAGCAGAATTAACAGGTGAGGCTCTAAGGACTGAAACACAAAACGGCATCTGGACGTTTGCCGATATTTGTCGTTGACAATAAACTAAATAGGAGTATTAGCACTTTATGTTCTTTCTGAGAGTTCTCACTTCTATCATTTTCTGTGAGCAAGGAAACTGGGCCATACTATCTCGTAAAAACTCCTCTGTCTGCATGTCTTCCCTTGCAGTTACATCGAAACAAGACAGACCTGGTAAGACAACTCAGCTGGACGACAATATGTCTGAGTTCAACTTCCCCAATGTTAATTGGGGGACTTTCCTGACACGTAGCATAATGAAGGTGGAAGTGATGGATGCAGGAATGGTTACTTGTCAAAGGCATCATCAGGAGTGCTTAATGTCTACATCTATTTCCAACTAATGACCAAGATGGTCTTAGGAAATTAGTGAGAGCTAGACACTGGGGTCAGGCTACTGCACAGTGATGAAACTGATGTAGTGTGGAAATAAAGAAAAAACATCTATTGGCAAGAATTAAAAAGCGTAACTCCAGTAGACAGGAAGGATGCTGGCGGAACGCATACAAGTCAGGAGAGTTCAGATCCTGTGAACCACTTTCATCGACAGAAATAGAACAAACAGAGAAGCTGTGGCTTCTCAGAGAGGCTGTGATTTGTTTACCCAAAGAGCAATACAAACACTGTCGTATGAAATCAAGGGCTCGTTACAGAGAGGATTTTGCAAAAATCAAACAAATATAGATCAACGTTAAGAAATGGTTGTCTTCCCTCTGCAAAGGAACTGGGTTTCAATTCTGGAATTTGCTTGAGGTAGACTGGAGTATTAACCACACTCTTCCACGCTGTTGTGGGCTTATATATATACATACAGCCAGAGCCATTTCAGTCCCCTCTGGCTGTCCAAAGAATATTCTTACCATTACTCTGGCCTTGGCCGTGTGCTTGGACTGAGGGAGCCAGTAGAGTGTTGGTTGATAGGACAGGAGCAGAAGCCACAACTGTGCTGCACAATTGGCTTTGGTCTGTTGTAATCCCGCCATTTGCTGTGAGAAGTCATGCACCAGACAGCTGCTGCTTGAAGAAGAAACTTGCTAAGAAGTGACCCATTGCCTGAGCCACAGCCAGTCAACCCATCGGCGACAGAGCTGCCCAGCCACGTGTAGCTTCACCCCACTGCTTATTTCAGAGGTTGGTTTTTAAATGAAACTCAATAAAACTCAAATCTCTGTCACCTCATCTAATGTGGTTTGCCTTTTCCAGTGGCTTTGCATTTTGTAAAAATTCAACATCCAGTTTTATGAAAAATGTTAGAACTTCTAATGAGTTATATCCATAGTCACATCACTTTTCTTGTGGCAAAATACGCATCACATAAAATTTACCATTTTAATCAGTTTTTTAAATTTATTTTTGAGAGGCAGAGCATGAGTGGGGGAGGAACAGAGGGAGAAGGAAACACAGAATCGGAAGCAGGGTCCAGGCTCTGAGCTGGCAGCACAGAGCCCGACGCAGGGCTCGATCCCACAAACTGTGAGATCATGACCTGAGCCGAAGTTGGACCCTTGACCGACTGAGCCACCCAGGTGCTCCCATTTTAGTCATTTTTAAGTGTGCAGTTCAGTGGCATGAAGTGTATTCACATTGTGTATTTACCACTGACTGTCTCCAGAACTCTTTTCATTTGGCAAAACAGAAACTCTATATTTATGAAACAACAGCTCCTCATTCTCCTCTCCCCCAGCTCCTGACGACCACCATTCTGCTTGCTGCCTCTATGAATCCAACTGGTATGAATACCCTCTATAAGTAGAATCATATTTGTTTGTTTTTAATGACTGCTTTGTCTCCCTCAGCATAACATCCTCGAGGTTCATCCATGTGCAGCAGGTGTCAGAATCTCCCTCCTCTTCAAGGCTGAATGATATTCCAGGGCACGGCCCCATTTTGTTTATCCCTTCATCTGCAGATGGACACGGGTTGCTTCAACCTCTTGGTTATCGTAAACCCTGCTGCTGCGAACATGGCTGTACCCTACAGCCATGGGAATGGCTCGAACCATGGCGAACATTCCCTCGAGACCCTACTTTTTATTTATTTACTCTTAATTCCTTTGGGTAGGTACCAAGGAGTGGAGTTGCAGGATCATATGGTAATTCCACTTGAATATTTTGAGGAGCTACCATACTGTTTTCCACATTTCAAAAACTCACAGAACAATTGACTCTTGGAGGCAGAAATGCCCAAGAGGAACACGGACCACCTGCACCCAGTTTCAGTGAGGAAACTCGGTCTTCAGAGGGTGGGCCGCTCGCACAAGTTCACCCGGCAAGGATCCGTGTTACTGGCAGGTGGCTTTGTTAATTCCAGTTTTGATAGAAATTTGAAACGTTCAGCTCAACAGATGTTCCTCTGATTCCCCCAAAGAGAGCTGCCTGCCTCCGTGCTGTGGCCCCACTGTACCTTGTGTGCCGGTCTCTCTTTGTTTCGATGTCTGTCTCTCCTGGCTGGAAGCCCTCGGGGATTGGCAGTGATGTGCATAATTCCTAAGTGCTTACTTGATACTCACTGGAGTCTCATGCAACGTGTCACCAGAACCCCTCTCCCCCCTCCCCAGCCCTCAGTCCACCAGCATTCGGATCCCGACACAGGCTGAAACAGTGCTCTCCATAGCTTCCCGTGAGCCTGACTCCCTGACCTCCCCCTACAAAACACAGGGCAGGGCTGACCGCTTCCTCCTCGGAAGTCTCCCTGCCTAGACTCTCCTCCTCTGTCTCTGTCCTGATTCTCTGATCACCGTTCCCCTTTCTGGGAGGACTTGCAGACTCTGTGTCATTCTCCATCAACTTTGCTTGCTAGTCTACAGTCACTGATAGTCACATGACCACCCCCCAGTTCCAACCGTGAACTCCGTTCCTTCCTCTGGCATCCACATGTCCTGTCCCTGATATGTCTTCTGAGCTCCAGGACCACTTCCCTGGTGGCCTAACACAGGTCCCCACAGGAAGAGCCTTCTGCCCCACTGCTCCCCTCATCCTGAGCTACTAATTTTGGGAAAAGCCTTGCCTCATCAAGCCACCTGTCTCCGTAATATCCGCTAGTGCACTGCAAATGCCTCCCAGGGGCTCTCGAAGCTGCCCGCTCCTTCCTCCCGAGGCTGACCTGCATTTGCTCTGGCATCTGCCATCTGTCTTCCTGCCTCTGATTTGTCCTGCACATGGCTCCTGGGTGAAATCTCTGGAACACCATGTGGATTATGCCAAACCCCTGCTCCAGTGTTCCTGATGGTGTTTGAGCCTTCAGCACAGGCAGACACCAGAGTAAGTCCCCTTCACCCTTCTTTCATGGTCAGCCCTCTGCCAGGTGCTGGAAGGGATGTGAGGGGTCCTGCTTTCAGACCTCACTTAGAATGCCATTGAGGGGTGAGCACACACACATCCCAAATCCTTCCCCTGTCTTAAAAACGTATTCATATTTTCTGGTTTAAAAAAGAGAGATCTCAGGGGCACCTGGGTGGCTCAGTCCATTGAGCATCTGATTTTGGCTCAGGTCGTGATCTCATGGTTCGTGAGTTCAAGCCCCGCATCGGGCTCTGCACTGTCAGCATAGAGCCCGCTTCAGATCCTCTGTCTCCCTCTTTCTCTGCCCCTCCTTTGCTCGTGCTTCCTCTCAAAAATAAGATAAACATTAAAGAGAGAGAGAGAGAGAGAGATCTCAGAATGCCTTCCACTTCAGCTCAGACTTCTGCCCTCACTTCTTCACCTGCAGAGTCCTATGCAGAACGCCCCCCACATCCCCCCCGACAAGCTGCTTCTGTCCTGCTTTTGGCACAAAGCTTCATCCCAGGAGTGAGGAGATGGCCAATCTCCCCACCCCTGACCCCCCTTTTCATTGCCGCAGATGCTTCCGCTTGCATCTGTGGTGCAGACACCGGCCGGGTCAGGGGTCCTCGTCATGGGTGCCTGTCCCCTTGACCACTGCACCGGCTGTCAAAAGCCGTTTGGCGGCTGCTCCGGCCCCACAGGGCCCCACGGCAGGGTCATGTGAAGAGCCTCCTGCTGGTGCCACACGGATGAGCGAAGAGACAGATGGTCTCCTCTCTAGAAACTTCGCATCAGAGCTCAGCAAGCGTGAAGAGGTGAAGTGTGGGCTCGGCCACGTCCGCTCTGCACCCCCGCCCAGCTGCCCGCCGTCCTCCCAGCAGAAGCCACAGGAGACGCGTGGAGAGTTCGTTAAGCCACTGTGACCATGCAGGGTGCACGGGGAACCTGAGCCTCTTGCTGAGCCTCCGGTGGCCCACAGGCGCTGCGGGGCTGCGAGGTTAACAAGCCTCTCCAAGCAGACAAGATTCATTTTTGGGAGGAAAAGCCCACCGGGGAAGGGAGGACGCGTTCCCGAGACGGCAGCTCTCAGCAGAGCTGATCAGTTACAGGGCACCCACCTTCAAAAGTGTGGAGACCATTCCAGGGTCCCACATCTGAACCCTCAGGCCCAGAGCCACAGCAGAAGGGAGTTAAATCCCAACAGCTGGGACTCGGCTGGCTAAGAGGGGAGCCACGTCCAGCCACGGCCCCGGTGTTGCTTCCAGAATAAATTTAGACCCAGCCACTTCCCGGCATCATGATGAAAAAAAAAAAAAAAACCCTCTGTTCTGCTCCAAAGAGCAGGAGAGGGTATAAGTCTTTTGCGTGCCCAGAAGGGCTGGGTCAGCGTGGAGAGCCGGACTAATGTCCCGAGTGTCTGAAGTGGGCTCTCGGCTCGGTGGTGACGGCGCATACAGATTCAGCTATTTTGATTCTTCAGAGGAGACACTGACAGACTGTTCCATGAGACAGGCTCCTGTGGTAGGAAATGAGCCCAGGGGACACAACCGGGACAGGAGCCGAGAAAGTATCGGTCCATTACATGAAGCAGATGCTATTTACTCAGGGAGGAGCCTAACGGGGCTTTGCCATGGCCGTGGATGGAGGCACTGGCGAGGCCCAGACAGGCATCAATAAAATCAGGCTGTCAGGACGAGCCAGGGAGAGGGAGCCATGCAAAGGCACACAGGTGGGGAGCACAGAGCTGCCTGTGGGGGCAAAAGGAATCAAGATGGTGCCAGGGAAGGAGAGTGAGCCTCTGAACTGGGGTGTGATGCGCAAGGACCAATTAACGACTGAGACAGAGGAAGAAACTGTAGCATCCTGAAGGAACAAAGACCATAGGGGGTCAATTGCTACAAGACTAAGACAAAACAAATAGGGACACTTGCCCCTGGGATCCTAAAAAGGGTGGCCCAGGCCCAGGATCTTTAGGGCTGTGAAAGCATCCCGTGTGATACTGTGACGGTGGACGCACAACGTACACGTTTGTCAAAACGCACAGAACTCACAGCACATGGAAAGCCCCGAAGGTAAACTATGGAGTTCAGTTGCCAATAATGGGTCAATATTGGTTCATCAGCCATAACAAGATGGTGCAAGATGTCAGAAAGAGGGGCGACTGCCGGGAGAGGAGGCGTTGGGGAACTCTCAGTACTTTCTGCTCAAATTTTCTATAAACCTAAAACTATCTATATATAAGATATTCTATTCTCTAGAATAAGGTCTATCAATTTAAAAAATAAATTAAACAGGCAGCCTTAATGGAATGAAAGGGGTCCAGCTGACTCCTAGCACCCCGCTGTTAAAGGTGACGAGGTGGTGTGGCTATCTGAGCCATGTCCTTACCCAGCGGCCCCCGAGCCATCCCACGGTCCCAGGGAAATCTCGTTCCCCACCACCTGATCAGGAAAGCTGCCCCAGGTTGGAAGGCACACACTGACTTTGGCGTCCTCTTTCCCAGATTCTGGAACACTTGCATCAAGATTGAGCATTTGTATTTCCCTGCTTGACAAAGGACTTGGTTCACCCAACGTGCGTCTTGCTGCGGGAGAGCCAATGCACAAACACGGGCCAGTTTCACAAAACAGTGGCTTCCTTGTTTTTTTCACCTGCTGGAAGGAGACAGAACTCTACCCCAAAAGCACATGAAATTCCAAGTTTCTTGTTAAAACTGTGACTTATTGCGGAACTTTTCATTTGAAATCAGAAACAAGACTAAATACAAATTTAGGGGTGCCTGGGTGGTTCGGTGGGCTAAGTATCCGACTCTTGGTTTCAGCTCAGGTCATGATCTCACAGGTCTTGGGTTCGAGCCCCACATCAAGCTCTGTGCTGACAGTGCCGAGCCTGCTTGGGATTCGCTGTCTCCCTCTCTCTCTGCCCTTCTTCTGCTCAGGCTCTCTCTCTTTCTCTCAAAAAATAAAAACATTTTTAAAAGTCTTAAAAAATAGAAATTTAGGAAAATTCTAGAACTTTCACACCGTCAGTTCTGTAGCCAACTCAGAAATGCACACAGAGACAAAGAGACAACCTGGCATGATCCTAATTTGCTGAAAACAACTGGAGGTAAGCGAGAAGCCAGTCTCCTGTCACTGACAACTTCTTTCCAGTGACTGTCTTAAAGAAGCACTTTTATTTTTGGCAAACCATGAGTGCAGTTAACTTTCCGGGTTTGGTTTTGTGTTTTGTGCTCCTGAGCTTAGATCACCCTGCAGTTTTCCCTTGTCCTTCACACTGGACCCATTGGGAGTCGTGGGACCTAGGAGGTACCTGTGCGGCAGAGGGAACACGACTGGAGTTTGACAGTAAGATCCCCCCACTTCCCTCAAAGGCCTGGCGAGGAGACAAAGCTCTTTGGTGTTGTGCTAACAGTGCTCCCGGAGCCGCTCATCACCCTACCAGGCAGCCTGTTGAAGCAATCCCACCCAGCTGGGAAATGTGAACCTGGGAGTTCCTGTGCCTCTGCTCTTTCACGGAAGGAACAGCACGACAGCGTGGGTGCTGACTTGCCCGCCACCAACAGAGGGCATCAGTGGTCGTGCTCTGTCCTTGGCCCCCACCCCACCCCCCACCAGGTTGCTTTTCAGCTGGATGAGCTGGGGTTCAAGTTTTTGGCCGGGAATTAGCTCAGACCCCACAGGGGGAGGGCTCAATCCCACAGGACGTCCCCACCTAAGACTCCAACTGCAGGGAGCAGGTCCTCAGGTCCCCCACATCCTCTGGAAGACTTGGCTACAAATCAGAAGTTCCCACAACCCTCCCTCAAGTTCAATTAATTTGCCAAATTGGTTTCCAGAACTCAAGAGAACGGTGTCCTTGCTAATTGCCAGTTTATTGGGAAAAGGATGTGACTGAGGAAGAGCCAAATGGAAGGGATGCAGAGGGTGAGGTAGGGGGCAGGGCATGGGGCTCCGTGCCCTCCGTGGGCCTCTGTCAGCACCGCCATGTGTTCATCACCCCAGAAACTCTCCAAATCCTGTACTTGGGTGAGTTTTTTGTGGAGGCTTCATCACAAAGGCATGGCTGACCATTAAGTCAATCTCCAGCCCTCCTTCCCTTCCTGGAGCAAGGGGGTGGGGCTGAAAGTTCCAAGCTTCTAATCGTGGGGTGGTCTCTCTGGCGACCGGCCCCCATCCTGAAGCAATCCAGGGAATATCACTGCGTTAGGACAAAAGACATTCCCATCGCCCAGAAAACTCCAAGGGACTTAGGAGCTCCGTGTCAGAAATCAGGGTCAAAAACCAAATATTAGAACAAAAAATGTTCCTAGCACCCTTATCACTGGGAAATTATGGGAGTTTTAGGAGCTCTGTGCCAGGAGCCAGGGTGGGGAGGGCAGAGACCAATATACGTCTTTTCTATTATTCCACAGAAGCAGCAGAGGAGATCAGAGACATTCTTGGAGAAAAACTTGGCCCGTGTTGCTGGCTTTGAAGATGGAGGGAAGGACCACACACCAAGGAGTGCCAGAAGCTTCTAAAAGCTGGAGAATCAAGGACACACGTTCTCCTCTGGGTCTTCCAGAGGGTGTGAGTCCTGCTGACAGGTTGATTTTGGCCCCGTGGGACTTCTAACCCACGGGACTGTCAGGTGATGCATTTGTCTTCTTTACTGCCACCGCACCACCGTGTTTGTGGTATTTTGTTACTGCAACGACCAAAAGCCAATGGATAAGAAATGACATTTACTCAACAGGCATGTATCAAGCATTGTCCAGGTACCAGGTACTTAGGTACTTTCTTAGTTTATCCTTACAAGAACGCTTTCTTCACCCCATGTCAGAGGTGGATAAACTGAGTTATAAGTAGGTGATTGTTTAAAGTGAAGAGGTGCCAGGAGCAGAATCAGGAGGTGGGTTTATGGCATCTGCCTGCCTCCCCCCGGGGGTTTTCAGGTAGAGAGAGGGAAGAAGGTGGGAGGCTCTACGCCCTCCCAGAGGCTCTGACTCTTCAACACAGTTACACAGAGTGTACGGCGCATGCCCAGCCTCCCTGCAAGGGGAGCTTTGGACCCTGGCTCCGGGTTCTCAAGGACCCTCACCCAGCTGGTGTCTTCTCTGGCCGCCTGACTTTTCCACAGGCCCCTCAAGCTCACAGCAGATTGTCTTTCCTCCAAATCAACCTTCCATCTACATCTCCTGGCTCAGCAGAAGTTCGCTACGTTGCATCCCATGGCGTGTGGCCGTGGACCCAGGATGCTGGGGGTTCCAGGCTCTGCCCGCGTGACCGTAATTGATGTGCACCCACCTTCCTGAGCCTCAGCCATTCTTCCAGGTCAAGGACCTGTGTGTGCAGCCAGCTGAGATGCACGAAGCCTGGGGCCTGCATCTTTCCAGAAAGCTTTGCCTCAGCTGTTGTAGTGACTCATGATGATGAAATAGTATTCTGTTCTAATGAAGTTATAGCCATGATCAAACTGCTGGAGAGAGAGAGAGAGTTGGAAAATTGCCCCCAATTTTTTTTCCAGTCAAATTTTGAAAACAGCGAAATCATAAGGGTAAAATTAAAACCTGGGACCTAAAGCTCCCGTTAGAATTCCCCTAGAGGCTCCTTCGTTGTGAATGTTGATCTGCTCTGGAGAATTACTTGTTACCTGAAGCTAGTGGGGGAGAAGCATGTACTGCCGAGGAAAAAGAGTGGCCATTGTAAAGAGAAATAATCTCCCTTCTCTGTTTTTATAGACACCCCTCTTATCGGATGGTGATGAAGAAAGGGCATAATTCCGTGTTGGCGGGACAGTGGAATACCACAGTGGAGAGAGAAACAGGAGGGGGTGGAGGGAGACATAGGATGTATTGTCGCAGCCTGTGCAGGGCTCAACATGTCCAGGAACCCTCTGCGTGGATGCTAGGGAAGTGAATGCCACCTCCAGCGCCCCGTCTGATCTAACTGAGAGAACATGGCCTTGAATTTAAAGGACGATTGATACAACTCATTTCAACAGGCATTAATTGTGAGCCTACTGCGTGCCAGCACACAGATATGGAGATGTCTACATCCTCAAGGAGCTGGCTCCTTCATAGAGAGATCAAATAAATTGTGTACAGACAGGAGCAGAGCATCGGGAAGCCCATCACTGCCATTTCTTAGAGTAAGAGGTCAAATGGGAAAACCATATGGTCTATGGAGATCTATAGGGATGCCAAAAAGACATTTGCTAAAATTGCACATCTGCTTCTGCTAAAAATTCTAAGTAACTGGAGGGTAGAAATAAATTTTCTAAAATTAAGAGTATCTATTAGAAACATGGAGCAGGCATCATACTAATGATAAATCATTAGACATGCCATTAAATCAGAATGGTAGGTCACTATAATGACCACACATTGGTCCCACCTGGATGTACACATTCCTTTGTAGGGTGGCTTTGCCTCTAGTCCCACAAGTAGTGCCCCCATCTTGATATGGACTGGCCTTGTGACATGTTTTGACAATGGATCTTGGGGGAAGTGACATGATGGGAGTCCGAGCCTAGGACCCTGCAGACCTTGCAGTTACAGCTCATGCCCCCTGGGAGGTGCTGCTCTGAGAACACCATGTGGAGAAACCTTGTCTCGCCTACAGGAAGTTGTGAGGCCACAAGGAGCAGAGCTGAGCTGTGTCCGCCGATGCCTGGCACACCCATTTGGCATGGGAGTGGGCCATCTTAGGCCACTCTGTCTTAGCAGAGTTGCAAATGATCACAGCCACATAAAGGATCCTGGGTGAGACTAGCAAGGGGCAGTCCAGCTAAGCCGGCCCAACCTGCTGGCCCACAACACGGTGAACAAGTAACAGTGGCTATTCTAAGCCACTAGGTTTGGGGATAGTTTGTTGTAGGTATTAGTTTGCTCGGGCTGCTATAACAAAGTCTCCCTGCCTTGACTTAGACATAACTAGAAATGTCTCACAGTTCTGGAGACCAGAAATCTGAAGGCAACTGTCAGTAAGGTTGATTCCTTCTGAGAACTGGGAGGGAAGGATCTATCCCAGGCTCTCTCCTGGCCTTGTAGACAGCCATCTTCATGTCCACACTGCATTCTCCCTGTATGTCTGTGCCTAGATTTCTTCTTTTCCTAAGGACGTCAGTCATATTGTATTAGTGACCACCCTACCCTAATGACCTCATTTTAATTTGTTGACCTCTGTAAAGACCTTGTCTCCAAATAAGGTCACAACCTGAGTGAATGGGAGTTAAGACATCAACATATGAACTTGGGGTGCACAACATTCGACCTATAACATTACCCAATAAATGACATATGATTGGGAGCAATCTTTTTTTTTTTTTTTTTTTTTTTGCATTTCTCATTTTCATTTGACAGAAAAGTTGCTCTTGCTGTAGAGATTTTAAAAAACCAAAATTCCTTGAAGAAACGTGAAGAGGGGTGCCTGGGTGTCTCAGTCAGTTAAGCATCCGACTTCAGCTCAGGTCATGATCTCGCAGTTTAAGAGTTCGAGCCCTGCGTTGGGTTCCGTGCTGACAGCTCAGAGCCTGGAGTCTGCTTTGGATTCTGTGTCTCCCTCTCTCTCTGCCCGACAACCCCCCCCCCTACGCTCACTCGCTCTCTCTCTCTCTTTCTCTCTCAAAAATAAATAAACATTAAAAAAATTAAAAGTTTATGTTCTAGGGGTGCCTGGTGGTGCAGTCGGTTAAACGGTGGACTCTTTATCTCAGCCCAGGTTACAATCTCACGTTTCTTGAGTTGGAGCCCTGCCTCAGGCTCCGCGCTGATGGTGAGGAGCCTGCTTGGGATTCGTTTTCTACTTCTCTCTGCCCCACCCCATCTTGTGTTAGCTCTCTCTCTCTCTCTCTCTCTCTCTCTCAAAATAAGTAAACTTTTAAAAAAGTTGATGTTCTATAAAACATTCCAAACAATTTACATGTCAAAAGGAGTCATAAAATTGTTTAAAAAGAAGCAACAATTTTGGAAAAATTGCAACATAGTTGGCAAGCAATGGAACACCATGAGAAACACCGTCAGAAGCTTTACAAAGGAGAGAAAGCTGTTAGAAGTATTGAAACTGAGGACATCTAGGCACCGAGAAGGGGAGGGTGTCAGCTCCATGTGGGTGCTGAGGGGGCCGGGAAGGAAGACAGAATGGGGCAGGCAGAAAGCTCCTGCACCAGCTGCCTGCTGTCCGGCCACACGGAGGGGGAGCGGGAGGGAGCGCCCTCTCCTTGTGCATTTGGTTCACTGGGTGGGGACCTGGCTTAGCAGCTAACGCAATGCGATCGATGGTCTATGAGATTACCACCTTCCCCTCCTTGGAGAAGACTGGGGAATGAGGAGAAAGATGAACTGTGCTAATGGTTCTCAACCCTTTTAGTCTCAGAAGTTCTTTACATACTAAAAGACTACTGAGGACCCCAAATAGCTTTTATGGGTTCTATCTATCCACATTTACTGTATTAGAAATTAAAACTGGAACGCTTCTAAGTGTTTATTAATACATTTTAAAAGAATAAGAAAGCCTTTATATGTTAACATAAACAAATGATAAAAATTAGCTATAGTTTTCCAAAGAAAAAGGCAATGAGGAGAGTACTGTTTCTATGTATCTCTCTGCTGTCGGATTTCCTAGAAGACAGCTGGTTGGTCGTTTTTGCTTCTACATGAAGTATGTTGTTGTATGTTCCTTTTGGTTGAAGTATGTGAAGAAAATCGGACCTCACGAAGACGTGTATTGGAGAAGAGACCAATATTTTAATAGGCTTTTCACATAATTACACATATCCTTACATATTGCACCAAAACTCAACAAGTTATAGGTTCTTAGAGTTAGTTGCCGTGTAGAAACAGACACCCCATCAATAACCATTTTCTACTCCACTAAATTAAATACATTGTTCCATTTTGTACTTTGGATTTTTTCCTCCACACATGATTTTTTTGTCACTATCCATTGGCTACTTGGAAATACGTTGGTTCACTGAGTTATACAGACCTTCCAAATGCTGAAACAGCTCATTAGACAATATCAAAAAAATTACATTTGTTAACATCACCACCAGTCTCATCAGTGGAGCCCCTCAAGTCCTGGGAAAAGCTCATGGTGGCTGATGTAAGTGTTCCAAAATTCCAATTTTCACTTGAAAGCTTGAATTTTCTCACTGGCAAAAAAAAAAAAAGGACTGTCAGTTGCTTTTCTTGAAATGGCAGGCTCACTTTTTTCATTTTTGAGAAAATGTCTAGCAAATACCCCAGTCTGAATAGCCACGGCGTTGTCTGTCAGTCAGCCTTTGAAGTCAAAATGGTGTTCCCAGGAAGAAGCAGTTCATTCAGCTTGAAACAGAACCCGTCACACATGTGCTGTTCAGCAAGATGACACAGGTACTGGGCAGGCTGTGGAAGTGCTCGCTCACGTTCCCCAGAACACAGAAGAGACGTGCATAGCATCGAGATTTAATCAAATCAATAGTTTTGGCTGTTTCATCAAGGGTATTCTTTAAAAAAATTTTTTTTTAAATGTTTATTTATTTTTGAGAGAAAGAGAGAGAGACAGAGAGAGGGAGACAGAGCACAAGCAGGGGAGGGGCAGAGAGAGAGAGGGAGACATGGGATCTGAAACAGGCTCCAGGCTCTGAGCTGTCAGCACAGAGCCCAGCGTGGGGCTCGAACCCACGAAGTGTGAGATCATGACCTGAGCTGAAGTCGGACGCTTAACCAACTGAGCCCCCCAGGCGCCCCCCGTCAAGGGTTTTCTTAAGGGAAGCTGACCCACAGGTGCAGTGAGCGGCCCCTGCTTTCGTTCCTGCCGCGGCTCGAGCTGCTTACCCACTACTCTCGGCACCATCCTGCAGTGTCAACACAGTGAGAGACAGAAGTGGAATCTCAGCATAGTTCTGAAGAACGTTTTGGCCTCACGGAGTCTCGCAGATCATCTATAAGAGTCACTTTAAGGCACGCTGTACTATGCTACTCCAGGGAAGTCATCAGAAGTTTGTTCAGTGATGGATGGTCAGGAATGTCAAGTTCAACATCTTTGAAACGGTGAAACATGGGAATAATCTGAACGTTTCTAAGGAGGACACTGTTTAAATGTTGGTGCATCCGTGAAATGAAATGTAAAACGGGTCTGATGTCTGGGGAATCAGACAAGAGGCAGAGATTTGCACCCTGGAGGTTTGCCGGGAAGTGCATGCAAGAGCAACATCTGTAAGAACTCGGAGGAAGCAGGACTGAGTAGATGCTGTTGCAAAAGAGGCCTCAGCTCATCATGCCTTTCGGAGACACCCAAGGGCAAGGATACCAGGTCTTCACACTGTCTCATCACATCCGTCACGGGGGAGGGTGGGACCAGAACAGGACAGTCCTTCACACCAAGGACTGGTGCCTGGTTGGCCTCCATTGTGCAGTGAGCAGGCAGCTCTCTGGCAGCTGGGGGAATGAGCACTCCATTCCTGACGGAGGCTCTGAGCAGGGAAGTATGGAATCCACTGCATGCTATCACAAGAGATGAGGCAATCCCATAACTTCTGATGTGAACAGTTGCTTTTGATGCAAGTAAACATTTCTAGTCTAAGTCCATTTCTTGTGCTAAAAACTAAAATGAGAATTTATACAGAAAACCCTGAAAACTGTTTCCAGTAATTATCTCTGGTGGTAGCATTTAAGGGGAATTTCCTCTTTAGAGAATTCTGGATCTTTCTAAATGTCTGAATGAACATATAGTACTTTTATAACCACACACAGGTGCGTACACACACACACACACACACACACACAGAAAACCTAATGAGGGAAGTGCCCCATCAGCCCCAGTATGTTGAACACAGAAGGAGCCCTGCACAGAGTGGCCCAGCCTGTCCTTCATATACAAGAAAACCTCACCCAGTGATGCTAAAGGACTCGTCCACATCATGCGGGACTGGCTCCAGAACCCTGTCCTCCTGATTCCTTATTCCCCAAAGTGATGTAATCCAAGAGCTGAAGCCCCTGGAGTGGGACCAGGATCCAGAAGGGGTGCCCTGGGGAGGATCTGCAGGGTCAGAGTGATGGAGATGCGCACAGGGCCTTCTGTGCAGGGCGGAGGAGCCCGAGCAGAGGCTCAGACGAGTGAGACAGGGAGAAGGTCCAGGGAACGAGAAGTGGACCCACTGAGTGGTAGAGATGAGAAAGGAACAGGTGGCATAAGGCTGGCCTGGTGGACTGGGCAGAGCCGTGCAGCCCCAGGGAGTGGGACAGGCAGCTGGGCAGGGGGGGCCGTCAGGTGCTTGAGTGAGCAATCCTGTCATTCTGGGATGGAAGTTGCACTCCAAGAAAATTAACCTGGCGGCTCAATTCCTCAAGGAGACATAAGAGAAACAGAAATACCAGCACAGGAAATAAGTGAAAAAATTAGTGGACTTCAAAAAAAAATAATGGAGTCCTTAGAAATGAAGACTCTCAGAACTGTTTGGTGACACGGATGTGCCCCACATGGTTGGTGACACTCCGTTCTGGGTCCTGTCGTGGCTGTGGCACTAAACCCCTCCTTTAGTATATATTTGGTCCTGAGCTGATTTACTAATTCGCTCCACTCATATGTAGTGAGGATTTACTCTGTAGCAGGTAGGTGTTCGGTTATGTATGAGATCTGATTAAGGTCCACATTTCAAGCGTGTCTACACTGCCCACAGAGGCAATCTGAGAAAATCCGGGCAGCATTTAAGGACACTGAAAAGTGCTGTCATGAACTTTGAAAGCATCTGGAATTGCATTATTTAATGCTGGGAACACAAACAAGTCACCTTTGCAAAGTTATTTTGCCAAGAGATTCATGCCAGGAAGTTTAGGACCTAAATCTTATGATTCAGCGGTGGGGGTGACAGGGCTGTGGGGAGGCCACAGACTCGGGTGATGTACCCAGTGTGGCTCAGCACTGAGGCCAGCCAGTGGGGCACCCAGGGAGGCCGGACAAGCCAGGGGCCCCTAGTGCAGGGCACAGGTGCTGGGGGAGGGGCAGTGCCAAACTACTCCAAGGAGGAGCCCAGGGCAGACCCCAGGCAGCCTTCACCTGCTGGTGCCAACCACAGCCCTTCACCCATTGATGCTTCTTACCTCTGTCTGGAGAGCCCGTTCAGGTCCATAGCTATGTATGGACCCTACTCCTGGGCTGGGCAGGGCACCAGGTACTAAAAGAGAACAGTTTCCATTCTCACTGAGCTCAGACCAGTAGGTCCGAGCCACCTCAGGTGCGGACAGGTGTGTGATGGGGGCTAAGACAGAGAAGGACAATGTTGGCAATGGTGGATGTCAAGAGGCTCTCAGTGCTCTAGCGGAGTCCTTGACCGGTGAGGGTGATGTCAAGTGAAGGGGGGTGTTGCAGTGAGGTTTTCTGAAATATGAGATGATTTTCTCTCTTCTCGAGCATGAAATTGTTTTAACACCACTCCCTGAGAACGTGTGATCTTGCATTTAGATAGCCCCTCTGCCTCCCTTTCTGCGGTGAACGGTGCATCCTCAATTCCAGGGCTGGCCGAATCAGTTTTCCTAAAACACCATTTTCATCACGTCACCCTCTGATCAAAATCCTGCAGTGACTCTGCATTTAAAATTTTTCAAAATCGATGGAACAGAGACATTCTCAATACAATGTGGGGGGAGTCCCACTTTCAAAGGAGGTCCCCTAAGGGAGGACTGGGAATTGCAGAGACCAACTCCATTAGAGCCAGGAGGTGGCCCTGGGGGAGCCTGGACAAGGACCTCTTCTAGCCGGAGAGAGGCAGGATTGCCTCTAGGGTCGGGTGGGGTCTAGAGCAAGGCATGCCCTGAATCCAGAGGGTTGTTGAGACAGAGAGACAGAGAGAGAGAGAGAGAGAGAGAGATTCATTTTGGGGGACCTTGCCAAATGGGGACTCTGGGTGGACAGAGAGGGTGACAGAGAGTCCGCCATTGTGGAGACGGAGACCGATGGTAATTGGAGAAGGGTCTCCCATCAGAGAGGAGTTACAGCTTCTGCCCACAGCTCCTGAGAGCCAGGGGAAGGGCTGGTGGGTAAGAGTCACATGGTGTCACATGGGCCTCGGCTTTCATGAAAGGGGGACTTTCTTGGGTGACAATGGCAGGCTGAGCAAGGAAATCAGCTTTCCCAGCAATCACAGACACATGGTTCTTCCTCATTACTTGTCCCACCTCAAGTGTCTTCTTGGAGGCAGCGGTAAAGCGCCATCACGTGCTGGTCCCCATGCTGGGGTCACGGCGGGGACCAGTACGTCCAGCCCTTGTCTTCACGAGTTGTGTAGTCTACTCTAGAGTGAGGCTCAGCAAACAAAAAACACCTACCGCCCATCATTGGAAATAGTTTTTTATTGGCTCTCGGCCAAGCTCTTTTATGTATGTGTGGTCTGTGGCTGCTTTAGGCTGCAGTTGGCAGAGTTGAGTGGTTGCAACAGAGATCGTATGGCCCACAGAGCCTGAAGTGTTTACGTTTAGGAGAAATTTGCCAGTCCAGCCCCCGTATGAGCAAATGGTCGGTTTTGATACAGCATACAGGTACCATAGCACCTCTTGGGGTGGGGGTGGGGGTCCGTACATGTTAAAGGAGATAATTCACACCGGGTCCTTAGCAAATTCTTGTCAGGGAGTAAGTGTCTGATAAACCACAGCTCTTGATGAGAAAGAGGAGGAGGGGAAGGATGTCCAGAATGCTAACAGAGTACCAAAATAGCAGCTATGAGGGACATCAGGGAAGGCTTCCTGGAAGAAATGATGTCTAGGATGTTATCTGACGAATAAGCTGGTATTGCCAGGTGCATTGCAGTTCCTGGGCAGTGGGAGAGTACAGTACCTCTGAAACAAGTTCAGTACGGCTGGAGTGGTGGACATGAGAGATGAGGCTGGAAGGGTCTATCAGAGCTGGGAGACCCAAGACTCATGTGGGGTTCATTCTGAGGCCCATGGGAATTCAGTAAGGGTGTCCTGGAGGGAGTGACACACGAAGTTTGTGTTTCAGAAATAATTGTTCTGACTGCAACATAAAGGATGGATTAAAAGGATGAGTGTGGAGATGGGACAGCTGGCCGTTAGGGTTTCCAGAGGGAAGATGTGGGGGTCCAGACAAGGCCTATAGCCACGGGGGTGGAGCACGGAAGGGTGTGGGGTCCAGAAGAGCTTGGATGAAATGGATATGGGTGGGGGCGTCTGGGTGGTTCAGTTGGTTGAGCGTCCAACTCTTGATCTGGACTCAGGTCTTGATGTCATGGTTCATAGGTTTGAGCCCCACAACGGGCTCTGCACTGATGGTGTGCAGCCTGCTTGGGATTCTGTCTCTCCTTCTTTCTGCCCCTCCCCTGCTCTCTCTCTCTCTCTCAAAATAAATAAATAAACTTAAAAAAAATAAATGGAGATGGGCATGAGCGAGAGGGAGAAGTCACAGAGGAGCCCCAGTGTCTTGGCTGGGCCCCTAGGCAGTGATGTGCCATCCAGGGAACCAGGGGGTGGGAGGGCAGGTTGGTGGACAAGGAAAAGTAGAGCCAATGGGAGCGCCCTATTGGCCGGCAGGGAACAGAAGACACACTCATCAGGGTAACGGAAGGGAAGACAGCAGTCACTAGTGATCAAAATGTAGGCAGAAGTCTTTAAAATACATATATATTTAAAAAGGGGCACCTGGGTGGCTCAGTTGGTTAAGCATCTGACTCTTGGTTTTGGCTCTGGTCATGATCTCATGGTTTGTGAGTTTGAGCCCTGAATCAGCCTCCACGCTGACAGCACAGAGCCTGCTTGGGATTCTCTCTCTCTCCCTCTCTCTCTCTCTTCCCTCCCCTGCTCATGCTCTCTCTCTCTCTCTCTCTCTCTCTCTCTCTTTCTATCTCTCCCCCCTCTCTCTGTCTCAAAATAAACTTTAGAAAAGATATATTTTTTAAAAAAGTGTAGGCAGAATTTAAGGGGCAAGAAGTGGTGGTAAAGGTGCCAGAAAACGGGCGTGGGGAGGCCAGCGCCACCTCATTGCCAGAAGCTAAAGATCAGTTACCTGAGTCAGAGAGAATGGCTGTGTGAGAGTGGGGGCACAAAGTCAATGCCTTGCCCATAGGGAGGGAACTGGACAGAAACACCCAGCCTTAACCTCCCCAAACTGGACAACCTCATAAAGAAGTGGAGGGTGAGAAAGCCCGCCGGCACAGGCCATTCCAGCTGGCCTCCTGGGCACAGAGCGGCCGAAGCAGGGTGGGGAGGCAGAGCAAGAAAAACCCGCACAAACACGTGACACTGAAGGTCCTATGGGGTGGGCACACGGAGCTGTGCGCAGGTGGCTGAATGTGTGCATCTGAGGCTCAGGACAAGGTCTGAGCTGACAACCAGAGTGAGAGGAGCCATGAGTCTGGAGCTGGGACAGGAGGAGGAAGACCCCACCAAGGTTCCCAAGAGGAGCTGTCAGGGGGTGGGGAGAAAATCAGGAGACCAATGGAAGAGCACGCTTCTCGCAGGGAAAAGTACTGCGCGGAATGGTGGTAAGGGGCAAAGCCAGCAGGCACTAACTACAGTCCACCAGGAGAGCAGAAGCAGCGTTGCTGGGGACCTTAGCCCTAGGAATTTTCCTGGCTGGGGAGGGAAAAATTCACCTGCACTCAGTGATAGTGGGAGGTAAGGAAGAACAGGTGACAGAGTGGTTTGACCATGAAGGCGGGATTGGCACAACTGAATGACAGTGCGAGGGTCTCTCTGGATGCTGGAGACTGAGGCTCTGCTGGTCAGTGCAGAGACAGGAATAAGGCTCCTGAATTCACTGGAGAGCTGAGCAGAGCAGAGAAGCCCTAACCAACCTCCCATTTCCCCAGCCTGGCGGACTCTGTGGGTCTGGGTCTGAATAAAGCACCGGAACCTTCCATTAAGGACATTTGAACGTTTCCTTTTCTCTCCACTTCCTTTTTTCTGTGCTGAGGGGAGCTGGGGCCACAAGGGGGTTCCCCACATGGGCCACAGAAGAAGTAGACGAGAAGCAGGATGTGGTCTACACAACCGTGTAGAAAATGGAAGGACACTGACCATGTAACACACAAGATTTTTCCAGGCCATGCTGAAAGCAAGGCAACTCATACATAATATGACCTTGAGAAGACTCCTTGGCCCCTCCAGGTCCTCCTTGACCTCATCCACTATCTGAAGATCGTAATACCCCTCCATAATGTCATGGTGACAAATGGGGTGGCGGTCCTCAAATGCCAAGAAGGGACTGGCTCACAGTAGGTGCACAACACATGTTAATTGCTTCTCCCAACTCCTGTATGTTTCTGGGAACATTTATCTTGCCTCTTCCATCAACAAAGAAGACTTAAAGCCTGTAAGTTCAAAGGGAGTAAGCGGAGTATCATGGTGGTGGGGGGAGGTAGGGGACAGAGGTAGAGAATAGTTCACCCTTCTAACGTAACAACACTTCCAAGTGACTCTTCTGGAAGGATGTTCTCATCTGCGGTCATCCTGATGGCGGAAATATTTAATGATGTAGAGCAACAAAAGAAGAACGCCTTATCCGATAGCATTTCAGCTGGCATTTAAAATAAAAACAGAATAAACCTTTTTGTCAGGTTCTTCAATCCTTATTTAATGTTGGTTTTAATTAGTTCGAGCTCTAGCCACCTAAATTTTCAGAGGGAAAAATTAAACCATGTCTGCTTAAAAAAATGTTTAGCTACTAGCAAGCAAGTGAAGAGGGCAAGAGAGGGCATCCTTTTTTTATTTTTTATTTTTTATTTTTAGCATCTCTTAACTGTTCTTGTTCAACAGGAATTATTTTATCATCAACAGATTTGTTATAAATTTATGAACCGTTTTAACCTCTTTGTGTTGCACAGGGGACATTTTCTGGTGAAAGAATTTAAAGAAATTGTTCAAAGCACACTCTCTCCTGGCAGATCCCTTCCCCCCCCCCGCCCCCATCTCCTCGAGGGCTCCCGGAAGGATGACGCAGAACCTCACAAGAGCCTCCACTCGCGTCTGTAGACAGGAGCGTAATATTTAAGGTATTTAGAAGTCATCTTCATAATACAATAAATAGAATGAAGTACCATGAGATTAGTCATGCCTATTGACCCATGAAAGTGACAGAAATGATGTGACCACATTAAAACAACAACAACAAAGGGAAGTAAATAAAATTCCCTTTATGGGAACATTTTCTTAAACGCTTTACATTCCATCGTTGGTCAAAACATGCCCAAATTATTATAGGTTAATCTACTTTTCTTAACCACAATGTACCTCTGACATTCAGTAGAGGGCATAGCTACAAGCATTATAAAAATACGTGTCCAACAAGCCGATTGCATTGTCCTCTTCGGACACCAATCTGTGTCAGAGAGCTCTAAATAGAAGATGGATTGTATACCCCACCGTGGCTTTCTTCCACAATAAAGTAAATTGAAACATTTCCTTTTGCGCGTAAATGTCATCATCTCTCGTATGACCATTGAGTTGGGAATTCGAATATGATAATTTAGGGGCACCTGGAGGGGCTCAGTCGGATAAGCGACTGACTTTGATTTTGGCTCAGGTCATGATCTCACGGTTCGTGGGATGTAGCCCTGCATCAGGCTCTGCGCTGACCGTGTGGAGCCTGCTTGGGATTCTCCCTCTCTCCCTCTCTCTCTGCCCCTCCTCTACTCATACTCTCTCTCAAAAAAAAATAGACTAAAAACATTTTTTTTAAAAAAAGAATATGATCATTTAGCCAGAGTTTCTCTCTTTCTTCTGCAGGATGAAAGCTCTCAAGTCAAGTCTCAAGTAATGATTAGATACCTTCCGTGTACAGTGCCCCTAATTATGCCTTTCAGTCCCTGACAGAGTTGATCCACTGAGCATTCAGGGAGTCACCAGGATGGCAGTAGACTTTCAGCGTGTTGGCCAAGGGACCCTTTTGCAAATTGAAGGAATCTCAATAGGAAATTCCGAATTCTAAAAAATCCTTGAAACTGAGTGGTGTCAAGAGGAAAAGTTACAACTTATGCTGCTGCTAATAAAATTAAAATAGAACAATCTAAAAAGAATTGTCCTCCTATAACATTTAAGAAATGGGTAACTATTCTTTCTTAGAAAACATCTTGTATATACCATATGGTATCTTGCATATAACATATGGAAAAACAGCGCTAGTAGGTAAGCGTTGCGTAAATAGTTGCAAGCTGAATGCGCTGGATTTTAAGTCTCCTGGGGACACCAGACCTCCATGGGCAGCAGCTATTTACCCGGACTGCTACCTGTAGGGACTAGATAATTTGAGCAAGGCAGTGGATGTCTTCTTAACCTCCAGGTGTCACACTGGATTGAGAATAATGAAGCTTGACAAGACCGAAGTTGGAAAAGGGTTCATCGCCATGGATCTGGTACCAGGGCTGAATTTTAACACAAAAGGTAATAGAGTACTTTGACTGAAAAAGTAGCTAATCTGTGTTCTTCTATAAAACACGACACTTCGCAGAGAAACTGTGTACCCAACTGCCACTAGAGTTATTGGCTTTGGAAATCTGTAATTCAATAAACGTGTCCTGATGTATGTATTAGAATAATATATTGTTCAGAAGGCGTTTACTGCTCTATGCTGAGCATGGTGTGGCGAGCATGGTCCTGGGAATGCAGAGACAGCTGGCTGGCCTCAGGAAGGGAGACCCACAGAGTGACAGTGCCATGTGGGGCCGGTGAGGTGATCTGAGAAAGCTGTCTCCTGTGCCGCAGGCCAGGAAAAGCTTTGTAGAGGAGACTATGTATGCTTCTGTCTCTGGAAAAATCGAGAGTATGACAGAACCATATATACATATATGGTTATATATATACATAAAATTTTGTTAATGTTTTTATATTATACACACATATATATACCTAAATATATATAATAATGAAACTTATAAAACTTAAAAAATTTTTTTCAATGTTCAGAGAGAAAGGGAGACACAGAATCTGAAGACAGGCTCCAGGCTCTGAGCTAGCTGTCAGCACAGAGCCTGACGCAGGGCTTGAACCCACGAACCGCGAGATCATGACCTGAGCTGAAGCCGGACGCTCAACCGACTGAGCCACCCAGGCGCCCCTAAAACATATAAAACTTTATACTTGCTAGATAATTACATCATTTCAAAATATCCATGGGCCATGTTCATTTTTCATAAATGAAAAATATTCTAAAAAGTAAAGAATGCTTAGGTCACCTTCTCAGACCACAGTGTAATGAAATTACAAAGGTATAATAAAAAACATCAACCATTTGGAAGCAAAACCTATCAGTCCTCTGATAGTCCTCAAGCGAACACTTGAGGCAATAGGAAATCAGAATTGCAATTGCAGGATGTTTATATAATAATGACAGTGGGAACTTTAAAAGTAAAATCCTTAGTCATATGCTCCTGCGCTTATTATTAAGTCAAAAAACTTTAAATACACTTATCATTCAACTGAAGAACTGAAAGAGAAAAAAAAAACTGAGGAAAACTGTAAAGAAATTGATCAAGAAGCAAACAGCACAACCAGAATATATGAAAAAGATGTTGATGCGTCCAACCAATGTTTCTTTAAAAAAACAAACAGTAAAACAGACAAGCTTCCAAAAAATCTAATCAGGGAAAATGATGAACGACAGAAGCACATCATTACAAATGAGAAAGGGGTACACACACAACTATAATAACTTTAAACGTATAGCATAAGCAACTCTAAGATAAGACATTTTAAATATTTAACATTTTTTAAATGTTTATTTATTTTCAAGAGAGAGAGAAAGACAAAGTGACCGTGAGCGTGAGCGGGGAATGGGTGAAAGAGAGAGGGAGACGGAGAATCTGAAACAGGCTCCAGGCTCCGGGCTGTCAGCACAGAGCCTGACGCAGAGCTCGAACCCATGAATTGGGAGATTATGACCTGAGCCAAAGTTGGACGCTTAACCGATTGAGGCACCCAGGTGCCCCAAGAGATTTTAAAATGTAAATGAAATGGTTGATGGTTGACTAGGAAAATCTGAGTAAACCAAAATCACTCTTAAAAGAAGCTGAAAATAAATAGGCCAAAAATAATTTTTAAATCAATCAAGGAACTATCAAAAAGTCAAAAACTGAAATAAGCTGAAGGGGAAATAAATCTAAAATCTATCAAGGGTCCACTTCCAAAGTCACACACTGCCATTTCTACCTTACTGGGTTCCACAAACAGGAGTCACTAAGTCTGGCCACCATTCAAAGGGAGGGGAATTAAATTTTGCATCTTGAAGGAAGGTGTATCAAAGGATTTGTGCACATACTTTAAAACCCATATAGTCTGTCTTCCGGCCATAAATGATTTACATTTCTCCCACATCCAAAATACACTCACCCCTTCCCTAAACTCCTCCCCAAAGCCCATTTCCCTAAAGCATTAGCTCTAAATCTGAGTCCGGTTCAGATCCCACCTCCTTCCTCTCATGAGGTTCCTTAAGATAGCTCCTCAAGGACACTTCTGTTCTTGGAGACTCGTGAACTTGGAAACCTGTGCAGAGAAGAGCTATCGGGCCCTCACACATCCAACATACAGCAGCGGAATGGACACTGCAGAATGGGGAAAATGGAAGGCACAGAGGAGTCCCCACACCGATTCTGAAATCCAGCCAGGAAAATGCCATGTGTTTTTAAAAATAAGGACTCAGTCCTTCTTCTGTCTGGGCTCTTGGCTCTATCCTCTGGGCTCTGGGCTCTGCTTTGTAAGTCGTCCTTTTTTTTCTTCTATAAAAGGCAACTTTGTTAGCAGTTGCAAAATTTTCTCAGCTTGCTTCCTGCCAGGAGAACTTTGGGGGTCCCCTTGCCTCTCTCCATTTTGTATCGTCTCTCTCCCTCCCAGTCCAAGTTGGCATTATCCTTGCCAATGTATCTTTTTTTTTTTTAAAGTTTGTAGTTCTCCTACAAACTTATTGGAAATTTAGTCCATTAGACAAAAGCTTCAGCTGTAAATATCTTTGAGATAAGTCCTGCTCTCCCTCGAGCTTCTCCTAAGGGAAAACTCCCTGAAGATTCTTGGGAGCCCTACTAATTGACTACATAATTCTCTGAGGCACATTATGTTTTTCTGAGGTCTAACCAAGGGTGTTAGGTAATACCCTTGACTTCATCTTTAGACTGTGCTTTCCTATGAGTGTTCTGAATTTGATCTTTACTTGGAAACCATTTCTCAATTCCATCATTATTTGCCATCTGGAGAACCTAAGAAGTTTTGAAAACATGAAATCCATGCTCCTTTCATATTTAATCATCTTCTCTTTAGGTTATCTCCCCTCTCTTGCATTTAATATAAATAGCAGTAAGGAACCAGACTGTGCTTTTTATCACTTTACCTGGAAATGTCCTTAACTAGATCACCCAGTTCAGTAATCTGCTTTCAACATTACCCCAGGTGGCGGGACTAGTATACAACTATCTCTATTGTATATGTAGTTATAAAATGTTCTACCGCTCTAGAACAATGATCTCCATTCTTCCAGTGTCCACAGGATTTTCCTCACTTTCTGCGAAACACACACCCATCAAAGACCACCATTCTTCCACAAACAGTCTCCTGAAGGCTTTTCAATCCCTCATGAACTCTTCTCTGTCTTTTCAGCTTCTCCGCACTCTCAGTTCCAAAGCCACTCTGACCTTTTACACGTTTGTTATGACAGAACTCTACTCTTGGTATCAAATTTTGTATCAACCGTCATTCAGTCAGAAAAGCAGACTGCTAGAGCGTGTATCAAACAATTGACCCTACTAACTGTGAAAGCTGGCTCAGAGTCTCTAGAAGACTACTGTTTTCTTGTCTGGGGGTGGAGCCTAATGTCCACCACGTGGGAAGTTGGGAAGAGCAAATGGATGTAACGGGGAGGGTCGCAAAGGTAAGGTCGAGTCCACGAACACAAGAGGGCTCAAATCCATGAAGACAGACGAGGACCCTTGTCAGCCCCACTGCCTCGTTGCTTCCTCCCGGGAAAGCTGGAACCCTGCAGCGTCACAAGACTAATCAATCACATATCTAGCCCTGGAGTCACAAGAGCAGAGGGAGGATTCAGGGGAGGGTAGAGGAGCCCCAGCCCCAGCTGCTGCCCGATGCCAATGAGGGAAGTCAACAGGTAAGTGACGATGTATTTGAGCCGCCTAAGTACCTGCCTGACCTGCCAAATGTACAAAAAGAAAAAAAAAAAAAAAGAAAAAAAAATTCTGCCGCTTCGTTTCTGCTTTCCAAATCTTATACAAAAATATCTTGAGGCTTACCTTAGCGCTCAAAACATACAAGAAAAAGACTTTTGGAAAACTTAGTTCATCCTCATCAAACTGATACAATATAACGTCATAGAAAGTCCTAACATGAACAAAAGGTGGAATCAACAGGACACAGTCCACCAGGAAAAAAATCCTGCAAGCCAATCTCACAGATAAAATAAAAAATTCTGACTACGAGAGTAGCATGTGGAATCTGCAAGTTGATTAAATGAATATTAATACTCCTCCACCACCAAGGAAGGTGCTTGCAGAAACGAAATGATGATTCAATATTAGAAAATTAATGAACATCTTTTCTCCCCCAACAAATTGACTCCATTATCTCAAAATTGATTTTGAAAAATAAATGAGTGAAAATATAGTTGGAAGGCTAAGCTAGTAATAAGAACCAAGAGAAGAGGTTAAGAGACGAGTAACGGGAGGGATCTGTGCTGTAAAATCTCTAAGAAGACAGACTTTTTTCCTTCAAACACTCAGCAGCCATCAGGCATGCCTTGGGCAATACGGAGACTGTGCTATAACCATTATTCTGGAATCAATGCGGAGAGGGTAGTGTGATGTTTGATGGTTTCCAGAAACCAAGAGTCTTTGAAGCCATCAAGCTCTGGTGTTAGTGAGCAAGGCTGTCCGTCGCGTTTGATTCCATCACTGTCTTCCAT
>CM053561.1:77628089-77645015 GCA_028646485.1 Cryptoprocta ferox | reverse complement strand
CCCTTTAGTCTATATTCTTCTTTTTTGGAATTTAATTCTTGGTTTATTTTACAACAAATGACTTATTGTTTTGAAATGAGCAAGGGAGATATATGCAGCCGTGTCACTGAGCATGAGGGATGTCCTCATAATGCTTCATTTACCATTATTTCTTGTGACCAGACTTGCTGTGATACATCCAGACTTGCTTTACACGTGGATTTCCAGGAACACATCTGCAGCCACAAGTTGCTTCTCTTTAAAACCAGTGGCCCATCTTGATGAGCACTGAGGAATGTACAGAACTGTTGAATCATTCTATTGTATACCTAAGACTAATATAACACCGTATGTTAATTATATTTGAATTAAAAAAGGGGGAAAAACAGTGGTTCATTAAGTACTCACTATCCTCAAATGAAACTCTGTGCTTTGATTCTCTCCCATGCCTGGGTGTGTTGGGGCAGGAGACTCATGGGAAGGAGCATCATTCTATATCCAGTGGTGCCAAGGACCAGGGAAGGGAGTCCCTGCAGCAAGGCATTCCCTGGGTCGTGTGTCTGTGGGGACTGAGGAGGAGAGTTCTGGGTCCAGGCTGGATTAATTCGCAGAACAGAGAGAAGAAAGTTCTTCCCATGGCCTTCCGTGTAGTCTTGGATTCAAGCTTGTATTTCGAGTCTGCTCATCACTTCTATTTCCAGGGAAGGGTTCCTCCTCTCCAACATCTTCCATTTTGAAGGATGCTATTCGAACCATTCATCTATTCACCCATTCATCCATCATTTTGGCCAAGAACCCATTATGGGCAGATAGCCAGCCCCTGGGTAGACCCTGCCTCTGGAAGCTAAAATAGGCACCTTCTCATGCTCTCTGTTCTCCAAAACAGACTGATACACACTCCAGAGCAACCCAGAGATTGGGTCTTTTAATATCAGCTGAGGACATAGCTTCCAGACCTCCTAAGAGCACTGCTTTCCTGTTGGGCAAACAGTGCACTTAATAATTAGGCAAGTTTCAGGGACGATGAGGGAAGGGTCCAGGTTTGAGACTGAGGACCATGGGATGCCAGGAAACCCCTCTGCCACTTGTGTGGCTCAGCTGGTGCATCGGTGCCAACATATCCAGGCCGTGGGGTGAATTCTTTCTCTGCGCTGAGCCCATCTGGGAGTGGCTTTCCCTGAAGGATTCTAAAACACCCCCGAGGAGCTTCCTAACTCAGGCGTCAGGCCTCTTAACACCCTGCTGTATGACCAGAGTGAGATAGACCTGTCCGGGGCCCTGCAGAAGACCTTCAAAGAGAAGCAGGAGTCAGTGCACACAGATCAAACAAGGTGAGATGAATGGACCCTGGCCGACATTGACAAGCAAGGCTGTCATCAGGACAATCAAGGGATGGACTGCACCCAAGACTCCACCCAGCCTCCTCTGGGTGTCCAGCTGTCATCTGCTCAAGCCTTGAAGCAAGATCCTCCCCCACCCCCCCACCCTCAGCAAGCAGGTTCCAGGATGGACAGAGAAAGAATCAGATCTGAACCTTAACTCAGTTTGTACGATGAAAAGGCTCTAGGCCATGAAGGCCAGAGTGTTTCCCTGGACGTGTGCAGTTGACCACGAGTTTGTGCAAGACCCAAAACAGAGAGAGCAGACTCTCTTTCCGGGATACATCTCTTGCTTGGTTAAGACTCATATAAACGGTCACAGCAGGGCAGGGCTCAATACAGACATATTTTAGGTTCTCAAATTCATTACTAAGGAGCTTAACAGTTTATTATAAAAAGTTCAGCAAGATAGGCCTGCTGGATGTTTCCAAAGTCGATATGCCCAGGAGAGAGCTATGTATTAAAGACTATGTATTTTAGAAGGGGTTTTTTTTCTTGCTATTGCTCCTGACTCAGATTTCTGCTGACTTCTTTTTTATTCTAGAAACTTAGTGCCGTGGTTTAACTCATTCAGCAATTACCAGCTGTGTGCTTCCCCTATGAAGAGCTAGGAATGAGGGGCTTAGGGGAGCCCAAGAAAGTTAAAAATAATTGAAAGCCAAGCCAGAGAACCTCAAGAAGGCTTTAAACAAGAGTGGAGAAGGAGTGAGTCATCCGTCCAGGATCAGGATGGACCAGGGGTCAGGCTTCATTTGCATTCTAGTTGGAAGGAAGTGACGGACATGGAGTAACAGACACAGGATAGAAAGGCATGCTGGATAACGGAGGGACCGCATGAGCTGAGGTGGCATAGGGCGGTGTGGACACGCAGAAGAGGGAGGGACACGGATGAGCTTCAAGCCTTGGGCTGGGATTCCCCTCTTCCACGGCAGCTGTGGCTGTCAGGGCCCTGCTGGCTCACCGTGTGCAGTTTGTCAGGTTGTGTGACCACTTGCTGGTTTCAGAACGAAGCCTGGCTCGGTCCTTTGTAAAATCCGAAGGCCTCGCTGCCAGCTGGTCCAGCACACAGGCGGAAGAGCTCCAAAAGTCTGTATTTCAGGTCACAAATTGGCGTGCTGCTCTGTGCTGGTCGCTGGTCCCACCTGCCCCTGATTCAGCTTGGCTGACCTTGGTCCCCTATACTCTGCCCTCTCCTGGTGGGTCAGGGTTCCCTTCCCTAGGACTCCCCTCTCTATATTTACCCTCTAATTCATTGGCCCCCCAGCCTCTGTTTTAGTCCAAGTTCCTCCCCAAAGCAGGACCTGAGACAGGGAGTTTATTTGGGGAAATGATCTGTGCACACATAGGAGATGCTGGATCCAGCTCTCCCCTGCCCAGCCTCAGGGGCGAGCGTGTGTAAGCCGGTCACATCATGCACGCTGCTGTCACACACTATGAGCAGGCTGTGTCTGGCCTACACTTTGAGCTGCTGACGATAAAAAGTCTCCTTCTGTGACTCTGGGAGTAAAGGCCAGGCTCTTGGATGAGAGGGGAGGGAGGCTGAAATCCCCACTGGGTCCCAGTTGGGTTGAGAACGTCTGTATCACCTCCTGGAAACAACCCAGGATGGGAGTGTGAGGGGTGACGGTGGATAGAGTGGAGGGTCCAACTTGAAGCCAGATAGATCTGGATTGGAGTGGCAGGTCTACACTCAGCTTCCTCTCCCCGCTAATGGATATAGCCTTGTCTAATAATGTAGAGAAAGTGTCTGGTGCGCTGAGAAGCATAAAGCAGGCGCTCAACAAACGGCCTACTTTACAGCTATCTGTTAACAGCGACTTCTAAAGCATCCTGCCCACGTGTGTGCACGCACACGCACACACGCACCATCACTCACACTCTCAAATGCCCAAGGTCACAGTATATGAGCACTGCAGTATTTCCCAGAAGCTAAGCAGGGAGTACCAGGGACCTACTGGGTCTTCAGCTGTTGCTCAAATCACCGGTCCTCTCTGTCCGTGCTGGGCACAATGGATGGTGGCACAGAGGAAGTAGCGTGGAGAGGGTTGAACATTCCAGAAATTACTCTGTGCAGGGAGCACCAGCCCCGAGCGGCCACACCCCAGCGTGGAGGCGCACTAATTGCTGCTGGAGCAGGGGTCACTCTCGGGTTCTGAAACATGAACTCGTGCCACATTTCTTGTAGTGCTTTGATGCATCATGGGGAACAGGTGTGCCCTGAGCAAAATGTCACCCAGCGTGTTGGTGTGTAAATGGGAACCATGGCCACACCCCAGTGAAAAATATGATTAAATGAGAGGAAAGTCCCCAGTGGGTTTCCTCTATCTCATTAGTGTGCAAATACCCATGTGGAGGTGCTGGAGTGGTCAAGATAATATGGGAAACTCATTGAGAGGAGACTCAGTGCTTTCAGGAGGAGTGGGGCTGGGCTGCACCACACCCCAAGGACACCTTTGTCTACCAGCCTGGGCCACGCATGGGGAGGCAGTTGCCCTGGAAGAGCCTTGTCCTGTCTCAGGGAACAAAAGACCTGCAGCCAGCTCCCAACATCCCGCAGAGACAGGTGCATTCTTTGCATCCACGCATCTTCCTTGAGAAAGGATACCCACCCACACATGACTGCGTGGTGACTAGTCACTTCCAATTATGCTGTCCCGTCACTTAATGCTCTTTGTCAGGCAGGAATAAGACCAGTGGAGGCAAGGCGGTTTTACGAGGAAAATTGTTTCTTTAGTGCAACTGTGACCTGAAGAACAAGCAGCTGTTCCCAGGGAGGACACGTACCGATGGGTTAGCAGGCGCTGTGGGGATCTCAGCAGCACTCGGCATCGTCCATTAGGGGTGCTGCCCTCCCATCCACAGGGGAAGCTGTCATCTGGCTCAGGGACGCTCTTCCTCTGACAAAGACAAGTGAGGCGTGGAGACACAGTGCCCCCCCAAGTCGTGGGCCTGGATAGTCTAACTTAGGAATCGATCCAGCTTTGAATCCCAGATTTTCCCCCAATGAGCTCTAGGATCTTGGCAAACAACCTTCTCAGACACAGCTGCCTCCACTGAAAAGTGGGGTTCATTGTAGTACCTACTCCCTGGTGTTGACCTCCAAAGGTAGATAGTTACTATGACAGCTGCCATCCATTGTACCCAGCATGGACAGAGCTACTCCATGCACATGATGTCACTTAGTCTTCCCAACTGTCACCATGAGGTAGGCGATCAGGGGGCATCTCACTGGTGTAAATAACAAATGTCTGAGAGAAGAGCAAACTAAAACCAAAGCAAGCAGAAGGGAGGGAGGGAGGGAGGAAGGAAGGAAGGAAGGAAGGAAGGAAGGAAAGAAGAGGAGGGGACAGGAAGAAAGGGGAGGGGAGAAGGGGAGGAGAGGGACTGATGAAGGGAAGGGGAGGGAGGGAAGGAAAGAAGGAAGGAAGGAAGGAAGGAAGGAAGGAAGGAAGGAAGATGAAAGCAGAAATAAATGAAACAGAGAGAAGGAAAACAATAGAGAAAATCAACAAAAACAAGCTCGTTCTTTGGGAAGAACAACAAAATCGACGAGCCTTTAGTTAAAATGGACCAGTAACGAAAGGGAGAAGAAGGCTCAAAATACTGAAATCCGGAAGGAAGGAGGACATTACTAACCTTACCTACTACCCTACAAACACTCGGGCCAAAGAATAGGCAAAATATTACTTTATGGAGCTTCTGGTCCAGAGGCAGGTCCAGACACAGGAGGAGGATGGCGGCTCGGCAACGGCCTCGGGGCCCCAGCTTCTCTCTGCGTCTGCGCTCTGTGTTCACCGAGTATTTCTGTGACCTCTGCCTTCTCAGCAGGTGGTAGGATTCCACTCCCCCCTCCCTGTGACTTGCTTTTTGGCTAAGGAAATGTCAGCAGAATAGCACAGGTCACTCCTGGGAGGTGGTGCTAAGACCCAGGGCAGGAGCACCTGGGTGGCTCCGTCGGTTAAGCATCCGACTTCGGCTCAGGTCATGATCTCACAGTTCATGAGTTTGAGCCCCGTGTTGGGCTCTGTGCTGACAGCTCAGAGCCTGGAGCCTGTTTCAGATTCTGTCTCTCTCTCTCTCTCTCTCTGCCCCTCCCCTGCTCACACTGTCTGTCTCTCAAAAATAAATAAACAACAACAAAAAGAGCCAGGGCATACTCTTCTCATCACGTTCTTTTCTTCTGCTGTGACAATCATGGCAGCTGGTGTGGAAACGGAGCCTCTGACTGCCTGGACGTGACTGGGAGGTGCGGGTCCCCCTTCTGCCCTGGGTGGGTCACACGGCAGGAGTGACCATCGTACGTGTGTGGCATTAAGCTACTCAGGTTGCCAGGGTGATTGGTGTGCGTGACTCCTACTTCATCTCAGTGCCAGTCTCGCGCTAAGGTTGGTTCTTGGTTCTCCTCATGATCGCGAGAGCCATGCAGTGGGGTCATGCAGAGTCTTAATGGGAACAAAACCCTTCTTTCTCACAACCTCTACCCCAAGCACAAAGAATAAATCTCTCTCTCTTAGTCTGACTGAGTCAGTGCAGTAACCATTACACGTCGTGTCCACCTGTGGACCGATGAACATTGCCGGGGGAAGCCCATGCTGGTAGTTGGGACCATCACCTCCTGGGGCATCAACCCCAGTCTCCAATACATAGATTCTTATTATTATCCACATTACTGATATTGTGATGATTGGGGAGGAGGAGGAGGAGAGAGAGGAGATGGAGGAAGGGGAGGCTTAGCTTATTTCACTTGCTCAAGGTCAAGTATCTGCACAAATTGGTAACTGGCGACGCCAGAATTCAAAGGAGGCCACCAGGTTCCAGAGTCCCCATCCTTAGGACGATGGAAGCCCTGAGCAAGGGCAGGGACTGTCTACTGGTTCGTTGCTTTCTTCCCCAGAACCTGCAAAAACAGCCACGCGTTGAATGAATGAATGTGCCAAGCTCTGTCCACCCTCACGGGGGTGTTGAGAGCATTGGAGAAGACACCGTGAACCCCCAGCTTCCTCAGACACCTGGCCAGGCTGGCCGCTGGCAAGTGGGAAGTCCCAGGCTGCTTCTGCCACAGCCACATGCACTCAGCGTCTTCAGGCCTCAGTTTGGCCTCCATAAAATGGGTGGGAAACATGTTCCTCCTTTTATCTAATACAAGTGAATTTTGAAGGTCTGATGAGATGGTAAATATGAAAGTATTCTGCAAAGTAAAAAGGTTAATAATAAAAATAAATTATTATTATTATATTTTATGGACGATACTAATTCACCGACACTATCATTTCCTTGGCCCACTACCAAGTGTCGCCAAGAAGCAGTGATGAAAGTTTGGCTCAGATTTTTCTACCCTTCTTTTCCCCAGACTCCAGATGGTGTTTCCTGTCCCACCAGAGAAATCTAAGGGTGAAGGAAGGCTTGGGGGAGGGTGGGGATTAACCTTGTCGGGGAGACACGTCCGGGCACGCCGTGGACACTGATGGGGACTTACTGGCTTTCCTGTTCTCTCTCTGGCTGCTCCTTCTCCGTGTCTGTGACATTGACCGCAGCCTCCCCAGTGTGGGCAAATTAGACAGAGCTGCAGTCATGCACTTGGGCACCATGTGCCTTTTCTCTCCTCCTCCTGTTCCATCCTTCCTCTCTTCCCTGACCCCCTCCCTCTTCTCAAATTTCCACCAGTGTTCCTCTGAGGACTGGGCTGTGAGAACAGGGGTTCGGAAGCCCCGTGCGCCCGTGCCCGCACCCACCTGCACCCAAGCCGCTGCTTGAAGCCCTCCTTCCACCTCTCTGCCTTTCTTAACCCGAACCTGGACTCACACGATTCCCCTGCAGCCTTCTTGAATGAAAATCACTTCCCCTTGCCTCGGGGCGGGTGCCAGTGGTGGACGGGCACTTGCGATCTGCGCTCCTCATTGCCGCTTCCGGATCATTCCTCCCACATCATCCTTCTGGAACTCCGCCTAGCAGGCTCCACAATCTGCAACCCCTTAGGTTTTTGTCATCTGCTAATGCCCTGATCTCCTTCAGCCGCCAGCAGCTCTGGCCATTGGTGTGAGGAGTCTCTCACCTCCTCAAAGCCAGGCCTTAATCTCAGGGGCTGCCGAAGGCCTGTTCCTCACTCCGCTCACTCCTAGCTCATGATGGAGCCTCACACCCCACTGCCCAGTGCGAGGGCACTCGCAGCCCGCCTTGCTGCCTTGTCATGGCCTCTGGCCCTAGCCGTCACCCCAGCGCTGCTGAGCAGCTCACAGCACCCACCTGCTTGCCCTGTGGCGTTGGACTTTTATGCCCCAGGGGCTTCTCTGGAGCTGCTCGGGCTTCTCCAAGCCTGGAGGTGCGGAGCAGCAAATCCCCCCGGGGTAACTGTAAACCAAAGGGAACAGGATTCCCAACGCCCCCACAGACTCACGGGCAGGTCAGGTGTACCTAGAACTGAGGAGGTGAGGATAAGGCAAATCACTGACCGCCAAAGGGGTGAGGCGACTGCTGCCTGCTGGTGTCACTCAGGGCAGAACAAAAGCAAGGAGGGGGTCACCCATTTGGTGAACTTCTACTGGTGACCCAAGCCGGTGCATATGGATGGAGTCTCCCTGCATGCAATCTGTTCCTGACCCCTGGGGAAGGAGCAGATGGTTTTTTGAGAACAGGGGATGAGAGGAAAAGGCACACAGTGGAAGTAGGGTACCGCCCCTGGCCATTTCTAGCAGGAGCTCGAGGATTTGAAGAAGGTCCCTTGCCCCGAGTAGAGGGAAGGGATGCCCAGGGGGACAAGGGCAGTGTCTGGTAGGAGGGGGCAGAGGTCCTTGGAGCAGGCGGGAAAAGCAGGATGCCTAGATCCTTCCACAGAGGCATCATCCCTTCCCGGCCTCCATATGTCCCATAATCCCTTAGCGGGAACTGCAGTGACGAGGGTATAGTCCTTCCACGTTCCCCCACCCCCAACTGGGAAGGTTCTCCGATTGCCAGACTGCCTCTGAGGGCTTCGGGGCGGCCCACAGGCCCCTCCGCATAAGAGCTGAGACCTGGAGGGGGAAGGAGACTTCCAAAGTGGGCACAATGCCAAGCGGAGATGCAAGGACAAGCAAATGGAACAGCAAGGCATGGCCTTTCCCAGAGGGCTGTGGAGGGAACTGCAAATAGGGAGAGAGTGCTGGGTCACAGCTGCTGTTGGGCTGAGGCTAAAGAATGACAGGGCTGGGGACAGGATATTCTCAAACTGTGTTGCAGGACTTTCCAAAAACATACCCGTCGCTCCTCTTCATCCCTTAAATGTAGTGGATTTCCGCGAGACCGTTGGTTTCAACTATGCTCTTCTATCCAAATCTTGTTGCTTTGAATCCACTCTTTCCGAAGACCGGCTCGCCGGTCAGCAAAGTGAATCAGCGCCCGGCCTTAGGGAAGACCCACACCCGCACGCCACCGTCTTCTCTGTTTCAACATCCCCGAGAGGGGACGTGAAATGGTTCCCCACATTATTAGCCGGATGACAACTCCGAGTGGTTAACAGGTACGCAGTTTGGCGAGGTGCCGCAGCGTCATCATCTTTGGGAAGCAGCTCTGGCTGCTACTAGCGCGGCCGTTAGGAACCTTAAGCGCAGCTCCGCGGGCAATTTTTCTCCCTCCTGCACAGAGAAAACTAAAGTGGCCCAATGAAGCAGCAAATCCGCTGCTGAGTTTTGGGACCGAGTTGTGCTCACCACCAGTTTGGGAAGGCTTGAGGCTTCGGAAGAACGTAAGACATGCCTACTGAACTGTCCATTTCTAATCCAAAGTGAGTGGTTTTAAATGTCAACTGATGGAGCGCCAGCTGTGTGATGTTGGTAAATCCCATGACCGTTCTGTGCCCCAGTCCAGTGCCCTGTGCCCAGGCTGGCATTCGGTGTCCTGACGAGTGAAAAATCTCACTTCGAGTCACATGAGCTCTATGAGACACATGAGCTGTCTATGAGACAGAAATTCTAGAGCTCGTTTTCTATTCTCCCCAAACATGCGTCTGTTCCAGCGTGGGGCCCGCCTTTCCTTCGCTCCTGACGGCAGGGCTCACGGGGAGCAGGACCAGGGCGAACACATCTTAGGGATGGTCCTCACGAGCACCGCGGGCTCGAAGGTTCCAGGCTGCCTTGCAGACGAGGCGGGCTCTGGATATCCTGTTCCGTCTCTGCTGGCACATCCCGAACCCCGAGCTGTTCCCAGATCGTGGAACGTCCTCCGTCGCTCCCGGAGAGCCATCTCCTGTCCCTGCACGGAGGGCAGAACCGCCCCTGCCTCTGGTCTCGAAGTTTCTCCCCGGCGTCCCTCCCCTGGGGTGGCGGTATCCAAGGGACATTCCGAGGAAGGAAAGCTGGCCTCTTCTGCCCGCTCGGCCTCCTCTGGAAGCAGGCAACAGCCCCTTCACCCCCAGATTGAAAGAATACGGTCTTCCTTTGTATTGAAGAACATTCGTTCCCCTAACGTTTCTGAAAAGCTGAGGGATGATTCCGATGTTGCTTTTCCATTATAATCGCGTCACCTCCCAAAGTTTACTTTTCATGTGAAAAAGCTTCCGCAAATCAGTGAGAGCCCACGGATGCCGTCTGTGATCCCCGCGGAGAAACCCGAAACACGTGGGAGCGTAAAAATAGCCCTGCCTGGTTCAGGTAGCTCCTTATTCGATATCGAGGGCTCTCCTCTCCAACGCAAGTGCTCATAACGCTAAATTAACTGTTCACGAGTATTTTTAAATAGTATAATGTATGCTAATTCAGAAATATTCCCTTCCAAGACGGATTATTTTTACCTCCCGAATTGCTGCACTTTTGCATCAGCAGCTGAGAAGTCAGGGCGCTACAATCCAGCATCTTTCAGAGCGGTTTCTAGATTCTTGGCCATCTCCGCGGGTGGTTTCCCAGCTTCGGCACAGCTGGGCACCATGAGCCATAGATACGACCTGTCAGGATCTGGGTAGGATGAAGGACGCCACCAGCACTGGCCGATGCAAGCGTCATCTCTCAAGGTCAGGGCAGCGTGGAGAAAGTCACATGCTCCTGCCTGATCTGGCTCCATGGGGATGGAAGGACCTACGCTTGCTTGTTGGCCCCTCCTGGGGGCACCTCTCTCTCTCTGCTGACCCCTAGTGAGGACACCACAGACTCCGATGGTGGCACCAACCCAGGGCCCGCTGCTACACTGCTTCATCTAACGGAATATTTAGGAGACCCTGTAGGCACACCTGCCCTCTCCCTTCAGTCCTTCACAGGGACATCGCCCCCACGTGCCCGGGGGGGAAATGGGTCAGGTCTCCCTCCTACTGCACTTGCCTCTACAGCCATGGCTCTCCAGCCCCTCCCCATGCATGGATGCCTGCGCTAGGACTAAACTGTTCAGAAAGGAAGGGAAGGGGAAAGAAGAGAAAGAGAAACTGAGCTTTACTTTTTAAGCAGTGAAAAATATGCTTCCATAAATTTATCTTAAGAAGGAATCAGTGTGGGGCACCTGGGGGCTCAGTCGGTTTAATGTCCGACTTCAGCTCAGGTCAGGATCCCGTGGTTTGTGGGTTCGAGCCCCGCGTCGGGCTCTGTGCTGACAGCTCAGAGCCTGGAGCCTGCTTCGGATTCTGTGTCTCCGTCTCTCTCTGCCCCTCCCCTACTCATGCTCTGTCTCTCTCTCAAAAATAAATAAACATTAAAAAAATTAAAAAAAAGAAGGAAATCAGTGCCACCTGCATAGTCTGTGATGAACAAGTCTACGGGGTAAGATACTGGGGATGGGGGAGGGGTGCCAGAAAGCAAGATGGTCCCACGACTACTTTAGGCTTCTGCTCCACCCAAAGGCTAATCAAAGCCGATGAGGTAAAGCTGTGCCATTGCCCACGACCCTTTCCTGTACGTGCAACTGAGGCTTGTGAGGACACCACAGATGAGGGGAAGTCTAACGACTGGCACCTTTATAGGCAGGTCCCCCAGGGGTATGGGATCCACTTACAGTCCCTGATATGTCCAGGCCGTCACGGGCCAGGATGTGCTCTGGAGGCACTGACAAGTCCACTTAAACACACTGTGGCCCTGGCTCACACCATCCACATCGGCTTTCATCAGCCGTGCTCCACCGTCCTCCACCGTGCTCCACTGTGCTCCATCATGCTCCACCGTACTCTACCGTGCTCCACCGTGCTCCACCGTACTCTACCGTGCTCCACCAAGCTCCACCGTGCTCCATCATGCTCCACCATACTCTACCGTGCACCCCCACGCTCCACCATGCTCCACCGCACTCCACCATGCTCCACCACACTCCACTGTCCTCCACCGTGCTCTACCATACTCCACCGTGCTCCACCATGCTCCACCATGCTCCACCATGCTCCACCATACTCCACCATGTTCCACCGTGCTCCACCACGCTCCACCATGCTCCACCATACTCCACCGTGTTCCACCATGCTCCACCATGCTCCATTATGTTCGACCCTGTGCTCTTTGTGCTCTGCCATCCACCATGCTCCACCACGCTCCCTATGCTCTAATGCTCTGTGGGCTCGATCATGCTCCCTCTGTTCTCCATGCTTTATCATTCTCCACCATACTCCATCAAGCTCAAACATGCTTCAACATGTTCCATCACGTTCCATCACACCCCAACATGCTCCCTGTGCTCCACCATGTCCATTGTACTCCTGCATACTCTCCCATTCTTCACCATCATCCCTGGGCTCCTTTTGCAGAATATGACACGGAAGTTGTGCAGGTCCTCGATACTGGCTGGGGTGCACGGAGGAAGCCCAGGGTGTTCACATGGCCTGGAAGCAGTGGTGTCCCCATCCTGATGTTGCCCAGCTCCCTGGCCTCCCTCTCTGCTCCTCCACACTGGAGCTGTTCTGCTGGTCTTCTGGAAGTTCCTTCCAAGTACAGGTTCCCTCTTAAGACTGTGAGGCTGCATGTGCTGTTTTTTTCTACTGGAACACTCTCCCTTCACTGAACCCTCCCAGTCTGCTCAATTCCACTCATTCCCCAGTAGTCCCCCCTAGTCTGCTCCGTAGTGCCCGGTGCTCACCTGTCACCTTCAATGTGCTGAATCCTCCTTTGCTGCTGGCTCGTCCATTCGCTCAGCTGACTCGGGGGTCCTGGAGGAGAGGATGGGTCTCTCCTTCACCATTTTACCTGCCAAAGCACCTGGCATGTAGCCACAGACACCCTCCAGATGTTCTATAAGATGGTGCCCCCAGGTAAGAGAAGGGATAAGGAGCACACCAACTCCAGCACAGCCCAATATGGAAAATAAGCATTAGCAGCAAGAGCTAGATGGGTGGCAAGAGGTGAACAAAAGTACAAGAAACCGGAGAGGTGCAGAAATGCTGCCCTGACGCTGGAAAGTGCAGGAAGGGCACCTCGATTGCCCGAGGACTCCAGGACACATTGCTGAGATGGCAGATGTGGCAAAGGCAGTGACGAGAAGTGCGAAGGAAGTGGCGCAGCTTCCTGAAGCCGTGTCCAGAGCTGGCCACCTCCAGAGCCGATCTGTCGAGGGTCACAGGCAGAGGTGGCAGCCGGGAGCTCAGGAGAGGCTGTGACTCAGAGGGAAACCGAGGTATGTGACTGGGCGGGCACTGTGCGTGACCTTCCCACAGCAGCTGAGCAGAGAAGGTCAACTTTGTTCAGAATTTAAACGGAGAATCTTAGCCATGAAAAGTAGCCTTCTACAGACGGAATGGCCCTGGAGAATGAAAGACAGCCAAGGTGGGGGCATGAGGGGGGAGACCGACAGACAGACAGACAGCCCCAGAGAGGGTGCCTAGCCAGCCCCAGCACCAGACCTGCGAAGGAAGCCATTCAGATATTCCAGCTCCAGGAGACAAAAGACAATACAAGCAGTTTGTATTATCATTTGATGAAGAGACAGGTTTTTTTTTTTATATTTATTTTGAGAGAGAGAATGAGAGACAGAGAGAAAGAGAGAGCGAGCAAGCAGAGGAGGGGCAGAGAAAGAGGGAGAGAGAGAATCCCAAGCAGGCTCTGTGCTGTTAGCGCAGAGCCTGATGCAGGACTCCATCTCACAAACTGTGAGCTCATGACCTGAGCCAAAATCAAGAGTCGGACACTTAACCGACTGAGCCACCCAGGTGCCCCTGATGAAGACAGTCTTAACTGGAGAGGCCAAGAGGAATGTCTGGGGTCTCTAGACTCTGGGCATCTATCCAGGTTCTCTCTCTCTACCCTAAACCCATCTCTGTCAAAATATCACTTTTCTAGAGGAAGTTTGCTGAGCTCCACCGCTTCTCTTTTGTGAGAATATTTTTGTCCTGAATATCTCATTATCATCTTGTATCAGGGTTCTCCACGGAAACTGAACCAATGGGAGATAGGCATGCACAGAGATTGAGGATTTATTTAAAGGAATGGACGCATGTGATTCTGGGGCGCTGGCAAGTTCAAAATTTGGAGCACAGGCTGGAAACTCAGCCAAGGTTTCCATACTCTAGTCTTGAGGCTGAAATTTCTCCAAGAAACCTCATTTCTTGCTTTTAAGGGCTTCAACTGATTGGACACGGCCCCCCTCACGTGATTGAGGGTAATTTCCTTTACTGCAAGTCAACTGACCGTAGATGTGGACCACATCTACCGAGTATCGTTAGAGCAATAGCTAGAATAGTGTTTGATTACCTGATGCTACAGCTTGGCCAAGTTGGCGCACAAGATGAATGATCACAAGTCTTTGCTTGGGGGCGACACTAACCAGTGGTATCAGCAGAAAGAGCCTTGCTATGCACACCCCCTACACAGTCCCTGCTCCCCGATCACGCCTGGGCTGCTGCGCTGAGGTGGTCACAGGACCTGGGAGCAGCAGGGGCTTCTCTGTGCTGGAGGGAGACACACACGAGGAACACCAGTGCAGGTTCACTTGGGTGCAAAGAGCTACTGGCTTCTCAGATTCCCTGTTGGGTTTTCTGAGACACCACCCAGCAAACAGAAGATGTTTAAGTAATTCAGAAAAGGCAGATTGGCAAAAAAAAATGGCAAAAGTCCCTAAAAAAGAACTTTTAAAAGTAAGTAAAATGCTAAAAAGTAATCAGAACGAAAACGCAGCTAAAATCCATGACGCCAACTGAGACTTTGGTGAACGTGGAACATAACACCTGATAGCACAGAAAAACCGGGGCTGAAGAAATCTGTAAGGAAGTAAAACAATCAAGTCTTTACAAGGAAGAATAATCTTCACGTTGATTAAAAATGAATTTCTTTTAAATACCAGTGAGAACTCTTCGAGCACCAAGGCTGATTTAAAAAAATATATTGTGTGCTATTTTCTTTTAATAAAGATCTGAGGAAAAGACATATGAAACTGGGTAGTTAAAAATAAAATAAAGTTAAATAGGGTTAACTAAAGATGGATTTGCAGTAGACTGGAAAGCACTTTGGAAGGCAGAAGAGTAAAACCAAAGTGTAGCTGAATGTGTGGGAGCTAAATGTGGCTTTGAGCTTCCTGGCACCCAAGGCAAAAATAGATCAGAAGATCCTCACCATTCCTGTTTTAGAGCACACATTCTCCACGAGGCAGTATCACCCCTTGGGGGGTGAAAATTGGTGGTTAGGGGACAAAAAAAATCTTACTTTGTTCATGTAAAAAGCATAGCTATAAATAACCTACATAAATACATACACAGTATTATCTGTACTGTTAAAATTTCTTGATGGGGAAATGATTAGGGAAAAAAATGTCTAAATGGGTTCCTTGGGAAGCAATGATGAAAGAAAGGTTCAGGAACTTTCTTTTCTGAGAAAAAAATTATATATATATATATATATATATCATTGCATCTGGATAGGGAAGCTATTCCCCCAGACCTCACGCCACAGGGGTGTCGCGAGATGACACTTGATAACACAGAAATCCGCTGCTCCTTGATTGTAGTCTTGCAGTCCAGCCCTTGACTTACGTGATGAAGACATTTTATGCTACGTGTCTTCCAGCTCTGGACACCAGCCTGGGATTCCCAGCAGTTGGGGGGCATCCGCCAGGGGAAGGGGGCTTCCACTGAAGTGTGGAAGCTGGGATTTATCCAGGAAGACTTTCTGGAGGAGGCTGTGCAGGGCGCGAACTGGAAACCAGATGTCGTTCTAGAAGAAGAATACTTTTTGTGGACCAGGAGCTATTTTTACAATTTTGGGCAATGGCTTTTGCACTGTGAAATGCTGACTACTCGACAATTTCCCGCCTCGCAGGGACTGGGCTCTCCTGTCCCAGGCTGGCGTACCAATGCACTTATTTTAGGATCTTGGATGATACGCAGTTTCCAATATATGCAACGGAGGATGGATATTTATCTCAGTTGAAGAGGAGGAATTCACAAAGAAAAAAATTCTATATTCACATGTGTCTAAGATTTCCTGGGGGTGGACCGAACACTTAGAACAAGGACGAATAAACTGGGGGACAGTGATCAAGTGAGCGTGAAGGGTCCGCTGAGGCTCTCGGGTTCCACGGCGGGTGTCTCTGAGGTCTGGTAAACGGGGCAGAGAGGCATGTCCTTGTGCTCTAAACAGAGACACGTCTGGAAGGAACACAGGCAAGTGTGCTTTACGTGGACAAGAGGACCCCAATGCCTTCTTGGTTTCTTACCTCCCGAGACCCGGAGAGAGCGCTGCAGCCTGATGTTGAATGACATCCCACTAACCAAAACCCTCTGCCAAGTTAGCAGCTGAAAGTCTACAAGGGGCAGAAATGATGTGCGGCCAGAGAGCCTGGTTGGGCTAAGGGGAGAAAGTGTCAGCAAGCGCTAGGCTCTGCTCTGCTCTGTCCGTAAGGTTGTGCGGGCACAGAGGGGCACAGGTGCTGTCTACTGGGGCCCCGAATTGAAGACAACTCAACAGCGGTCATTAAGGAAGATGAACACATATGTAAATGTGGGTCACAAAGCTCTTTAAGAAAGAGGAGAGGGGCGCCTGGGTGGCTCAGTCTGTTAAGCGTCTGACTTCGGCTCAGGTCATGATCTCGCAGTTTGTGGGTTCGAGCCCACATCGGGCTCTGTGCTGACAGCTCTGAGCCTGGAGCTGCTTCAGATTCTGTGTCTCCCTCTCTCTCTGACCCTCCCCTGCTTGCACTCTCTCTTTCTCCTCAAAAATAAATAAACATCAAAAAAATTTAAAAAAAAAGAAAGAAGAAGAGAAACTCTGGCATTTATATACATTTTTTTTTTACATCAAGGGATAAAAACATCGTATTCAGACACTGAGTTTTTTTAATTGGCATTTTATTTTTTTGTTGTCAATGAATAACTTTCGAGCCTACTAGAAGAGTATTATGATTATAGTGGATAAAAAAATATAGATGACAGAATACAAATATTAGGTTATACAAAGTTAGTTGGGTTTTTTTGTTTGTTTGTTTTTCTTAATCATTGTCGACCAACATTTTCAGGACTTGGGAGCTTAGGAAAGAAAAAAATCAATAAAACTTAATTTGTGTATTTTTTTTACACTTTCAGCAGTTAAAAATTAAGAACACATATCGAGAATCATTTGCGGACGCCTATGACGATACACAGAAGGACCAAAAACACTAAAACTTACGTCCCAAGAACCATCATATATACAAACTTCTGTACAGAATG